>OX401417.1:1904165-2434165 GCA_947846245.1 Cerastoderma edule | reverse complement strand
GTATTAGATTTGTGTCCGCTTTTATCGGACGCACATTGTTCAGTTTCGCTTCACATTAACTTCTCTATAGAAATTAAATGTACATGCGAATCGGCGGATTGTAATAAAATAAAGACAAAGGACCAAAGTAAAGCAGACGATTTTTGTTCAAATATCGATTTTACATGTATTGATGAAATTATGCAAAATATATCATGTATACAATCTAAATCTAACATTATGCAACAGAATGTTGACTATGTTGTAAATGGTATAGGACATGTATTTTTAACCGCAGCAGAAAAGAGCTTTTGTCAAACTCAACACCATAAACAAAATAACCCATGCAATTTACATAAAAATGATTCATTAGACCTACCAAATTGGTTTAAAAAAGAATGTGCTTGTGCGCGCAAACAATGTCATAAAGCGAAACATCAATACAAATTACAAAAAACTTTGTCAAATAAACATAACTTGAAACATTGTAGTAAAATGTCAACATTATCGCGACACTCTTAAATGGATCGTGAAAAACATATCAACAAGCTGAAAATGGTTAAAATCTCAAACCCTAGAAAATTTTGGAAGATATTAAACGGAAACAAATCAAAAAATGAAAGACAATGTAACCCTATGGACTTATTTGAACACTTCAGAACAGTTAATTCATCAACCGAAACAGACACTGACTCCTTACATTTGAATTTAATTACAAATGCCGAAATTCCAGATGATAGTATAAACTCGACATAAAACGGCAAAATAAGTTACTCTGAAATTGGAAAAGCTATTAAAAATTTGAAAAATAACAAAGCATGCGGCATGGACAAAATATTAAACGAACATATAAAATCGAGCTATAATGCACTCAAACATGTATATTTTAACCTTTTCAATCTAATTTTAGACACAGAGGTTTTCCCGAAATCTTGGTCAGCCGGAATCAATCAGCCGATTTTCACAAACAAAGGTAGCCCGAATGATCCGTCAAATAATCGAATTACATAGCCTGGTGGAGCCTGGCCGTTCGTATACCGCGAACTAGGGCCAGGTGTCAGAGAAAGTTTACCGAACACAATAGTATTCGGTTATGCCGAGGTATTCCGAATGAAACAACATCGACTGCGCATGCGCGTCGACTAAGAGTCTGCAAGCTTATTCATCAGAAAATGAACCTATTTAGACACCCTGCTTAGCGTTGGATCCTTTTGAGATGAAGCCGGGACTCCGGTTTTTATTGTATTTTATAGCGTAGTGTTTTGTAATGGAACACAAATGCAGTACACCGCGCAAATCACACAAACAGGGTTGTGTTTGGGACGCAAGTATTGAAAAGTCAAGCTCTTTGCGTCGTGTTTTACCATATAACAAATCCGGAGCATATCAAAGTCAACTTTCTGGTGGAATTTCTGTAATAGATGGTTTTGCTTAAATTGTTATAGAAAGGTATTTAATATTGACAAGATAGTTACAGAATTAAGGAAGGCGTGTCAATCTTCCAAAGTTGGAGTTAAACGTGGTTTTAAGACGAGATATGACGAGACAAGAATATATCTGGAAAATCGTTTGATAAGCAATGTATTTTAGAATAGTATATATTCTGATATCGAATTCTTGAGATCTAAATGTGTCCAAAGCATTTTATTCTTAGATCATGAGTTCGCCCATCTTCTTGATGACTTCGTCAACTACAGGATCTTATGTTAAATCAGACTTTCAAACAACACTAGATAAGCTTATAGCGATAATGATTGATACTAATTATAATTGATTTTGTAGGCTTCATATGATTTTGTCAAGACGAAAAATAAAGGTGTTTAATTTGTCGAGAAGCTTGGCTTTTGATTATTATTGGAAAAGAAAAATCACGTTCTTGTTTCCATGTTTGTTATCTAACTTATGACTGCATAAAGGGAATAAATACAGATGCCGTTTCGTTGATATACCAAAACTCTTGTTGGTGGGGTTCTTATCTTTATTGCATGTAAATTGAATTCGTGATTGTTTAACCAGAGATAAGTGAAACCCTTTACCCTTTCCTTTTACGTGTCGTTGAATTTGATTAAAAAGAAGATGTTATGGGAAAGATAGAAGAAAATCCCATTTTTTTTCACATTTTTGAGGTCTTCCTTTCTTCAAAAACGCCTATTAACACTTCACAAGCCTCAAAATTAAGCATCGAAGGAAATAAGATAATATGTAATATTGATTGGTGGAGATATATGTTTCCAATTTGCTTCCATTAAATTTGTTTTGTGTGTGATTTTAAACTCATTTGAATATATAAACAACATTTTTGGTAGCATTCATTCAGAACTACTAAAGTAAAAAGTTTGATTCTTTTACAAAAGATATTAATATCATCTGATATTTTGAATCCCAATATTTAAATACAACAATAGATTAAAAGAAAAAATGAAATGAAAAGAACAAAATCCATTTAAGTGCAATTAATTTATAAAAATGGAGTATTGTATGAAAATTGTAAAAGGTAAAGGCTACCCTGAATAAGGAATGGAAAAGGGTAACATTGATAAGGGTAAAAAACGGTAAATGCACAATTCAAACGCCATCTTTTCATAATAGACGAGTGGCAATCCGTTAGCCAATCAGAAGCGACAATTCATTCTCTGACACCTGGCCCTAATGCGGGTTAGCATGGGCCAGGACTCCAGGCTACCCATAACATTACTGAGCCCAATCGTATCTACTCGGCAATCCCCGTAACAAGTCGGTAGATATACCTCGTAAGCAGTACATGAATACACCAGAAATCCTGGGGTAATTCGCCTTATTTCCGGCGGATAACGCAAAATGCAAACATGCACTAAATATGAATTTAAATACACACAAATTGGTTATATATCACAATTGAATGGTTTTTTTACCCTTTTCATTAAAGATGATCATATCAACCCATCTCTGTTTCATATTTTGTCAATCGGCTCTTTTCGGCAATCCCCGACACAAGTCGGGGATTTCCGAGTAGATACGATTGCAAACGGACATGCCCTTCGTTGCTGACCTACTTTCAAAATGGTTCCCCCATTACCTCCGAGGTTATTTTAAGAAATGGCCGAGGTGTTCCGAATGTACTGAGCTGTCTTGGGAAACTTTTCACGGATATACTTAATACCCGTCTGCATGATTTTATCGAGTCGAATAACATTTTAAACGATTGTCAAGCAGGGTTCAGGGGAGGGTTTTCAACTACTGACAATATGTTTATTTTAAGACCTATGTCATGGCCGAAATTTGATAATGGGTGGGTGGGGTACGAATTTCTTATATTGAAGTAATTTGATAAATGTAGCACATTTATCATGCATGGAGATGTTAAAAATGCTTTATTAAAGATGTTAGAATAAAAAAATGAACTTGATACATAAAATAGAAAGAATGATTCATGTTTTAATTCATCATTTTTGGGACAAGTTTTTAAAGAACTGAATGCACAAATATGTATGTAATTACATGCATAACAATACTAAGAGTTCCATTTAGATACACCGAGACTAACTTTTTGAATTCTAATTTGTATTCCTTTATTTTTGATGCAAAGTACTGACATGTACACAATAAGTTTCATTTTCCAAAGGCTCACTTTACACAAAAAAAGTAGTACCAATAAATAAGTATGGAGGCCACTAATCGCTAAAATTCATTAAAGTTTACACAAATGATAATTTGAAAGAAATTGTGACTGAAACTAAAACTTAAGTTGTCGATATCTATACGATGTTTGTAATGATATTGTGTTACGTTGAATGGTGTCATATTGAGAGAAAAATGTATTTATCAACATACACCTTTTTCAATTAGCCTTCATAACATACAATTAAATCTAATTCGTTAAAAAGATTAACAATACACTTTTTTGAAACGCGTAAAGAAATGTCAATAACTAGGTCAGTTGGTCAACACTGTTTTTATGTTGTGCTACGTTTATTTACTAATCTTCATTAAATATAGCCATGGATCTATACATATTTGGAACATTTTTCATTTTCCTTCTTGGTCCAAGAACTAGATTACTATATCAAATTATAAAGTAACTTTGTGTTCACTAAGGAATGCATGAAGGCTGATCTATGTGAAAATTGGTGAACATGTTTAGTTCAACGAAATCATTATCAATTTAAGAAACGGGTTCCATGGAATAAGAAAAATAACTATTCAAATTTTAAATACCGCTCTCTCAGAGCGCGAAGCGCTCGGAGAGCGGATAACGGTAACATACGTACGAGTAACAAGTTATGTTAACACCGGTTATACCATTAGCAAAAAAACAGGTGGCTTCCGGTTTACCTAATGGAGAAGACTCGGGTTTGCTTCGGGTGTTTCCGGCTTTACGGAATGGACTGGTTCTATCTAAATTTATTTTCAAGCATTACCTTTATCTACCAATATATCTACCAATAGTGAACCATTCCTTGTAAAGAGAAAACTCGGGTTTGCTTCGGGTGTTTCCGGCTTTATGGAATGGACTGGTTTTACATAAATTCATTGCCGCTCATTGAGTTTATTTCCCCCAATCATGAATGAACCATAAACCATTCTATCGAAAAACAAAACACGAACAACAGGATCGGCGCCACCGCTACAAACTTTAAATTGGACACAGTGTCCAACTCCTTGAAAGGACAACGTATCGTCGGTTGTAGGTAAGAGAACTTTTTGTACTCTTTCATTTCGTTATAAAACAGTATAGCTAAATAGACCACTTTCACCAAAATTCGTCGTAGAAAAATCGAGAAGGCGAGCCCTCGTCACGCCTCGCCGAAGATGCTTCATCTAAACAAACATACATCTGAAAAAAAAACTTCTCCCTTTTCAGTAGAACTACAGCATTCATTTTTTAGTATTACAGTACATGTTCCCTTCAGTACTAGGCTAAAAAGTGTGTGTTGCCGTGTGTTGCCCCACAACACTCCACGATCCTTCTACCGATTCGGTGATTACACCCTGCAGTTTGGCATAATCTAATGTTTATGTAGACGGTCTATGTCATTTTCGCGGTGTGTAAGGAAAGCATTAGGTACACATCGTGTTGTATATGGAATACACTATTATGCTGACCAATAAAGCAACGATGTCAACTCGCCAGTTGCTGACATGGATTATTTGTTATTGTTGGAGCTTTTAAATTGAGTACAAGGTACCTTTTTGACAATTTAAAAGCGTTATGGGCCGATAGTTTAAATAACAATGACAGCGTGAATTTCCTTTTCAAAAAATGAAATACCCTGTAAAGTATTTGGTTATATATGTCACCTTATTCGTTTGACAGTATTTTAGTTTACTTGATTCAAGTGATACTATTATTTCCAAACATTGAATTATTCTTGCAATTGATAATTTTGGCCCAAAGGTTTGATCCTTAAGTTGATTCTTCTTTATTTCACAGATTGCATGATGGTTGGGAATATGACAATTTCAAACAAGATTCAAAAGAAAAGATGATGCAGACCTGCATAAACATTGACTCTGTTTTATAATACAAGTAAGTACATAGTCTTTCTCATGCCCCTTTGAACTTTACAAACATAAGCCTCATAACCATAGAAGATAAATTTTGAAAGCAATAAATGTTGATGAATTTGTTGTTGCTCAAAATGTGTAATTGACTTTTTCTTTTCTTCTTTCTTTTTTCGAAAACCTTCATGAGATTGAAACCAAAATAAGTCAAAACAGGTTGAAATATAGATTTTTATCAACAATCAGTTCTTTTTCTTCCTGTAAGATAACTGCTTCAATCGACTATCATAGGGATAGAATTATTTCCAAAATGTTACCAATTAAGAATAATCAGTCAGTTAAAATGTAGCCAGAATTTACGGTGGCATAGAGGTGACAGGTATGCAATTTTTTTTCTGATTTGGTAAGTCGAAATAACGAGAAAATTAAGTTGTTATTTCAACTTATTAACTCGAAAATAACGAGAAAGTTAAGTCATTATTTCGACTTACTAACTCGAAATAACCAGATAATAAAGTCATTTTTTTGACTAACTAAGTTGAAATAAGGAGATAATTAAGTCATTATTTCTACTTACTTATTCAAAATAATGAGATAATTAAGTTTTTATTTCGACTTACTAACACGAAATAACGAGATAGTTAAGTCATTATTTCGACTTACCAACTTGAAATAACGAGATAATTAAGTCGCTATTTCGACTTACTAACTCGCAATAATGAGATAGTTAACTCACTATTACAAGTTAGTTGACCAATCAGATCCATTCAATAATGTGGTTAACATTGCGTCACACTGTACGTCATTTCACATGAATTTGCTGAATACAACGAATCATAAAACTCGAAATAACCAGATAATAAAGTCATTTTTTTGACTAACTAAGTTGAAATAAGGAGATAATTAAGTCATTATTTCTACTTACTTACTCAAAATAATGAGATAATTAAGTTTTTATTTCGACTTACTAACACGAAATAACGAGATAGTTAAGTCATTATTTCGACTTACCAACTTGAAATAACGAGATAATTAAGTCGCTATTTCGACTTACTAACTCGCAATAATGAGATAGTTAACTCATTATTACAAGTTAGTTGACCAATCAGATCCATTCAATAATGTGGTTAACATTGCGTCACACTGTACGTCATTTCACATGAATTTGCTGAATACAACGAATCATCTGATTGGTCAACAAACTTGTTATATCGAATTAACTATCTCGTTATTTCGAGTTAGTGAGTCGAAATAACTACTTAATTATCTCGCTATTTTGAAGTTTGTAAGTCTGAATAATGACTTTACTATCTCGTTATTTCGACTTACTAACTCAAAATAACGACTTAATTATGTCATTATTTTGAGTGAGTAAGTAAAAATTACGACTTAACTATCTCGTTATTTCGACTTACTAACTCGAAATAACGACTTAGTTATCTCGTTCTTTTGAGTTAGTAAGTTGAAATAATGACTTAATTATCTCCTTATTTAGACTTACTAACTCAGAAAAAACAAACATAAAATCGCATACATGTCACCTCTATGCCACCATAAGTACTGCCAAAAGATTGATACTTTTTATTTTTCTCTTTCAACAGCCAAAACAGATGACTTACTGGTAGAGTAAGGAAGAGATAACAACATCAAAATATGCTGGAGGATCACACGGACTCGGTACAATAAAAAACAGATGAAGATTTACATGGACGCCCGAATACCATTAAATCTATAGATGTGTTTGACTCATGAACTGTTTTAAAACTTAGTTTTCTCCTCAAAAGACTATTTCAAGGATAGTGTTTAGTGTTATTTGGTACTGATAACATCAAATGACAATAATATAGAAAAACTCTGATGGACTATGGAATATTCTATTATGATAACAATGTCACATATGTCTTATGGTACTCATTTTCTTTTCTCTTTTTCAAGAAGCCTTCAAAAATTCAGATTAATGAGACAAAAAGCATGCCCATGCTCTATTTAGACAGCTTAGTTAGCCTACAGCAGACCAGTGGAAGACAGAAACTTGAGACATTACTTGAATTTCTTTTCTTACAAGTGCTTGTGTATGATATTTTTCAATGAAACAAAGATCAGAGTTGAATTTAAATTGTATGCATACATCAATGTAAAGTTATTACTTTTCCTTCAGTTTCCATGGTAAACCCCTTAACTTTCAACATAATTTTTTAACCAATTATGGCAAAGGGAAATTGGCTCAGAGAGCACATTTGCCTTGTCACAATGCTTCTTTTCATTGGTTAAAGAAAATTTTAATTATATCTGCTATTGCTTTAAATTTGAAACAATATTTTGGAAAAATTGGATAAAAGTCTTAAGGATGTATGTCATAGAATATTTGTTGATTATTTTTTTTGGAAAATCTAAAGGTGATCATACATGTTTCTGCCATATTCTTCCAACTTTCAGTTTTTTTAAACTATGAAGACAAGGGAACTGATGGCATCAAGAATGAAAATAATGTCTCAAGATCAAGCAGTGATTTCATTAGATAAAATTATCTATCAATGTGTTAGAGCAAAGAATTTGAATACATGAACAAATACTGTCTGCTGATTTTCACTTATGTCTTTTAACTACATTTTATTAATAGTTTATTGCATATCATTTATTGCATATTTTGTTTTTTAAGTTCTTTGATATATAAACACATAAAAAGCAGTGTTTTATGTGTAAAAAAGGTAAATAAAATATTAATCAAAATTTATAGAATCTTTTACTTTTATTTTAAAGTTCAACAAAAAACCAATTGGCTACAACAAAGCTATTTGTTGTTTTTGAATGATCTTTTGGAGATCTGCAAAGCAATTTATGTGGTATTTCCTTATCTCACTTGAACAGTAATGAAAAATTCAAGCAAAGACCTGATTGGCTTTCTATATGATTTAGTTAGTCCCTAAGAATGTACAAGCAGATGAGTATGTTGTTTGAAATTGTCTGATACTATTAACCAAAATGATCCTTCTTCATCACCAAATGACGTGTTGTTTGTTCTCATGATGATTTAAAGCAGTACCTACAACACATGATTTTATGAAGAAAATTCTATGATTTCATGCAGAGACAGACTTGTGATTCAAATATTGTAGTTTGGTAGTTCTGACATTGCATGAGCAGTTTGTCCTTACATGATGAATGTCTCATTATTGATGAAAGGCCCTCAAACACAGCCCAAGCAAGTAAACTTATACCCATATAGAACATCTACCATCAAACAAGCTCACTAAGAGTCTGCAAGAATACTTATCCTTTTACTGAGACCTACCTAAATGTGACAAAGATGACAGCTTTGTGACAAAATGAGTATTTGCTCCCCAAAGTAAGCCAATTCTTATATTTCCACAAAGTTGTACTCTTAATTGATATTGAACCGTTTATTCAGTATGCAAGTGTTTTTCACAAAACCCATGCCATTGAGTTGAGAGAGCGGTCTAGAGGCAATGCCTTAGTTCATATTACATACTATGGTAATGTTTGAAGTGTCAAATATTGCCCTCTTATGTGCATTTGTAATTTATGAATAAGTTGTTCGGTCATGGAAGCTTGATGCCATATGTACTATCTAACATTCAAAAACATAAACAAACGATTGCAGGCCTTTCCTCATTTGAGTGGACAAATTTGTATCTTTTTTATAAAGTAGAATTGGTTTATTTTTTTGGGACATGACGGCTTTGCGAAAAGGGGAAAGAAAACACCTTAGGTAAACTCATTTGCAAGGGAAACCTGTATGACTTTAAAGAAAATCGCGAGAATCTTTTATTTACTGTAAAAAAGCCATGGATTGATCCATAAAAACAAACAGTTCAGCATAATCAGTAAGCGTTCAACCCTATCTAACAAAAGAAAACATGGTACTACATAAACACCATACTATAATTCCTGCGGCGTAAGGTTTAGCTATCACGAACTGCACGGGCAAAACAAACTTTACACAGGCATGAAGATTAAACTCGGATATCATGTTTATCGACAATATACTTAAATCAGTGCGGAGATCGTTTCTAATTGACAGGAGGAGAGCTTTATTCCAAGTTGTTTTTAGCTCACCTGAGCACGTAGTGCTCAAGGTGAGCTTTCGTGATACCGAGATGTCCGTCGTCCGTGCGTCCGTGCGTCCGTGCGTCCGTGCGTCCGTGCGTGTGTCAACAATTGCTTGTGAACACTCTAGAGGCTACATTTATGATCCAATTTTTATCAAAATTGGTCAGAATGATTGTCTCAATAAAATCTTGGCCAAGTTCGAAACTGGGTCATGTGGGGTCAAAAACAAGGTCACTAGGTCAAATAATTTAAAAAGTTTGTGAACACTCTAGAGGCCACATTTTTAGTCCAATTTTGATGAAAGTTGGTCAGAATGATTGTCTCAATAAAATCTTGGCCAAGTTCGAAACTGGGTCATTTGGGGTCAAAAACTAGGTCACTAGGTCAAATAATTTAAGAAGTTTGTGAACACTCTAGAGGCCACATTTATGGTCCAATTTTGATGAAAGTTGGTCAGAATGATTGTCTCAATAAAATCTTGGCCAAGTTCGAAACTGGGTCATGTGGGGTCAATAACTAGGTCACTAGGTCAAATAATTTAAAAAGCTTGTGAACACTCTAGAGACCACAATTATGGTCCAATTTTTATCAAAATTGGTCAGAATGATTGTCTCAATAAAATCTTGGCCAAGTTCGAAACTGGGTCATGTGGGGTCAAAAACTAGGTCACTAGGTCAAATAATTTAAAAAGTTTGTGAACACTCTAGAGGCCACATTTATGTTCCAATTTTGATGAAAGTTCATCAGAATGATGGTCTTAATGAAATCTTGGCCAAGTTTGAAACTGGTTCACGTGGGGTCAAAAACTAGGTCACTAGGTCAAATAATTTAAAAAGCTTGTGAACACTCTAGAGGCCACATTTATGGTCCAATTTTGATGAAAGTTGGTCAGAATGATTGTCTCAATAAAAATGTTGGCCAAGTTTGAAACTGGGTCATGTGGGGTCAATAACTAGGTCACTAGGTCATATAATTTAAAAAGCTTGTGAACACTCTAGAGACCACAATTATGGTCCAATTTTTATCAAAGTTGGTCAGAATGATTGTCTCAATGAAATCTTGGCCAAGTTCAAGACTCGGTCATGTGGGGTAAAAAACTAGGTCACTAGGTCAAATAATTTAAAAAGCTTGTGAACACTCTAGAGGCCACATTTATGGTCCAAATTTGATGAAAGTTGGTCAGAATGATTGTCTCAATTGAAATCTTGGCCAAGTTTGAAACCGGGTCATGTGAGGTCAAAAACTAGGTCACTAGGTCAAATATTTGAAAAACCTTGTGAACACTCTAGCAGCTATATTTATGGTCCAATTTTAATGAAAGTTGGTCAGAAGGATTGCCAAAATGAAATCTTGGCCATGTTTGAAAGTGGGTCATGTGGGGTCAAAAACTAGGTCACTAGGTCAAATAACTTAAAAAGCTTGTGAACACTCTAGAGGCCACATTTATGGTCCAATTTTGATGAAAGTTTGCCAGAATGATTGGCTCAATGAAATCTTAGCAAAGTCCGAAACTGGATCATGTGAGGTCTAAGACTAGGTCACTAGGTCAAATATTTGAAAAACCTTGTGAACACTCTAGCAGCTATATTTATGGTCAAATTGTCATGAAAGTTGGTCAGAATAATTGTCCCAATGAAATCTTGGTTGGGATTGAAACTGGGTCATGTGGGATTGAAAACCAGGTCACTAGGTCAAATGCTTGAAAAACTTGTGAACACTCTAGCAGCTATATTTATAGTCCAAATTATCATGAAAATTGGTCAGAATGATTGTCTTAATGAAATCTTGTTCAAAATGGGTCATGTTGGGTCAAAAACTAGGTCACTATGCCAAATACTTGAAGAATAACTCCTATCTGTACATAACAATATCAATACTGAATTTAAACAAAGGGTTCTTGTATCTATCATTTGGATGCAACCACTGGCATTCATCAATTCCAATGTTCAAGTATGCCTAAATAATAACCACATAATGAGAAATATAAATCATACTGCACACTTCGCAACAAAAATCTGTAAGAGTTAAATATTCACTTTCTGCATTGTAACAATAATGTACCATTTTAATGTCCAACATCAAGCAACTTTGTACATACTTTCAACAGTGAAAAACATGTCACTAGATAAAGGATTATAAAACCTGCTGAAAATTAAAATGATGCTTCTAACTTGTTCTTCAAATATATTGAAATAAGGTCAACAAAACTCAGGTGAGCGATTCTAGGGCCATTATGGCCCTCTTGTTTAAATATTCAACCACCAACCACTTATTATGTGCGTTATTGGTCACTGATTGTCGTTTAACAGATAGTTTGATTGTATTGACAGCTTTTCGCCGGAAATGGTAGTTTGCGATGTCAACAAATAGGGTAAACGGCTCAAAAAAGTCCGTCATCAAATTCGCTCGGTAGTTGAAGGTCTAATCATTTTCTTCTTACAAATATACTAAAAGCTATTAAAAGCCTTAAATATTTCCGGAAAAAAGTTCATCGTTCATAATTTTTGCGAAAATAGCCCATCTTCCAACAACCATGCCGTTTCGCGCATTTGTACAAATCGTGTAACTCGCCCTTCGTTTCCGTTTTGATTTGTTTACATCTAATTTCGACTTTACACACTGATCAAAAAGCCCGAAAATACATAATCGAAGCAAGATAAACGCGATCGATAGGCTCGCTTTTGAAGGCGAATAAGTATTCTTTCATAATTGTACTACTGAAAAGCATGACACGAAGCGGTTACCTTTTGAACACAGTTTTTCTAACGTCAAGTACAAGGCAAGATGGAGGATGCAAATTTTGAGGATGGTGTGTTCATGCTTCTTTACACATCAACTTATATCTCATTTATTTGGAAATTTAACTCTCGGCTGCTCTACATCGATGTTGGCTCTTTATCATTCTGTTGAGTTTGTCATCTAAAGCTTATCGTAATTTGAGAAAAGCTGTCCCAAAAATTGGATAGGTTTTTCGTCTGCTGCGCTCTAACTACATGACAAAAACACCCCATTAGGTTCATTTGACATTTGACAATGCTTTTTTCATCAATGATAACATTTCTAAGTTGCCACGGCTTGTCTTTATGTTTTTTTGCATGTTCATATTTAGGAGTGTTGATAATCTTCTTTGGCCATGACATAGTCTTTAAACACATTAACACAACGAGCTTTTAAAAACAAACATAAATTATACTGTGCTTTTATAGATTTAAAACAGGCCTTTGACTCTGTATGGAGAAACGGGATGGGGCATAAACTTTCATCTTTTAACGTCAACGGTAAATGCTTTCAACTTATAAAAAAAATGTACAGTAATATAAAGTCTTGTGTAAAGGTAAACGGCACGTGCTCTAACTTATTCTCGTGCATGGTGGGTTTGCGTCAGGGAGAAAATTTGTCACCGATAATTTTTTTTCTCTTTATCTAAATGACTTACACGACTTTTTCAACAATTCTGGCTTATTAAACGGTATTTCACTACCGCTTCCAAACGCAGTAAGTGATAATCTTAACATGTACTTGAACTTTTTTATATAACTATATGCAGACGACACTGTCTTAATTGGAGATACTGCGAGTGATTTACAAAATTCTCTTAACCTATACCATGATTATTGTAAAAACTGGAAACTTACTGTCAACACAGACAAATCCAAGGACATTGTATTCTCAAGAGGTAGACATAAAGTTAATTAATTCACTTTTAATAATACACCTATTGACACAGTCAACGAATATGAATATATAGGAATTCTTTTTAGCCGATCTGGATCTTTCTTCAAAGCGAAACAACCATTATCAAAACAGGCAACTATTGCAATGTACAGTTTATTAACAAAAATAAAAAAAATATCACTACCTCTCGATATGCAAATCGATTTATTTAACAAAACTGTTAAACCTATCCTTCTATACGGTTGTGAGCTCCTGGGCTTTGGTAATAATGGCGTCATAGAAAGAGTCCAATTAAAATTCCTTAAATATATCCTCAAATTGAAAAAGTCAACACCAAGTAATATCGTCTATGGAGAAACTGGTGTATACCCTCTATCGATTGACATAGAAACTAGATATATATTATATTATACCAAACTAGTTCACTATAAACCTAATACTCTTCTATTCAATGTATATACCTATGTCTACAATCTTTTCTATAACACTAAATACGAGTCCCAAATATTTTTATTTAACTGGATACACAAAGCGAGAAACATAATCATTAAATGTGGTCTGATAAACATATGGGACAGCCACTCCTTTCCAAATAAAAAATGGTTAAAATTGTCAATTAAACAAAAACTTAAATATGTATTTATTAATGCATGGTTTAGCTATATAGAAACCAGTGACAGTTGCCGCACATACTGAATGATAAAATCAAACTTTGGCTTTGAAAGCTATCTAAAACAAGTACCACTTCCACTTCTAAATTACATGATAAAATTCAGAACTAATAATCATAAACTTCCCATAGAACTTGGAAGATGGTCAAATGTCGAATTAGCAGAACGAACCTGCACTCTCTGTAATAATATCATTGGAGACGAATATCATTATATCCTTGAATGTATATCTCTAACAAACATAAGAAACAAATTTGTTTCAACAAAATACCTAACTAGACCTAATGTCATACAATTCGAATCACTATTGAACACTAAATCTATCACCGACCAAATTAGTCTATGCAAATTTATCAAACTGATTTTCAACAGTTTCTAAAGTACTAATATATATCATTATTATCTATGATTCTATATGTAATTGTGTCTGTGTGTAGATATGTGTTTGCGTGTGAATGTGAGTGTGGGTGTGAGTGTGTATGGGTGCGTATGTGTCTTTGTGCATGTCTAACATTGCCTACTTGGACGATTGGCTTCCAAGATATCTTCATCTCAGTCTTAAACAAACTGAGCTTTAGACATCTTGAAACCCAACCGACAAAATATATTTATACACTGCCTTGCTAAATATCTGTTTATATTTAATTAGCTTTTGCTTTTGTAATATGAACTGAGAGAAATTAAATCAATTGAATCTTAGGGGTGAGTGTGGGAAGGGGTGTGTGGGGGCTGAGTGTGCATATGTATATGTGTATTCATGTCTATATGGACAATTGGCTTCCAAGATGTCAAAACTCCAGTCTGAAGCAAGCTCGGGTTGGGACACCTTGGAACCTAACCGACAAAACATATTTGTTATGCCTTGTTATTTTGTTGTTTCATATCAAATCACCTTTTGTTTTCTGTAACAGGAACTAAGTGAAATACAGGAAATTGAAATTCAATTGAAATTGACAGCATGCTGTAAAGCAGTGTAAGGGGTTAAAGAAAACGACAATTTAGTTGTTCCCTTCATAAAACAGGGCTTTAACAAACCGATTGAGAAAAAAGGGGTGAAACAAAACGACAATTTAGTTGTTCCCTTCATAAAACAGGGTTTAACAAACCGATTGAGAAAAAAGGGGTGAAACAAAACGACAATTTAGTTGTTCCCTTCATAAAACAGGGTTTAACAAACCGATTGAGAAAAAAGGGGTGAAACAAAACGACAATTTAGTTGTTCCCTTCATAAAACAGGGTTTAACAAACCGATTGAGAAAAAAGGGGTGAAACAAAACGACAATTTAGTTGTTCCCTTCATAAAACAGGGTTTAACAAACCGATTGAGAAAAAAGGGGTGAAACAAAACGACAATTTAGTTGTTCCCTTCATAAAACAGGGTTTAACAAACCGATTGAGAAAAAAGGGGTGAAACAAAACGACAATTTAGTTGTTCCCTTCATAAAACAGGGTTTAACAAACCGATTGAGAAAAAAGGGGTGAAACAAAACGACAATTTAGTTGTTCCCTTCATAAAACAGGGCTTTAACAAACCGATTGAGAAAAAAGGGGTTAAACAAAACGTCAATTTAGTTGTTCCATTCATAAAAAAGGGCTTTAACAAACCGATTGAGAAAAAAAGCACACGACAAATATAAACCATGTTGAACTGTTAAAGACAGCTGCGTACACATCGTGATTTATAAAAGGAGCAAATGCTCGGGAGATTTCTTCTATTCTCACACTGATTTCCTGATTAACTCGTTTCAAATGCGTTTGAAGCCGTATGTTTGATATAGGCTGATATGTAGTTACCCAGTACTCAGAAACATACAAGCAAATATACAATATGTTGTCTTTATCTGCAAAGAAATGTTTCCAAGTCTATTTAATAAACCTACAAGCATTTCCATTTTGGTTTTATCAGGAAGACAGAAATATAGAGAGACAACAGTCAGCTAAAAGGATAAACAAATAAACAGACGAACAGACGGACAAACATATTGTTCGCAATCTACATGCCAAACGTATCACCATCCCCTTTTTACAAGGCACACCATAATGGCTTATTAGAAAAAAAAGACATAAAGAAACTCTTACCTTTTTTGTCTATAGCTTTGAAGGGATAAACCTGATATTAATTATAATAAAGTCTGTTAAACAATGACCACAATGGCTAGTGTTTTTATCATTAATACACTACAGATTGGAGGCTAGATCGATTCCCTTTTTGTTTGAAAAGTTGTCATGGTAACACACCGTTATCTTTGCCCCGTCGCCATCAGATCTGCGCCACTCGTACCAAACCCGGATGTGTGCAAACACGAATCATGTAACCTTCATACACTCCCTCCTATGTTATACAAAATGCAAAATGGTCCGCATTTTTTAAGCCAGTAAGAGTTTGAAGGACTTTCTCGGACAATCGAAGCTCGTCATACCGAGTACAATCCCTCGGCACTGTGGAAGCTACACCAGTCTTGTAAGACCCGGATGTACCATAATACTAGTTATGTAACCTTCACACTCCCAAGTTAAATAAATGCAAAGTCCTCACTGATCCGCTCTGGTTCGGCGTTTATTTGATAGACTGTTTCGGGTAATCAAAGTTAGTTGTCCCTTGCCACTATGGAAGAAGTTGGGGTTTTTTGTTCTTGGATAAAACGTCGGATGCGGGATACGAGGGGAGTTGGTTCGATACATGTGATTAGCAAACATAGGCATAGCTAAAACGTCGGATGCGGGATTCGAGGGTAGTTGGTTCGATACACATGATTAGCAAACATGGACATAGCTTTGCCATTTAGTAATTGTACTCGCGGGGTGGGGGCATGCTCCCAGGGACCATTTTATTTACTATCTGGTGCATTATAACGGATGTATTTCATTTCATTAACCCTTTACCAAACGCCAAATTTTCGACTGTTCCCATTTGATAGAGTTTGCAGGCGGCATTTCAAATTGAGGTGATCTTGAAACATATTCTTCTGATGGGACAGAAAACATTGTGGGAAAAGAAGAAATTGCTCGTTACGAGCAATTTCTTCTTTTCCCACAATGTTTTCCAGAGTTATCTGCAAGAAAATTCTCAACTGTCGCTATTGTCTTGGTGGTGGTTATACTAATTATCGATGGTGATCGAGGCTCAAAAACCACTTATTCCCACAGACAAACATCACGATATGTACCATTTATTTGTCTATGAGGAAATCTGTTCACCTGATAGCATGTGTTTAATCTATAAGACTGAAGAGTTAGACAAACAGTGCATCCAGATTATCTCATGGAGGTACTCGAAATCTCAGGTTTTTACACGAAATCGATAGGAATCTAGAGAAGAACAACGATAAAATCGAGTGACTTATGCGTCGATAAAAACGTTTATCTTTGCTTTTAATCGGGACCCAGGCATTTACACTTGTAAAACGGGGTTTTCCTCTGTATGCTTCACGTCTTACGATTAGTTCGATAATAGTATTCACTCACGTCTGAACTTCTTATAAGCACAAAGATAGAAGTAAAAGACTGCCTAGTGTTACCTTAATGAATGACAAAAATGACAAAAGAACAACGATGCAACGATGTACTGTATTACAATTAGAGTATTTATGCTTGCGCTGGGTTGATCCATATATATTTCTTATCAACCGAATCCCTTGAGCCATTTCATCCTTTTGGAGAATTGTTTCTATTGACTTTAGCTGGATGTCCTTATAAGTAAGGTTTCATAGAGTGATGGTTTAAACCTGACCTTGTCCATTTTCTCAAGTTATGAACGTCTTGAAGGACTGTAGCCAGATCACGAGTTGTTTGTGACGAGCACGTTCTCATTTCACCATGTTCATTTAACTCCAATACCATAAGGGGAGCATTATAATCATGATGTACGTGTAAATGCATGCTGCTGATTGACGTTCAGACTGGTTCAGTTACGAAATCCGATGGGAAAACATCGTGTAAGGCTCTATTTATCATCAGAGTGTCGTATTAATGAATGGTTTGCTTCTTTTGAAAAAAATATTCTCCTAATTAAGCTAAATACAAATTATTAGATAAAAAGAATAAAGAAATAACAAAAATGTCAAGGCAAAGGGAGAATTATGAAAGGTAATTACAAAAAGTACTTTAACAAAAAGTAATTGCGTTTCAGTAGTTCTTTAAATTCTGGTCACATTGACGGCCATCCCTTTCCTTATAACACATGCGGTCCTCCATACATTTTATTTGGTGTCTGCTGATGCTTATAAATTGGGCCGGTTATAAACTTTTACTTTAGGAAACGGATGAAAACATCCGATGTGGAACTCACGTTAAGACACCTTTTTCTCATCATTTGCTTGCTTTAATCAGGTTTTACATTGTGCCATCAATTGTTCATCTTTATTGCAATACCCGGCTCGTTAATTAATTATGATCATGATACTAATAATAATATTTATCCTGTCACTAGTGCCATTTTGGTACCGATAACTAGGTGCCATATAACATTTGTGATATCCGGCACTAACCATATAACACATGCACGTGACGAATCATGACGTCATAAGAACGAAATGACGTCATATTTACATCTTTCTCTACTTATTTTTTCCCTTTTTTCTCGTGTTTTATTCACATCTTGTTTGTTTGAAAGAATACATAAAGGTAACAGGATAAATAGAATAGATGGTTGGTGTCTTTGAATGGGAAAAGTTATCGGGCTCACCGGATAATATTCCTAAGCCTTGCCCGATAACATTTCCGATTCACGACACCAACCATCTATTCTCTATTTATAATAATAATAATAATAATAATAATAATAATAATAATAATAATAATAATAATAATAATAATAATAATAATAATAATAATAATAATAATAATAATAATAATTATAGATTGTATGTGTATATTTGTGTAAATGTATATATGTATGTATGTAGCAACGACCTGTAAATGTTATGCTAATAAAATGTTTGAACTTTGAACTTTGTAATGGATGAATGAATGCCACTTACTAAAACCTTTACCAAACGCCAAATTTTCGACTGTCCAAAATTGAAAGTGTTGGCAGACGACATTTCAAAATGTGATGAAATTGAAAAATAACCTTTTGATATGGCAGTAAACATTGTGGGAAAGGAGAAATTGCTCGCTAAGACCAATATCTCCTTTTCTCACAATGTTTTCTAGAACCGACTGCAACAAACTGGTCAAATGTCGTTATTCATTGTTCGGTACTAGGTACACAGCCCAAATAGGTTGGTCAATATGGATAGAACCGTCGGTATTTTGTAAGTCAGCCGAGAGACAACACCTTTTGAACGTTCGAATACTCAGCTGTCGTATTTTGAACACACGTGGAGAGGGGACGTGCGATTTCACGTTCGTTACACTTGCGCGAGGATATGGATTCTTAACCCTTAGTGCTGGAACTGACTTCACACGTATGCAAACAGATTAAATCCGCCAAGTAAATTGGAAGCCGGCCTGTGATCTAACCTATTTGCTACTCTGAGTATGTTTCCTCATCAAAATTAAGCTATCTGAAAAGTTTTGGAAAGCAGACGACACAAGAATCTTTTTTTTTAAAAAAATACCAAGGATTACAAGGGCTAATCTTTATCTGAGAACAAAGGCTCAGTGGAATGATGATTGGCACAATATCAGATTTTCTGCTCAATTTATTCTAACTTCAACCTCAAGGCATTTAAACATTGTCATGAATAAATAAAAAGAATGTACATTTATAATTTAAAGACATTTCAAATGGAACCACATGAGAATCAATATGACACAGATTAATTTAACACAATTCAAATTTTCATTTCTTCTGTAACGAAAATATAAAAGTTTGACTTTTGGCCTTCCTCTTCTGTGGTAAATGTCTATATGTAAGTTAATCAGTCTATTATGATGATTAGATGATTGTTTTGTTCACCAAACTATGTTAGAAGAAATGTTTCTATTTGTTTTGTTGTCGTTCTACCCTCTGTTAACAGTATTTCATAGTTGATAGATATAATATTCATTATTGAACTGCTTTTAAGGTGTGGTTCAAGTGTACAGGGTAGTAAACTAGGCATAATTACAGTCAGAACGGTATCAACTTGTACTATCAACAGCTCGAAGAAGAAATTCCGTTTGCAGATAAACACCAGACGTCACTAAACCATAAGAGTACCACAAGCACAGCTAACTGCGTGTACATGTTCGGTTGTAGAATAGTCACATCGTTATTTCGATCTGAAAAATAAAGTTTGTGTTAGTTTTATATATCAGGCGGGGTGATCACGTGATAAATGCCTACGATATAAATCAGATTTGCAAAAGGCGGCACCCATGAATGAGCAGGTATTTATGCATTTTTAATCAGATTGCTTTTGTTTTCCACTATTTTGTATACGCCAAGTTCCGACAATCAATTTTCTGCAACCGCCGGTGAATGTTGTTTCCATTTTGGCCGTGCCGTTTGCTCCAAGACCCTGCAGAGAAGTTCGAGTCAAGACATGCGAATGACCTAGAAAAACACATCACGCATCGATTGCGATTTCTCTACCGTGTGTTAGACGTAACGCCGTTATAAACCATGGGTTATCGATACCGGAAAGATGATGGTCGGCACATGGTCTGAAAACAAAAGTAATCTGCCGAAAAAAGTAAATATACCTGTGGCGCGGCAATCTTGTTCGGACATTTATCGTAAACATTGATCACGTGCATATACGACCTTTTAAAAGCAGTATCCGTTTTCTATGCGTCATGCACCAATTTATGAATTAAATCAGTTCCTTGTGTGTACCACGCATCTTTATTCAAAATCGTAGACTTCACAATCAACTTTTTTGGTAAATAGAGTCAACGGTAAGATCGAACGGGGTTTCTTTTACAAAATTTTTCAATAAAGATGTTTGTTTATCGAAAGCAATGGATCATATAAGTTACAAGTAATATACTTGAGTTCAGGAACTATGAAATTTGTTGATAAGGTGATTTTTGTTTAATTTGGTACACCTCATTCGCTTATGTGGTCGCGTGTCCACCTCGAAATACAATGTTTTCAAGTCCAATAGTCGGTTTGAATCTTTCAAACGTTTAATGAAGTAAGTCAATTTGACATGATTCATTGGGGCGTTCACCATCCACCGACCAATGTTTATTTGGTAAAGCATTGAACAGGTCGGATATCATGCAGTTCTGGTGAGGAAATTCCGGGCCCATAGTTGGTTACATTTACTACCATGATTTAAATGAACTTCCATTAGAAACAGCTAAAATCCTAATTAACCTGTTTGTTTTGTTTATAAATGCATACAAAACACAGATGTCTAAGGGGAAACCGATTATGTTTTTTTTATGTGATACACAAATTTTGATAATATATAAAGAATTGAAAACATTTACACAGTTTGTCTTGTAAATAACTGCATACAACAGACTAGTATCTAAGAGGAAACTGATTTAGTTATCTAAATCAGTTACATACTTTTTATAATATCATCTAGAGTATCAAAAAAAAAACATTAACATTTGAGATTTGTGATTTGTTATGAATATGAAACATCATTATCTAAACTCTCCATTGTCAATATAAATCATAATATACATGAACATTTTCCATTACAAAAAAAAAAATATTGATTTAGCGTTTTCGTGAATGTATCTATTTTTAATTATCACACTTTTGTCTAAGACCTTTTTCATACTTTCATAAAGACATACACAAAGATGCATTCCTGATTAAGTAAAAAAGGCGACAGAGCCTAATAAACAATCTCTTTTAAATTCAATCGAAACACTACAAGAACGTTGATACCTGATATTGCTGTGGATGGACTAGAATACACAGTAGACCGACGAGATGTCGTTAACGATGTAACAGGCTTGAACGCTGTCACTATTGGTGACCCGGCTACTTCTCCGGAGACTGTGGGGAGAGTTCCAATAGAACGGGGTGTCGAGGCGTTTACTGTTTCTTGTGTTGCTTCTACTGAAGGACGGTTTTCTAAAGTATTGGATATGTTCGTGGTTGCTGTTTCTTGCGTTACTTTCGCCGAATGAATGTTTTCTAAAGTAGTGGATATGTTGGCATAAGCCGGGTCTTGTGTTATGTTTATTGTAGATGGTGCCACCGATGTGTTTTTGTTGGTTAATTGACGGGTAACTGTTTTATGAGTTGTTGACGATGTGTTGCTGGATTTAACTGATTGTGCGGTAAAACCTGTTATAGATGACATTGACTTGTCGTTAACGGTAGATGATCCCGGGTTATAAGTTGTTATAGTGGATTTAGCTGGATTGCCAATAGGTACTGCTGTGGAGCTTAATATTAACGATACAAAAGACTTATTTGTGGATTTATCTAGTGGGTTTGCTGTGACTGGTTTTGATGTTGATTCTTTTGTTGTGAAATAAGGTATTGTGTTTGAATTACTAGACATAATCTTTGAAGTGTGTGTTGTTGATATTGTCGTGGTTGTTTCTGCACTTGATCGTGATGAAAATGACGGTGATGTTTTGTTAGATTTAGTCGGCTGTATTGTAGACGTTTTGGCTGTTGGGATTGCTTTGGTCGTGGTCGATACTGATGCATTTTTGGTTGTTACTATAAATGGCGTAATGCTATGTATAGTTGGCTTTGATGACATTGTTGCTGCCATTGGTTTTATTGTCACATTAGTCGTAGGTGATACCCGTGTGGAAGTTGGCATCAATTGCTTTGTTGAAGGATACATTGAAATCGACAATGGAACTTTTGTTGATGTTATTGAATTTACTAAGTCATTTGCTTTGGTTGCAGTAACTGCTGTGTAAGAAGCGGAGTTAACAAGTTGATTAGCTGTTATGTAGTGATGTGTGGTGTTCATTTGTGCTGATACATTTGAGTTTTCAATTGATGTAATCCTAGCGGTGATTATATCAAAATGTGTTCTGTTGTCTGATGTTGGAAGTAATTCAGATGTTGGAACTGTTGATATAGGTTGCATGCTAGATGATTCAGGATGGTTAGTGACCGATGGAATTACTGACGTTGACATTGTGCCGCGTGTAGTTTGTGTGGTTAAGGAAGCCATTGTGCTAACGGTTCTATTGCCTTTTGCTGCAACTGCTGCTGTAGCTTTTGGTGATGGTGTTGGTAGTATTATTGTTGTTGGTGTTGTTGTTGGTGGTGGTGGTGTTATTGTTGGTGGTGGTGGTGGTGGTGTTGGTAGTATTGTTGTTGGTGGTGTTGTTGTTGGTGGTGGTGGTGTTGTTGTTGTTGTTGGTGTTGTTATTGTTGGTGGTGGTGGTGGTGGTGTTGGTAGTATTGTTGTTGTTGGTGGTGGTAATATTTTTGTTGGTGGTGGTGTTGTTGTCCCTGATGTTGACAAAGCCATTGACACGCTCTGTGTTGGTGTTGTGCTAGATGTCGATGAATCTGCTGAAACAGTCTGGGTTTTTGCGTCAAGCTTTTTGTTACGTGGAACTCGGTCGTTTGTTGTAACCAGGGAATCATTTCTTGTACTTGTTATCGATTTAACGTTTGTCGATGATATGATCGATGTCGTTGAATTTGGTTTTTGGTTAATTATAGTTCGAGCTGTTGAATCTATTGATTCTGTTGACATTCGAGTGCTTTCCACTGCAGTGTGTCCTGGCGTTGATGGTGCAGTACCTACTACAGATAGTATCATCACCATTAATGTGTATTTCACTCTGACGTCCAACATCTATATGTAAAAGAAAAGAAGATACAAAATGTGAGCCAAGATCAATTCGACGGAGAACACGATAATCTTAATCATTATTGAACAGAAACTTTTACATTAATTTATCGGTTTGAAATAGTATCGCCTTTACACTCATTGCCAAACAATAACGACATTTAACCAGTTTGTTGCAGACAACTCTGGAAAACATTACGGGGAAAGGAGAAACTGCTCTTAACGAGCAATTACTCCTTTTCACACAATGCTTTCTGCCCTATCGAAGATTGCTTTTCAATTTCATCACTTTTTGAAATATCGTTTGTAAACTCTTTCAATTTGGGACAGTTGAAAATTTGGCGTTTGTTAAAGGGTTAAGTGAAAGAAAATATAACATTGATCGGTTTCTTGATTACAGTGCCAATTGCGAAACGATCTAGCATGCATCCAACTATATGACTTATCAACAAAAAACGTGTATATATTAAACCATCTGTTTTATAATGTATAAAGGATGCACTTTCCAACATGGTAATTTCACACATCGCTTTAAAGCCTTATTTAACACATTATGTTCACCATATTCGCTCTACATTGATTGTGAAGGAAGCTTTAAGCTTGTTCAAAGCCACTCTATATTACTGTTTCCTGGATATTAAACCAGTAATCGGGAAGAGTTGTGGAATAGTCTCGGAAGTTTTCACCTCGCCTAACAGGGATTCGAACCCAGGACGCTCGGTACAGAGGGCCGACGATCTACCTCTGCACCACTGTTAGCCACTTCTTGTGTTACTGAGAGAAACTTAAATAAGTAAATTTAACACGATCGAGGATCGCACCATGGCCGAAAGGTATCCTCTACCTGACAGTTACTACTACACGACGCATGTCCTCCTGATTTACATGTTTCTTTAATCAATAGACCTTAAATGTGGCTGCAAAAGATAATCATACCTTAATGTAAAAGTACAAATCGGTCTCTCGAAAAGATAGAAATGGTTCAAATAATTTATATGTCACCATTCATATAAGCCCATATAATAGTATGTGTCTGATCATATAGTTGAAAGCAAAAGTAGGTGACAAAAAGTACGAACGATAAATGTTATTCGACGTTCGTTAGAAACAACTGTGGTCAAATGATAAATTACTTAATAAAATCAACGTTTTTCTCATGTCGCAATGGTTTCTGGGAGTCTTATGCCACAAGATCGTAAAAGCGTGTTGGTATGGAGTAAAGCTAGTTCTAAATATAGGGCGGTCAGGAATCAATCAATCAATCACGTGACCGTTGTTCATTTGTAAACTCGTTGGTCCAAGCATGGTCTATAGTCCCATTCAAGGGTCAACCATTTACCAAACGTCATGTTTTCGTCTATCTCCAATTTAAAGGACTTTACAAACGACATTTCAAATTTTGATGAAATTGGAAAACACTCTACTGAACCACACTCGGTCCATAAGCTCTATTTGACTTGCATTATAAATGAACTCGTTGAACTTAAAGTTCTGCAAACTTCTACTTATTAGTAAACGAATGCCAGAAAAGTGTTCAATTTGAAAGATCCGAAAAGATAGTTTTTTAATCATTCGCCTTCTTTCTATCTGATGTTGTTATCTATGTTGCTAATATGTTTAGAATATCAAAACGAAATCCAAAAAGAACATGAATTAACTTCGTTTTTATCATAGTATATTTGAGGGCGTACAAGTAAGCGGTGTGTATGTGAGAAAAGATGCTGTGGGTAAGTTTAAAATAATTTATTTTACATCGATTGTGACGGAAGGTTGAAGCTTATTTAGTCCAATGCTTTCTTGATACTAGACCAGTACTGGTACCTATTCGTTGGTTAGTTCCGGCAATTTCTACATCGCCTAACGGGGATTCGAACCTGGGACCATAAGTACAAGAGGCCGACAGTCTACCACTGTTATCCACTGTTATCCACTCGATGTCATGTAGCTCTTATTCATTGAATTGAATAGAATCTTTTAGTGTGACAATAGTAATTAGCCAACTACAGGACAATTGCACAAGATGACATTTTCTACATGTGGTATAACGCCAGTAAAGCTGTTTTCTTTTTTCAGTTTCATTACGGCTTTCATGGGATTCGCCAGTACAAAGCCAGGACTCTGAATACACAGAAAGATTTAAAAAAAATAAATCAACGTTCATTGTTATATAAGTAGAAACTTGTTGACATCGACTTTAAGATACAATTAAGAAATAAACATACACAAAAGGTATCATTTAAGATGGTTACTCACGGTAAGTAATCGCTTAATATCCACCCAACTATATGTCTATCTTGTTAATCTTACAATAAAGTCAAAACGAATGGTTTTCGCAATTTCATCGGATCCGGGTTTTTGATGTCCTTTATGTTGTTGCTATGGTAACAGAGTGCTATCTCTAACCCGTTGCTATCAAGCCCGCCCCACTCCTGGTTGTCCTGGTGATCGTCACTTCGTGTTTTAATGCCGGATATATCAATGATTCATGAGTATCACGTGGTCATTCCTTTCTACGGATGCTACGTCTCGAGTTAGACTTTGGAAGCTTCTACTAACGACGTTAACCCTTTACCAAACAATAAAGACACGTGACCAGTTTGTTGTAGGCGACTCTTTCCTCCTTTTCCCACAATATTTTCCAGACTCGTCTGCAACAGACGGATGAAATGTCGTTACTGTTTGGTATGGGTTAGACAGTTCTTAGAAAGTCAATCTTATTATTCAAAGGACGGAAAAATACTTTAATATAATTCGCATAATTGGAAAAAAACAGACTGTGCTTAATTACTCCACTCTAATGTCACAGAACAGAACAAAACATTTTTTTTCATGACTTGAACAATTAGGGTTCATCGTAATACCGAGGAAATGTGACTTGTTTTGTGGTATGGGTTGCTTTGCTCCCGCCTGAATGAACAGGGTCTTATTTACACGCCGTGGTATATAACTGTTTCCCTATCAAGAACGATGTGCATGCATTTACAAATTCTTCTATAATAATTTTACAGGTGGATGTATTTATCTGATAAAGACAGGTGTAGTCACGTTGAATTGGTTCGTTGATTGTTAAGTCTGAGTTGATCCATCTGTAATGATAAAACACGACGATAGATCAGGGTTAGACGGTTTTATGGTGCACTGGGGCAAATAACACAACCACAGACATACCTACCTGTACTAAAAATTAACAAATTCCCCTGTAATGAAGTATGCCCCAAGTACAAACTATAAGCAACTTTAGATGAGACTACACCACAAGGAATAATTGTATTTCCATTACGATATAAGAAGAAAAAAGGCTTAAAATGGATAAATTGCTCATTGTGAGCAATATGTCCATTTATCAAAGTGATGTATACAGCAAAACAAATATAAATGAAAAAAGCAATTTCTCTCTATATGTTAAAAAACGAAAAGTGTGAGAAAAAAATGATCCTAATGAGCAATTTGTCCTTTTGTCACAGTGGTGTCTAGAGTATTTATTTCACATGTTGGATTGGGAAATGTTAAAGTTGGAGGGTTTGAAAAGGACTCGGATAAGTTTTTTTTCTCTCATCCAAATTGGGATCTCTTTGTCAAACATTAATACGAAACCAGAAAAAAATCGACTTTCTTTACTTTTAATTATAAATGTCTTCAGTGTTATCAACTTACCCTTTGCTAATCCTTCGTCAGAGGCATAATTCACGGAACTGTTTGGTAATGTGTTATGTGCATGCCTATTTAGATGCATGTGGAGCGGCCATAATTCTTTTTTCTTTTTTTACTAAATATGAGTTTTATAGAAAGATGGGACTAGAGTGAAATCATAACCAAGCCTTTGGTTCAAAACTATTTGAGATAGTAAGTAAACAATTTACTGAAAAATTGTTGCAGAAGTGAAAAGGTGAGTTAAATTGTATCGTGTTATTTTGTATTTAATTACTGTGACAGTTCTACTTTTCGTCTTTGCCTTTTAATCCACCATCACTATGCTTGGACATATTTTAATGCCAGAGGGTTTACTTAATGCATATCTGACCTTGCATGTGGATCGAACCCGACATACACGTTTGTGACACCGCTTCCGACCTCCCACCGAGTATGTGTGCAAGATTGGAATATCTTTCGATAAAGTATGTATGGAATATTCGAATATCTTTCGATAAAGTATGTATGGATATTCGAATACCTTTCGATAGTTTTTTGGGAAATATTCGAAAATCGTTGATATAGTTTGTATGGAATATTCAAATATCTTCCAGTAAAGTATGTATGGATATTCGAATATCTTTCGATACGGATTTTGGGAAATATTCGAAAATCAAGCGATTTTTCCGTTTCTTTAGCTTATCTGGAGAAGTGTTTAACCGACGCCGATCAAAGTCAAAATCTTTTCCTCAATAGCTTTGGCAATTTTTATCTCTTTATGAAGAGCTTTGAAAACAAAGTAGCAAGATTATCCCTGCACACTATCAGAGACGTTTGAACAGAAAATCGACTTAAACATACTCAGACATCAATACATAATAGGGAGTTCTGTCGACCATTGGGTTTAAAACTGATTTTGATTTAATGACATTAGGACATGGTCTGATATGTGAATCATATATTTCATTCATTTATTTACCCTACCGCTCAGTGAAAAGTTCAGTTGTTCAGTTATATAGTCATCTATTTATAGCCTCTTTATCCAAATGATCCCGTCCTGACAGTACACAAACTACTCTTCGTGGAGGTTCAAACCATGCCATCGGTATAATTGGATTCTGTGGTGTAGTGGTTAGCGTCGGGGACTAGAGACCGGTCACCCCGGGTTCGATCCCCGAAAGGCGGCAAACTATTTCACCGAGGTGTGTCCTTTGGCAAGACACATTTCCTAGCCTAGTACTGGTAGGAAACCAAGGAACATGTACGTTAATACTCAAAAATGAGTCCTGTACATTAATAGGAAGAAGAATTATATCTTTGTTAGTATCAGACAGTCTCTTAGCCCTTTCCCAAACAATAACGAAATTTGACCACTTTGTTGCAGAAGACTTTAGGGAAACATTGTTGGAAAAGGAGAAATTGCTCGTGACGAGCAATTTTTCCTTTTCAAACAATGTTTCTGCCCTATGAGAAGATTATTTTCCGATTTTCATCACCTTTTGAGATGTCTGCAAACTCTTTCGTTTTGGGACAGTCAAAAATGTGTTGTTTGGGAAAGGGTTAACTAAAATGATCCAATCTGTAACTGTGCTGAATGAAATATCTATGTGTGGCTCAGTCCTACTAAATATCTACGTCTGGACCAGTCATACTAAATATCTACGTTTGGACCAGTCCTACTAAATATCTACGTGTGGACAAGTCCTACTAAATATCTACGTCTGGACCAGTCCTACTAAATATCTACGTCTGGACCAGTCCTACTAAATATCTACGTCTGGAACAGTCTGACTAAATATCTACGTCTGGACCAGTCCTACTAAATATCTACGTCTGGACCAGTCCTACTCAATATCTACGTCTGGACCAGTCCTACTAAATATCTACGTCTGGACCATTCCAACTAAATATCTACGTCTGGACCAGTCCTACTAAATATCTACGTCTGGACCAGCCCTACTAAACATCTACATGTGGACCAGTCCTACTTAACATCTACGTGTGGACCAGTCCTACTAAATATCTACGTCTGGACCAGTCCTAATAAACTTCTATATGTGGACCAGTCCTACTAAACTTCTACGTGTGGACCAGTCCTACTAAATATCTACGTCTGGACCAGTCCTACTAAATATCTACGTCTGGACCAGTCCTACTAAACATCTACGTGTGAACCAGTCCTACTAAATATCTACATCTGGACCAGTCCTACTAAATATCTACATCTGGACCAGTCCTACTAAATATCTACGTCTGGATCAGTCCTACTAAATATCTATGTCTGGACCAGTCCTACTAAATATCTACGTCTGGACCAGTCCTACTAAATATCTATGTCTGGACCAGTCCTACTAAATATCTACCTGTGGATCATTCTACTAAATATCTACGTCTGGACCAGTCCTACTAAATATCTACATCTGGACCAGTCCTACTAAATATCTACGTCTGGACCAGTCCTACAAAATATCTACCTGTGGATCAGTCCTACTAAATATCTACGTCTGGACCAGTCCTACTAAATATCTACGTCTGGACCAGTCCTACTAAATATCTACATCTGGACAAGTCCTACTAAATATCTACATGTGGATCAGTCCTACTAAATATCTACGTCTGGATCAGTCCTACTAAATATCTACGTCTGGACCAGTCCTACTCAATATCTACATCTGGACCAGTCCTACTAAATATCTACGTCTGGACAAGTCCTACTAATATCTACGTCTGAACCAGTCCTACTAAATATCTACGTCTGGACAAGTCCTACTAAATATCCACACCTGGACCAGTCCTACTAAACATCTACCTGTTATTCAGTCCTACTAAATATCTACGTCTGGATCAGTCCTACTAAATATCTACGTCTGCACCAGTCCTACTAAATATCTACGTCTGGACCTGTCCTACTAAATATCTACGTCTGGACCAGTCCTACTAAATATCTACGTCTGGTTCATTCGGACTAGAAGTCTCCGGACTAATTCACATTCCGTCGAATACAGTGGTAAATTTTGCCTTGTTAAAGCAGCCTTTGTTGGACAGTAAGGCTGGTGTACTTCCTCCAGTAATGGTGTCACAACTACACAGTATAACAAAAATACTGTTGACAAGATGGACAATATCAATAAAACTAGGTATTGTTTGTAACACGTAGCATGTATAATGGGGTTAGGGTCTCTAAACTTAAATCGAAAGGTCTATACATATGTCTTTACACAACAAAAGAGTAATAATAAATTTCCTTTATTGCATCATCTACTGACCATGGATGTCTCTTGAAGAGAATTCAGTAAACTCTACATACATGTACATATAACAAAAAATACAATAACATCTTATATTCATAACTTATATAAAAGGACATATCATTTAATGACTCATTTTGATGTAGCAGCATAATTAATTGTGTTTTAACCCTTTCCCAAACAATAACGACATTTAACCACTTTGTTCCAGACGACTTTAGAAAACATTGTGGGAAAAGGAGAAATTGCTCTTAACGAGCAATTTTTCCTTTTCCCACAATGTTTTCTTCCCTATCAGAAGATTGATTTCCAATTTCATCACATTTTGAAATGTCGTCTGCAAACTCTTTCAATTTGGGACAATCGAAAATTTGTTGTTTGGGAAAGGGTTAAGGAGCAACGACAGCTAAGTTCGTTACCCAGCATAAGAATACTTTAGAAATCATTGTGACAAAGTAAAAATTGCTTCATGTTATTTCTAGCCTACTGAATATCATAAAGACAATGCCAATTTGTTACGTTGTTTCTATATATGTATATATGGGTTTTACATCACATCAACATTATTTCAGTTATGTAGCGATGCCCAACTCTTAATGATGGAGGAAGACCCCATCCTCAACTGCCCATAAGGGCTGGTCAAGGCGGGTAGAACCATCGGCATTCCGTAAGTCAGTTGGGAGACTGGATGAAAATCCATATCCCTCTCAGGATTTGAACCCACGCGGAGAGGGGCCATGTGATTTCAAGTTCTGTACTCTAACCACTAGGCCACAGAGGCCCCTACGTTGTTTCTAACTCTAATGATCCAAACAGTAGCTGTGTTACAGAATGAACTAAGTCTACATCCTCTCTAAATTGTTTCTAAACCTTTGGAGCAATTCGAACTCATCAGGTTTATCCAGTGAAAACACGTCTAAAGTAATATGGAAACCGCCATACTGTTTCTTGCGATACTTCTTTCATTGTACTTTCGTTTCCAAATATAGATCTTAAATGTAAAATCTAAATAGTCATTTGATTTTATTAGAAACAGTTAAATATATCACAACTTAAGAACGTTCACTAATATGTTTGAGTAACCAATCAAATATATTGATTTAAAATGATGTTCAACACTTCCATATACATTAAACTACTATTGGATGAACATCGGACATGTGTTATTAGCCAGGGACACTCCACCCAACATTTTGATATCCTAGACTTGTGTGCAAGGTGTATTTCACAGCTCACGATAATACCCGAGTAGCTACGATAATACCCGAGTAGCTACGATTACCTTTCGAGCAGACGCATCAAGATGATTTCATTTGGAGTAATGGTTTATCCCTTTCCAAAATAACAAATTTTCGACTATCCCAAATTGAAAGAGATTGCAGACGACATTTCAAAATGGGATGAAATTGAAAAACATTCTTCAGATAGAGCAGAAAACCTTGTCGGAAAAGGAAAAATTGCTTGTGACAAGTAATTTCTCCTTTTCCCACAATGTGTTCTAAAGTCGTCTGCAACAAGTGGTCAAATTGTTTGGGAAAGGGTTAAACAGATGTTTACTGATGTTAGATAAAATTGTAATGAAATCTTACAAATCATTATCAACTGGCTACAAAATTTTGTTTTCGAGGGCAATCTCTTACCTTTGATCAATGACTTTGTTACGTAGAACACAAATAAAACCCATGACTTGTTTAGTAAAGAAAAAACAAGGTAACTTTTAAGCAGTTTCGTATAAATAGTCTTAAATTTTGAGGGGTTCCTTAACATATAAAAAATATATCAAAATCTAGTATAAATCATGTAAATAATGTGTATGTATCAGCATCAATCCTGTTGAATGAGAATAAATGAAATATATGTACAAGTATTTACAATAATCTGGTACTTCTTTCAATCCACAGAGAGGAAAACCACCTAAATCCCATAGCGATAAAAGCCTGCCCGAATTCTTCCCTTTGAATCAGAATAAATTTGTTGTCTGTGGAAACAGTCCTATATTCTCTTTTGAAAACAGTATGACCTTTAGCTTGAAGTTAAATTCTCCTTTGCCACTGTTACGAACCGAGCAAATGAACCTCTCAAAGAGACAAACACATCCGACCAGTGAAAAACACTGTTGTTCACTGAGCGGTTGTGTTGTCTATATAAATACCAGCAAGTTCTCTCAAACAATGCATTAGGTTCCTAATTTGCATAAACGTTCAACGAACGTTACACCACAATGACTACAAGTTCAAATTGTTTTCTTACAAATTAATTTCTTGGCCTCATTGTCAACTCGACGGTTCAATTCAAGGCTATTGGGAAGTGATTCACAAACATGATGCATTTACTATAGTCTTGCATCAAACCATTGTAATGATTTATGTGCCAGAAAATTCTATTCTAAATATCACTTTGAATGAACGTTCTAGGACAATCTATATCAGCAGGCTATTCTATACAGAAGAAACTTCCATGGATAACTTGGGATGAACCAGAACTGCCCCTTTTTCAAAGCAATTTCCATAGATAATTTCAAACAAGCAATAATAGATTATTTCACAAAGCAATTACAAGAATATATCTTTTTTGTAATAGTCCTTTCTATGGATATATTAAAAAAGAGTTAGCATAAGCTATTTCAACCAGAACATTCCATGATTATATATTCCTTTCCATGTATATATTTTATTCTACACAGCACTTTCCTTGTATATATTTCATTCTATACAGCACTTTCCATGGATATTTTTCATTCTATACAGCACTTTCCATAAATATATTTCATTTTATACTGCACTTTCCATGGATATATTTCATTCTGTACAGCACTTTCAATGCATATATTTCATTCTTTTCCATGAATGTATTTCACTTATACAGCACTTTCCATGAAAATATTTCATTCTATACAGCACTTTCCATGGATACCTTAGGTCGAGCCTTAAACTCATCAAGCATAACTGAGCCTGCCAATTCTAGGTTCCAGTGTAATGCCTCTAGCAGTTTACGACAATGATCCCTTGGTGCCAGACCTAAACGAAACAATTGTTCCGTTTTAAGATGTTTAATAGAGCTTTCGATATTCCAGTTACAGTGACAGAGCGCAGCGTGGCACTCCTCATCAGTCAGACCAATAACCGCGTCTTGAAGCGCAGTTATCTTGTCTTGTTGAGATTTAATGTTCACATCCTTCGTTGTATGACCATGTGATACTGACCGCTGGAATTGTGACCTCCTGTTGGGATAAGACTGTGAGAGGTCCACTCTATCTGCAGCCCACATACCAGCCCATTCACTGTGAAGGTCCTCCGCTGAGTGGGAACCTGATGATGTCTGAGAGTTTGATGGCACAACGGACGCGGAGGCATTCATTTTCACGTTTTGATAATCACTCAAACTCTGCCCATTGTGATCCATGGGAGAATTGTCCATATTGAATGGCCGTACTTGTGCAGTGGTCTTGGCGGGATGTCGCCCACCGTGGCAGCCCTTGTTGTCCACGGGTGGTATGAGGAAGTAGTGGGTATGGCTCATCTGGTGTCCGTCCTGTAGTACAGGGTATATATGGGGTCTCTGACACTTATCTATCTCTTCTTCTCCCCCACCCCTCTCATGTCCCCCTTGTTGACCTTCCCCAGTGCCGGAGTAGTCCCGAGGGGGGAGGGGAGGGGGCGAGGGTTTGATATTACCCCTGTCAAACGCCTCTTCATTATCACTGCCGAGATCTGAATCAAAGTCGTCCCAGTCTGAGTACGTGGATGTTGTACTCTGGGGAGAATAAATGGGCAGTTTGACATCATTAGGGTCATCATATGCTGGTACTTGGTCATAACGGGGCACTGTTCTGGCTGAATTGTTATAGTTAACTGATTCATCTTCAATAGGAACCTCGCAGTATTGGACTGGGTAGCCTGTTTTGGCTGCCGGTCGGGTATACACTTTGGGCTGAGTAGAAGAGCTGACAGATTGACCTACAGAATAACGTGTGGTTCCATATTGACCACCAGATTCATCAGGAACCTGGTCATATTTAGGAAAGTCTGACGTTGTAAATAATGCCGGATCTGATCCTGCCTTTCCCCTGTTTGTTACTGTAAAGTTACTTAAAGCATCATTTAACCAATCAAAAGCCTTGTCAACAGTTTTAGTTTGTTCAGGTTCACCTCTCTTTACCTCCGTTGTATTCTGGGGCATAGTTTTCCGAGCCGCTTCAGTTTTCACGTCTCTCTGTTTGGATATAATGTCCTCCAATATCTCCCTATTGGGAAGCTGTTTGAGTGATGTGTGTTTACTGGGGGAGGAATGGGCCGATACTGACAAAGATGATGCTTTTCTATCTGATGATATTAACGCGGTAACGTCTGAAGTGTTAGGTTGATAATCTTTCTTTAGGTATTCGGGTGGTAATGACTTGATTCCTGAAAACTTTGGTGGTGAATAACTCTGCGGACTTCCTCCACTATGCTGACTCTCTATCGATGTAGTACGTCTATAAACTATGGGCTTTGGTCGTGCTGGTGGCATTTTCTTTTGTTTAACAGGTGTTTCTATTTTCACTGGTTTACTGTAAACGTCACTTATTTCAAATGGGTCTGGTACGAAATTTGGGTCTTTTAAAAGAGGCTGTGCCAGATCGATGTTTCCGTATTGTGACGCATTTGGGGAACAAAGATCGTCAAAAAGAGAAGAAATATCACTGGGCGTATTAGAGCCCTTAGTTTCAGGCTTAACAAAACTACTGTCAGTTTCGTCACTCAGATCTATCAATGGTTTCTCATTACTTTCCCGTTTATGCACTTTAGTATGTCCTGAAATGGTTGGCTTACAGCCCTGTGTATTAATATTTAATGTTTTAGGTGAAGATTTTGGTGGAATGTTGTCAGGGTCATTCTTGAACTTGGAATATTGGAACTGTCGGCCAGTTGCATAGGTGATGGTTCCTACAATAATAAAGTAATTACAAAAAATACAAATTGATTGATTCAAAAACTACACTCTAACACATTTCTTCTCATGGGATCAGCTTACTCAAATTGAAAACAACACCAAATAATGAAATAATGGAAGAAAATGGCATTTCATTCCTAATAATGGATCAACAGGGTATAATTCATTCATTAGGATCAACATATCCCTTCATCACATGGGTTTAAAAAACATACTGATGTTGGTGCAATTAAACATGTGCATAATGATCTTTGTTAATATGGGGTTTAATGCTGTGTCAATAATTTTTGAGTTATGCTATATCTTTCAAGGAATCACCTGTGGTAGGCTAAGGTTCTGAAATATATTGCCAAAGGACACACCCACTTAACCAGAGGACTCAGTGGGGTTAAAACTCTGGACATCAGGGTACTAAATCCACCATAGTAACCACTGGGCCTCACAGGACCTTGCGTTTATGTTAAGGAAAGGATCAAGTAGATAAATGGCTTGCAGAATTTTGTTTGGCAAATCAAATGTAACTGGTAAATGAACAGACCTAAATATAGATTCAATGTGTCTAACGGATTCATTAGAAAGGAGATCTGCAACAAAATGGGAGCTTGCTAATGGTAACTAGAGAATCAATTTATCACAATTGAATAGAAAAGCCTTTATATTAAGAAAAGATTGAAGTGAATGATGGTTTTGAAGATGGAATACCCATTTCATTCCCTCACTCAAAATGCTATTTATTTTTTTTTTAAATAATTACTTATGTCTGATCATTATTTCAGGCCTTTAGTACCTTAAACTACTGTAGGCAAATATATTCAATTATAAAACACACAAGTCAACATGGATACTATCATAAATCTTAAAAAATAATTTTTCTAACTCTATATTTTCCTATTTGATAGGAAAAAAGTATCAAAATTGAACACAAAAACAATGGCAGTATACTATTAACCCTTATAAAGCTTGGTCATTATTCATTATATGATTGTGTAGTGTGCTTGCCAAACCCTGCAATATCTGCTTTATTTAGATGGAGAAAGATACTCAGAGTAGTAAACATGTTAGATCAAAGGCCAGCCGACAATTCACTTGGCGGCTGGCTGGCCTGGATCTAACCTGTTTGCATAAGCATGAAGTCGGTTCCAGCACTGTAAGGGTTACAATAATTACTTTTCAGTCTTTCTGCAGCATTCTGGTTGGGCTCTATATTGTAGGGTTGCCCGCCAGAGCTAACCGAACCTCCAGACTGCCTGGTAGTAGACCCCCCACTGAGGCTTTTTCCTCTCGAACTTTGACCTCCAGAGAGACTCTGACCTCTGACCGGAAGGACACTTTGACCTCTATCGGTTTGACCTCCGGGAGTAGTGCCATGGTGAAAATCAGGAGGTTCCATTGGGTTACGTAAATACACTCTGAAAATGTTTGCAATAATCATTTATATGTACACAGACCTGTCAATAAAAGGTTTATTTCTCTAACTTATCAAATTCTCTGAAACATATACTTGCAATATCCATTCATATCAACATACACCTGTCAATAATAGATTAATTTCTCTAACTAATTCAATTCTCTAAAACATAAACTTGAAATAAACATTCATATCAACATACGCCCGTCAATAATAGATTCATTCTCTGACTAAACTATTCAATTCTCCAAATCATATATTGTGGGTACTTATCATTACCAACAGAAAGGTATTTTGTAAGTTAAAGTTTTTAAAGGCAGCGAGTCTATACTTATACTTTGAACATGTATGAAGTACATAAACACAACTGGAAGACTTGTAGACCTCAAGTTGTTTTATTCATTGCAAAGTTCTACAGATATTAAATGGTGGGTACTTGTTAGAATTGTCTCATAGAGACAACTTTTATCGAAACAAGAAACCTCTTTGAAAAGCATTTAGCAAACACTCAGACCAAATTGAGGTTACATTCACCGTCATTATAACCATTTATCCTGTCACTAGTGTCATTTTGGGACCGATAACTAGGTGCCGTATAACATTTGTGATATCCGGCACTAACCTAGTAACACATACACGTGACGAATCATGACGTCATAAGAGCGCCATGACGTCATATTTACACCATTCTCAACTTATGTTTTCCTTTTTTCTCGTGTTTTATTAACATATTGTTTGTTTGAAAGAATACATAAAGGTAACAGGATAAATAGAATAGATGGTTAGTGTCTTTGAATGGGAAAAGTTATCGGGCTCGGCTTCGGATTATTATCCGTTTCGCCTTCGGCTCACCGGATAATATTCCTAAGCCTTGCCCGATAACATTTCCGATTCACGACACCAACCATCTATTCTCTATATCTATTTCGAATTTCTATGTTACCTATTGCACTAGATGAAGAATTTGACCATACACAATTCTTTCTTGTCCAACTGTCTTCTTTTGTTATACCTTATCTTTAAATGGATTTAATGCCATGACAACAGTTTTGACCTATAAAAAGATTTTCCCTCGTTTTAAGGGTTATAGGGTAGGGTTCTGAGGTGTCTTGCCAAAGAACACTTCTAATGAACTAGTAGCGCCCGTTTGGCTTGAACCTAGGAATCTCCAGTTAGTAGTTCACCACCTCAAAGGCAGAGTCACCAAGGACCCCTGTTAAACTAAATACTGTACATGGATTCTAATTAACAAACAGGGAGGGCCGTTGTGTTTGGGTCATGGTTATGGACTTGAAATCAGGTTTCGAATCAAGGATTAAGTAAATTGGACTTCCACGAGAAGTAGCCGCCAGTTTGAGTTGCACAATCCCATATGGTTCTTCCAAGTCAAGGGCCGTAAAGCTTTTCGTCTTCCTATATCACTTTATTAGCTGGGAATAGTAAATGCCACTGAATACTGTTTACATGGTGCAATAAGACATTTTACATCACATAAGTAGTATTTCAATCATACTGCCTTGCCTTGTTTATAATAGATGGAGAAAGATCCCAAATGTTTTACTAAAGAAATAATACAAAACAAAGCCATGAGGAGCCATACTCGTCTATAGATTCCGGATTTCCCCAGGACTTTCCCCCTGGGTCCCCGTGGCCAGTATGGATCATACTATTCTTCAATGGTTTACTGATATCATTCGATCCCAGCGGTCGCTGCGTATCCACAATGTTGCGTGGAAACAAACCAACAAAATGGGTCCTTTTGTTCTGGCCCTTCCACCAGTAACACTCAGGGCTGGAAAAAAGAAAGAGATATATTAAATGAACATGTCTTTAGTTATGTAAGCCTTTTCTTTATAACACATGACTAATATATCATAGCCATCATGGGAAATTGGATAAACAAACATTGTTAGCAACTCAGCCTGAGCTAATTATAAATTGGTTAAAAGGATTCTATCTAAATTCATTTCAATTAAAAATGCAGATATATTTGTTTTATAACTAATGCTCTCTTAAAGTGTTATCCAATCTAAACATAAAAAAAATCAAATTCTTGACAGCAAAGAATTTATCAAAAATGTCAACCTGCCATCCAGCACAGTAATGTGATCTCCAACTTCCACAGGGAGTTTTCCTTCTTCATTAAAAGCTTGAACAGATTTTACTTCAACTGGCTGCATCTAAATAACAAATAATAACTAATAATACTGAAGTTATTATACTGAACAACAGTTCTTTTTAGAATTTGACATCTGTGTTAACCCTTTCCCAAACAATAACGGCATTTGACCACTTTGTTGCAGACGACTTTAGAAAATATTGTTGGAAAAGTACTAATTGCTTGTAACGAGCAATTTTTCCTTTTCCCACAATGTTTTCTGCCCTATCAGAAGATTATTTTCTATTTTTTTTTGCATTTTGAAATGTCATCTGCAAACTCTTTCCATTTGGGACAGTCAAAAATTTGTTGTTTGGGAAAGGGTTAAGAGTTTATCAATTATTCTATGGAGCTCAGATCATTCTTATCAACTGGTCTGGTGAGCTCATGACTAAACCGTCCAGGAGAATTAGCCAGATTTAACCCATTACCAAACAATCACAACATTTAACTAGTTTGTTGCAGACAACTCTGGAAAACATGGTGGGAAAAGGAGAACAGGGTTCACGCTGGCCTTCGCAAATGGCGCCATTTACGACAAAATTAAGAAATTGGTGCAAGAAAAACATATTTGGCGAAAGTTGCTGGCTGGCGCCGACTATTTTCCGCGAGAATTTGATGTTTGTTTACCGCATGGTTGCCGATCTCGAGTCAATATCGATTTGTTTTTACTGTAAAGCCAAGAACCATGTATCGATGAACCAGCTTGTTTATCAAATGTGATTTCCGATACGGGATAATCCTATTTTCACACTTGTTCAGTTCATTATCTGTTAATTGTCAAGTATGTTGAAGGTGACACTTTCTTGTGTACACCATTTAGTCATTCGCCAGCCTTTACAACTTCAATTATATTGAAATTATGACTTTGATTACTTTAATTGCTTTTCAATCAAAATGTTTGCCATCGCGCTCCTTTTAAAGAAGTTGACATCAAACATCGACAAAGTCAGTTGTGTTGAATGACAAATAAACGAAACTCTTTTATGCACCGAATATTTGGTATATAAAATCCGCAATTTTTAGTGACACCTAATTCTGATCCAACACAAGAATGACTCTAAATCAATCTTCTCAGTCATTGAATATGCCTCCCACTAAAAATCAAATTGACATCTGACAACCGTAATTTCAAGGAGGCTTATGCAGGAAATAGTTGGTTATAATATAACACCAAGGTGAAAGTCATGTTCCTGCTATGTCCTGTTTCAAATGTTGAGTGTGAGAGAGGATTTAGTCCATAGAACCTAATGTAAACAGCACTTAGATATAGATAGAACAAACAAACACTTGAGAACCTTTTTAGAACCGTAGATGACCCTGATGAAGGATTTCCCCCTCTACAGAAGACTATTTTGGCTCCAACTTATTGACTTTGGCTCCAATTTTTTTAATTTGGCTCCAACTTTTTTAATTTGGCGCAAGTGTTGGCGCAAAGAAAATTTTAGCCAGAGAGAACCCTGGGAGAAACTGCTCTTAACGCCGTATCAACAATTTTCTCAGTTATGGTACAGCTTTCCTGGATCCACCAGTACTAGGCTAGTACTCAGAAGTGACTTGCCAAAGGTCACTCCAAAGAAACCAGAGGGTTGGGCTTGAACCCATAGTCCAACTTAAACACTGGGCCATGCAACACCGCTTACCACTTTGATTATTATTCACTAGAAACAAGGAAATGTTTAAATTTAAATGTGTACAGCCCTTTGTACAGCCCTGTGTACAGCCCTTTGTACAGCCTTGTGTACAGCCCTGTGTACAGCCCTTTGTACAGCCCTGTGTACAGCCCTGTGTACAGCCCTGTGTACAGCCCTGTTTATAGCCCACAATAGAGATGATAGAGAGCCTACCTCACAAAGAAACTCCTTCATGCCAACAAACGATGGACGGTCAGCAGGTTTGTGAGACCAGCACTGTAACATTAACTGATATATCTCTGACGGACATAAATCAGGCTTGCTCAGTCGCTCTCCCTCAACGTCTATCTTGTGGAGAATCTAAACAAAAACAGAAAGCTAGAAGTAACTGATACCATAACACCAAACTAAAACAAATTGAACCCTAAAATTATCAACAGGAAATTTCAAAATAAAAATGAAAATGGATAAAAAACACAGCTTGAATGATCTATTAGTTTGTGGCTGGGATTGGTTTCTACACTCATTACCAAAGATAATGACATTTGACCAGTTTGTTGCAGACAACCCTGAAAAACATTGTAGAAAAAGGGGAAATTGATCTTAACGAGCAATCCCTTTCCCACAATCTTTTCTGCCCTTTCAGAAGATTATTTTTCAACTTCATCACATTTTGAAATGTCGTCTGCAAAATCTTACACTTTGGGACAGTAAAAACTTTGGCGTTTGGTAAAGGGTTAACATATTAAATAACAACTCAATTAAGGGCATCTTCAGCAAAACACATTTACGACCATCATGACAAAAGAAGACATTTTGGTTGTCACTATCAAATACTCTATTTGACAAAATGGTTACTACTCTAAACTGTAAAGGGTCATACACCTGTTACTTTTGAAATCTTGAATTCCCATTGATTCCAATGTTAAATCAGGTATTTTCAAGACTCTGCTGAGTGAAGAAAAGTGTTTTCTAGGCTTGGCTATATATACAGAAATATCAATTTGGGCTATAAAACTCTCAAAAACTGTAATAAAATGGACACCTTGATTATCTCATTTTTTTCTAGGGCGAAAAGTGTACTTGTACCTTCCGGAAATCAGTGCTGCAGGACCATCATGTATACAGGACCATCATGTATACAGGACTATCATCTATACAGGACCATCATCTATATAGGACTATCATCTATACGGGACCATCATCTATACAGGACTATCATCTATACAGGACTATCATCTATACAGGACCATCATCTATATAGGACTATCATCTATACAGGACTATCATCTATACAGGACCATCATCTATATAGGACTATCATCTATACGGGACCATCATCTATACAGGACTATCATCTATACAGGACTATCATCTATCTATACAGGACTATCATCTATACAGGACCATCATCTATACAGGACCATCATCTATACAGGACCATCATCTATACAGGACTATCATCTATACAGGACTATCATCTATACAGGACTATCATCTATACAGGACTATCATCTATACAGGACCATCATCTATACAGGACCATCATCTATACAGGACTATCATCTATACAGGACTATCATCTATACAGGACTATCATCTATACGGGACCATCATCTATACAGGACTATCATCTATACAGGACTATCATCTATACAGGACTATCATCTATACAGGACTATCATCTATACAGGACCATCATCTATACAGGACCATCATCTATACAGGACCATCATCTATACAGGACCATCATCTATACAGGACCATCATCTATACAGGACCATCATCTATACAGGACTATCATCTATACAGGACTATCATCTATACAGGACTATCATCTATACAGGACCATCATCTATACAGGACCATCATCTATACAGGACCATCATCTATACAGGACTATCATCTATACAGGACTATCATCTATACTATACAGGACTATCATCTATACAGGACTATCATCTATACAGGACTATCATCTATACAGGACCATCATCTATACAGGACCATCATCTATACAGGGACTATCATCTATACAGGACCATCATCTATACAGGACTATCATCTATACAGGACTATCATCTATACAGGACCATCATCTATACAGGACCATCATCTATACAGGACCATCATCTATACAGGACCATCATCTATACAGGACCATCATCTATACAGGACCATCATCTATACAGGACTATCATCTATACAGGACTATCATCTATACAGGACTATCATCTATACAGGACTATCATCTATACAGGACTATCATCTATACAGGACTATCATCTATACAGGACCATCATCTATACAGGACCATCATCTATACAAGACTATCATCTATACAGGACTATCATCTATACAGGACTATCATCTATACAGGACTATCATCTATACAGGAAACACATCAGTGTTCTACCAGCTCATCTCTTACTAGCAGAACTATGCACCAGAAGTCGAAACTCAACATTACTGAATGGGACTACTTTGGGGTACTATGACCCGGAAGTACTTTGTAATAGGTGCGCCACCAAAGGGAATATCATTTTTCAATGTAAATAAACTTACTGATGTTGCTGTCAATTCGTTCCCAGCGCTAAGTCCCACACGAGGAGGAATATAAACTTTACCTGTGACCCATTATATCCAAGCCAGGGCTCCTGACCAAGTGTAAATATTTCCCACAGAGTCACACCAAACATCCACGTATCACTAGCATGGGAAAACTGACGTGTCTTTAAACTCTCTGGAGCAGACCTTCAAAACAAATATCAATCATTGGGTTTGTTTTGGTTTAACCCATTACCAAACAATAACCACATTTGATCAATTTATTGCAGATGACTCAGGAAAACGTTATCGGAAAAGGGGAAATTGCTCTTAATGCACAATTTCTCCTTTTTCCACAATGTTTTCTGCCCTATCAGGAGTTTACTTTTCATTAACAAGTGTGTATTTAGTGAATTAACAAGTATTTCAATCCAAAAGCATGGCGTTGCTTTTGAGATCTATCCTATATAGACTTCTTAAATGCTTTCAATAGCTACTTTTAATTGTATATCAAACAACAAAACAAAAACTATTTTGTTTCAAAGACATTTTATTTTGACTTTCAGATTTTCTCTTCTGTGATCAAGCATTTTGTTCATTTGTGGTTTAACAATTTTTCAACAATGTTTTAGTTAAATTGAAGAACTCTTAAAGTTAAAATGCTATCCTTACCATCACAACAGCAAAAAAGGAAGGCCATTACTGCCCTTTGTTATTTGGTCTTTGGTAAAACCTGTGCCTGGTATAAAACAGCTTATAAATTCCACTCTCTATATGGCTTCCTAACAACAGAACCAGTATTTGCACCAAATGTAGATTATTGAATGTTTACAAAGTGGACATCACTCAAACTTAGTCACTGTGGCCTCGTAGTTAAGGTATCCGCCTCAGGATGGGGAGGTTGAAGGTTCAAGCACCACACAGGGCATTTTTCTGGAAGATTTTTCTCATGGGACTTGTTCCGAAATGGCTGGTTCGTGAGCCGCGAGCTAGATATATTTAATGGTAACCAACTTATATCAGCTTGGCTCCTGGCATAGTGAAAGAAGTTGGGAGGTACTTGGTGTAATCAGTGAAAAGTGTCTCATAAGCCAAATTGGCTGGCCATTTGAGTAGGGGTGACACTATAATAAACTAACCATTTATCTTGACCTTTAGTAATATATCATGATGATATAGACCGAGAAAACTACTTACCATGCAAAAGGGACTTTTTTATGTTCCTGCATGACGTAGTGGTCCTCTTGACTGGGAAGAGCTCTCATCAAGCCAAAGTCACCAATCTTTAACTGAACAGTCACAAAGTCAGACAATTAACTCTTATGTTTATTTACAAATAACTGGTTCATGAAGACAATTAACCTTTTACCAAACGCAAAATTTTCGACTATCCCAAAATTGAAAGAGTTTGCAGACGACATTTCAAAATGAGATGAAATTGGAAAATAACCTTCTGATAGGGCAGAAAACATTGTGGGAAAAGGAAAAATTGCGTGTTACACAATGTTTTCCAGAACCGTCTGCAACAAAGTGATTAAATGTCATTATTGTTTGGCAATGGGTTAAATAATATATAATTCATAAGTTGAATCACATCACCAGCCTGGATAGCCATACTCATCTTAAAAAAAAAATAATTTTAGGTTAAATAAAAGGACCTTAGATTATGACCATGAACAAATGTGTGAAGTATCAACCTATTTAATACAGAAGTTCATAAAATACAAACTTTTATGTAAAAACTTAGCCAAGGTGTGACGCAGACAGCAAATCCGATGCTCCTCCCAATGCCCAGGTGAGTAGTATAGCTTTTCTTATTCTTCGAATAGTCAAGCTAAAAATTGTTCAAAATATCATGAAGCAATATTGAGAAAAAAAAATAAGAAAATCTTAACACACCTTTTCGGCAGACATCATTAGTACGTTTCTACAGGCCAGATCTCTGTGTATGAACCGTTTTGACTCGAGGTAACACATTCCAGAAGTGATCTGTATACAGAATTCGCAGAGCCTGGCTATCAAAAGTCTCTCTTGTTCCTTCCTCAGATAACTTAACAGGGACCCCAGTGGCGCTAATTCTGTCACCTGTTTGTACACAAAGATAGCTGGTATGATACACATTTTTACAAGTTTGAAACTTTAATATGTAATGAGAACCGAATTCTCTGTCATTTCAAGCATCATCTTTGCAAACTTCACATTTGAACTCGGATATCATGTATGTGCGAGTTGATGACATAATTTTGTTAAGTTAAGTTGAGTTTTCGAGGTTAAAATTTGAAATAAAACAGTACCAACCATCATGAGAGGGGAGGAGAGAACAATTCCATAAAGCCGTATGAGGTGTGGGTGGGCCAATTGGTGCATAGCGTTCACTTCCTTCACGAAATCTTCAAAGGCCCCAGGCTGGGCTAAACAGTCATTTCTCAGGACTTTCACAGCCACAAGTTTCTGTAAGGTACATACAATAAAAGTAAGGGCTAGACTGGATTCCAATCTCTCATCTTTCGAATATAGAGACTGGTATGGTACAAATCTACCAGGCAGAAACCTGGCTGGTAACCGAAGGAAGGAAAACAGCATACTGTCCTTAGAGATGAACTTTTTTCGATTCAAACGAACGGTTGGCAGTGATACAAAGTTTCCTTTACAGAAATATTGGTCAAAATTATTTGAAATTGAAATTTCGACAAACATTTGATACAAATCAGTGGATAATAAAAGTCAGATAAAAGGCTATCTGCTTCGAAAATCAAAAAGCAATGATTCAGGGAAAAACAACCATGTCCTTGTTGTATTTAGGAACATTGCTTTCTTACCAATCAAATTGCTCAGAATTATAGACTGCCCCTTTGTCTATGTTGTGGAATATAGTTGAGCCAGTAGACAGCGGGAGGCCAGTTAATGAAAACGCTTGGAGTAGATGATGTTTTAACCCTTTAAGGTATAGAGATAAGGCTAATCAGTGACACCATAGGTATAAACCATCCGACTATCGGAGACCATTAACGCATACATAATCAGTCACCCTAGGTACCTATTTGCACAGGATTATCTCCGATAATAGTCACTGATTGGGGTACTGATAATCAAACTAAAATTAATGCAATTTTCGTTAATCCAATAGATTTTCACAGAGAATAAAGGACGATGAGAACAAAATTTCCTTTAAGTTGATGTTTTTTTCTTTTTTTAGTGATACAAACATATTAAGATTAAGGTGCAGAAAATTAGACAAACTATGAAACTGGATATTTCGGTGTGAATTATACAAACTCAAAAGGAATAAAATGATGTATGTGTTCCCCCTGAGAGATCCCTTATTTGTTTTTCTATTTTGTCATCAATTGCAGGGAATTTTGTTGACGAAAAATGCCATTCATGACGGAGATTCATGCTTTGTCTTTGTATATTTCTCAACAAAACTCAATCGTTCTCTTTCCATTAAAACCGTTTCCAAATGTTTTTCAACGCAATATTGCTTCATAAAGTAGTCTAACCTGGTCCTCTAATACATGTAAAACTGTAAAAATCAATTCATTATGGCAACGAAACATGCTTATATTTCCGTAAAATATGTGACCATGAGTGATGAATCTACCAAAAGCTCGTTGTGGTAGTCAAAGTCCGAGAAATAATCTAATTTGTTTGTCCGCGAATTGGTAAGATTTATCAGCATTTCATCATCTTCATGCTCAAAAGACCGATCAAATGACTGCTCTGAATCTTCATTGATGTCTGACCTGCGATTGAAAGCACCAAAATTGTCATAACACTTTAAGTAGCCGTCTTTATAACGTCCGTTTTTCGACAGCTTTATTTTCATTTGCCTTTCAACTTTAAACAACAGCTCCGTGTCATAAACATCCTTTACGGGTCGCGTGTCGTATGCACGCTCTCATTTTAATTGGATAGTGTTTTTTAGAAATGTGTTAATTATCTAAAGAATTGCATGAAATCATTATCGAGTCTTTACAAATCGGCATTGTTTTGATCTTTTATGACCGGATATTGAAGGCCTCTCATATTAATTGGGTTGGTAATTTGAATTCCCTTCATCTCAATTTGAGAGCGTCTTCTTCAGAAGGGTGTCGTGGGACCATTATCAAAAGATTCTCTCTAGAGCAAAAGTTTAAACTTTGACCCTATGATTTTATCATCGGAAATGAAAGAAAACATATTTATTTAAGAGGAAAATGAAATTTTGAGAAAGTGACGCGTGTGTTTATGTGTGTAATTAAGGGTGAAAGTTGAATCATTTTTTCAGCTGTCAAAAAGCGTTCTATGCGGTGCTCGATAGAACGTCAAAATGGGTTTTATACGGTAATAGGTATAACGGCGAAAAGCGTTTTATGCGGTGATCGATAAGGCGGCGAACGGCGCTATATACCGTAAAGGGTTAAAAAATTATCAAATAGAAGCATATTCTCATGAAGAGTATTTTCTCAGTCTGTTCCAATGATTTTTGAGTTAATATCAAATTATTTAACATCAATTATTAAATATTTTAACATATTGCTTTTGGCACATTTATCATTGGCTTCATTTTCCTTTCATGAAATTCTTCTTACTTCAGAGTGGTTTCATTTCCTGTTACAGGAGGGTTATTTCTAGTTTATGTATATGCAAGAAATGGTACAAAGGAAGAGAGCGTGTCGAAGGTTCAATGCAATACTATAGTTTGTGAAGCTCTTACTTTAGTCTTGCATTGAACCCTCGATGCTCTCTTTGAAATATGTGCCAGAAGGAAAAAGCAACTCCTTCATAACTAATTGTGTGACCAAAAGACATACAAAACTGAATTCATCCTCCAATGCATTGCTAGTAAAGCAATATGCATTATTGTTTTTACATAGCATCCATGATATTTCGATGATATTTTGTTACATTGCTATAAATAGAAAATTGTCAGGGAAATTAGAGCTTAGTCATAACAGGTACAACCATTGAAAATTCAAATCTACCAGTTTTGCAATTCAAACTAAAGTGAAGAGAGTGCCATATATACTCTAACCTATGGACCATTGTGACTTTTTTTCATATAATTGGGCTGAGGCCTAGGCCTGCTAATTTTTGGAAATTGTATCAATGAAATTCTTGAATTGGGAAGCCAAAAGCTGGTGTAACTCTCAAGTTTTGGGGCAACCTGTATGATTTTAAACAAGATTTTCAACTGGGAAGGCGTCTATAATAACTCAAAAAAGCCCTGACCATGGAGGCTTTAGAAATTGCTAGAATGATTACCTTAGATCCATTAGGAGTAGTCCAATCCCCTTTCCTTACCACACCAAAACTTCCATTCCCAAGTTTACAATACAGAAAGATTGAGGACTCTGGTATTAAACATGTCAGTGCAGCATCAATGTGGCCTGATAACTGTGGAGAAACTTCTGGTGTTTTCTTTGTCAGACTCATCTTCTCAGGTACTCTAGGCAATATCTGTGTAGAAAAGAAAGTAATAATATACCTTAGCCCATTACCAAACAATAACAACATTTTACCACTTTGTTGTAGATGACAGTGGAAACCATTGTGGAAAAGGAAGAAATTGCTTGTGACAAGCAATTTCTCCTTTTCCCATAATGTTCACTACCCTATAAGAAGATGATTTTCCAATTTCATCTCATTTTGAAATGTCTTCTGCAAACTCTTTCAATTTGGGACAGTCGAAAACATGGCGTTTGGCAAAGGTTTACCTAGGCAGCATGAATAAGTGTCTATACTTAACAAAATAAGTTGCAAAATAAATGTATAAAACAATGTAAACCCACACAATTTAAACACTTATTATGCTGAACCAACTTCACGCTTATGCAACCAGGTTAGATCCAGGCTAGCTTCAAAGTAAATTGGCAGCTGACCTGTGATCTAATCTGTTTGCTACTCTCAGTGTTTTTTCTCATCAATATTAAGCAGATATTTAAGGTTTTGGAAAGCAGACAACACAAAACTATTTTTCCAGAAAATTATTCAGCATTCTAAGGGTTAACAAACACAAAAATTACCTTATCAAGAATACCCTTCTTCCTCAAGCAGGATTTTTTCCGCTTTACAGCATCCAGAAGGCGCCGGACAGCTGGTTTACCCATCCCAATTTTCTCCAGATCCTCAACTTTTACATACTCAAAGTGCGACAACCTGAAAGGTGTTCCATACAAGATCTTCATAATGAGAACCAATTTTATTTAATTGAAGAGTCTAAAATCTTTACATTATAAACTTTGGTAAGCTTTGGCAAGGTCAAGGGATGGCCAAATCTGATTTTGATTAACTTCTCAGTAAATGCCAGATGTTTTTAGGACTTGTCTGTGTATGGTTTTATAGAAAGTTGCAGTAAAAAATCCTTGTCCAATAAGGCTATTGGCAAAGCTGGCCAATACAGACAATTAATTTTGCTTATGATTAGATGCATTGCTTTGATGTGCAACTGCATATATTTTCCGCAACGCTATTTTGCATTAAAGTTCTCTTCCCTTAAAAAAAATGAGGATTTAACTATCTCAGCGAAACTTCCCCAAACTAACAGTCCAAGGCCTCTTCCCAATTCAAACCTGTATTCAATGGTTAACCCATTACCAAACAATAACGACGTTTGACTGGAGTTTGTTACAGACAACTCAGAAAAACATTAATGAGCAATTTCTCCTTTTTCCACAATGTTTTCTGCCCTATCAGATGATTATTTTTCAATTCCATCACATATTGAAATGTCATCTGCAAACTATTTCAATTTGGCGTATGGTAAAGGGTTAAACAGTTATTATAAGTAATGGGAAAAATAGTTTACTTGATTGGGAATGGTTCCGTTTTACGGTATTAAACATTCAATAAAAAAAATCACTGGATAAATATTGGCGTAGAGAGAATATTTACCGAGTGACCTGTAGATCATCTCGAAGTTTGGTAAAGAACTGTTCCAGCTGGACCTCCGTCAATAACTCATACAGCCACTCCTGTCCTTCCATGTCCTCCATGGCCATCTGAAAAGGGAAACGCAGATTATCTCAGGGTTGTCATTAAGAGCAGGCTGCCGGCCAACTTGACAGCTTCAAATGATTTTTGGTTATATTAAGTAGTAGTTATAATAACTAATTTTTGTTGGGTGTTTGCTTCATTGACCACCTCAATTCGAAAGTTGGCCTCTTACTCCAAAAATTAATGACCACCCTGTATCTACTAGACCTACAACAATACTGATATACTTTGGGACAAGAGGAATATTGTTGCATTGTAATTCAGGTTACATGGCCATCCGGCAAGTGGAACATAGATTATCTATGGACTTTACATCGCAGCAACATTATTTCCGTTATGTTGTTATGCAAAGCTCATAATGATGGAGGAATTTGGCTGCCAATAAAGGCTAGTCAAGTCAGGTAAAACCATCAGCAAAATAATTTAAAAGTGTTCATTTTATGCGTGTTTTATTTTTCTCAATATATCCTGACCGTGTCAAATAAGTTTTGGGTAGTGCGTAGTCAAACTAATTTGACGTGATCGGAAAATATTGGGAATTTTATGTACCATGCAATATCTCCCTTCATGTCAAACTATCAAACCATTATGATTCATTAAATGGCTGCCACTTGCGACGAAAATTTTGTCGCAACATTTGAACACAAGTATTTCCTTTATTACAGTAAAATATCATATGATCATTACTCACAGTTATAAATTAATCCCTTTTTAATCGACCCATACATGTAGCATGTCAATATTCCTCATATTTACTTTGTAAAAACAGTTTAATGACACTAGGTCACAATTTTCTGCACCCGATAAACTTCCTTTACCAATGTGCACTGGATTGTTCAGAACCTAATTTAGCATTTTTTAATTGTTTAAATGAAAATGATGCCATTATTTGGTAGTAAGTAAGTTTATTTTACATATCTTATCTTATCAATTGACTTTGAATGGCCATTTTGTGCTTTAAATCTAGAAGTCTGAATTCGGGAAGTCAACCACTAATTTGGTCCTGCGAAATCTTGATGTTAAATTCTCCCATCAGAAAATAAAAGGCAATCATCATGTCGTCTAATTTTTTACTTGGGTAGCGCCATGTTTTGAGTAAAGACCTTTTTTAGCGTTCTGGATAAGCCCTGTATAAAGGTTATTGGGTAGTTTCCACCATATCATCTCTGCTGTGCATTGCAAGCAGTTATTTAGCAGGCATGTTACACTAGTAATAAGGTGTGTGTCCAGCTGGTGACGGTCAGTTCGGTAAATAACTAGTTCGGTAAAAAAGTAAACTAGAGTAAAAGGCCTGGCTGGTTCGGTAAAAACCTATACTAGTCTGAAAGTAATTGTATGTAGTGTATGAAATGTATTTCTTTTAGCCCTTAATTCATGAAATTCCTCCTTTAAACAACTAGTTTGATTGTTTTAATACTTAGGTTGAGAAATTCCTACTTTAATTGATTAATTTTCGTGTTTGCATTGTGTATCGGGTTCCTCTCGGAGTAAAGCCATCGTGGGTCACCCATCCAAGTACTTACTGCGATAAACATTGCTTAACTTCAAGAGAAAGTCAACCACTCTACCGAATCACCCATGGAAGCCAGCTTCCACAGCGAGACTGTAGAAGTAGTATTTATACATAAACCCTATTACCGTCACATTTCTCCCACCTTTCTCTTGACTTCGTCCTGAAGTCACTAAAGTCACGAAGACATACATGGGCAGATACCGACTTTTTACAAATCAAGAAGGTACTACTGCCACTTTAAACACTGCTACATAGTAGAAACAAAGATCGAGAACATGCGACAAACAACTTAGGGTACGGGAATGATAGTGATATCAAATCAAATCCCACCGCTGCCACCAATTTTGTAACATGTATCCGGTCCCTCTCGGAGTAAAGCCATCGGGGTCACCCATCCAGGCACTAACCGCGATGTATGTTGCTTAACTACAAGGGAAAACCAACCACTCTACAGAATCACCCATAAAAGCCGGCTTCTACAGCGAGACTGTAGAAGTAGTATTTATACATAAACCCTATTACCGTCACAGCATTATAAAACGATCTGCAGAGATTTTACTTTGATCAAATTAGAGACATAAATAACACCCATGTGTGTAAAAATGAAATGCCTAAAATAATAATAGTAAGTATGTAAATTACAGTGTGTATTAAAATAGAATTAAACTATTTTGCTAGTATGTAAATAAAAGTGTTAATTAATTAACACTTAAGTAATATGGGAATAAACTGTTTTTCACACACAATTAAACTGTTGTTCTCTCTAGTATAGGTTTTTACCGAACCAGCCAGACCCTTTAATATAGTTTACCTTTTTACCGAACTAGGCATTTACCGAGGACCGAACCAACCTGTAATCTGTCCAGCCCCAGTTGTTCTCTTACTTGGTGTGATACTATGTAATGTAGTCTAGATTTCTTGATCAAAATGTTATGGGTTACGAATATTCTGCTGTTTAAGGCACATTTCCAAAAAAATGTATGAGATTTAAATAGGGTACAAACTTACAAAACTTGTTAGACGAATCCAATCAAATTGTTTTTGTTTTCGGTTAACCTCCGAAATGCATTATTCGACCTCAGATTCCGAGCCTTTCGGTTTTATCATTATCGCTAGAACGTTGAATAACAAATCCTCTAGGGCATAACAAAGTAATTAACAAATAACGAACAGAACAACCTCCCAATCCAACATCATGGTGATTTTTTTGGAGAATGACGAGTTAAACAAAAATTTTGACAGTTGCACTCCCATCGGAAGTACTCAAGTCAACTTCTAAATAGACCGAATCTGCTCAAATTAAAAGTAGCGAACCCAATCGAAGCAGAAAAAGACCGGACTGGTCCAAAAAATCAGGATTGACAATGTTGGTTTCATTATGAAATGTCATTACAGACTTAGAACAAATTTGGATTAATTGTCTAAATGTTCTTAATTCCAGCTGAAATGGGCTACGTATCTCATTCAAATTTGGCTCTTTGAAGGGTCACAACATTTAAGCGTTGTTTTACTCACCTTGACGGCACGAGAATTAGCACGTGCTTTCAAGCTGGATATTTCGGAATCTGCAAAGAAATTATCCCGTTCGCTATAGTGCGAACAAATTCACCTGATGTTGATGATCTCTATTATCATAAATTCACACAACTTTAGGGAACGGTCAACGTCAGGCGAATTTGTCCGCACTATAGGCATATCGCTGTTTTTGTTTGCTTTCCATTGTGAAGATACTCCACAGTACTTGTCGTTATCTGTTTTTGCTTCAAGAGTGACATTGGGCAATGGCCAGTACTCCCTTAGAGATGTCATTAATGAATGAAAGGAAATGGCTGCGACCAATATAAACTTGTGTAAACTTGTGTGACACCAAATAATGAAAATATGCATATCTGGGGGTTTTGCTGACCGCTGACGGTCCGGGGTTCAATCGATAGGACCCGACACCACCGCTGGCCACCTGGTCAGTAATTTATTGACCGATGTAACTTTAGAAACAAATGTGTCTGAAGGATAAACTGGTCTTAATAAGTAGTTTCTACTTTCTCTTACATTTGTCCCTACACAAGATCATTTAGAACGTAGTGTTTGTCTCTTAATTGTTACACTTTTTTGCCTGTTGTGGCTCTTTATCTGAACATGTAATCAGTTTCAATATTGGCGAATGGCTAAACTATTCTTTCGAACGGTTTTTCACTGGGGCAATATCTCCTGCTTATCATTCAAGAAAACACTGTGGCTTAAGCACTGACCGCTTGTTGGTGTCAAGCGTTTTTCTCTTTCGTCACAATATTTTCTTCCTGTCGGTAATGGGTGCATAACACTTTGTTTAAAAGATGGATTTACCGTAACTTTAATAAGCTTTAATAATTATAATAAGAATCTTATATTGTTATTGATATATCACTCTAGGTTTTTAGAAAGATTATAACACGCCCTCCCATTCATAGGCAACGTGAGTTTCTCCTTTGTTAAGAACGACATATTGGTGGCTTCGTCAACGAGTACTATACCATTCTCTACTTTGATCACGTTTGCTTTGTACTGAACCGAGCAAATGAACCTCTCAAAGACACAAACACATCCGATCAGTGAAAAACACTGTCGTTCACTAAGCGGTTGTGTTGTCTATATATATACCAGCATGTTCTCTCAAAGAGTGCATTAGGTTCCTAATTTGCATAAACGTTCAACAAGCGTTACATAACTCCCACTTCCGAGCAGATTCGTCCCGAGTCTTGGCTTTTGGGAAATACTGGGGGAACTCCGATAGGAGGAGAAGTCTTAATCCCACCGCTGCCACCAATGTAACGAACCGAACAAATGTACCTCTCATTGACACAAACACATCGGGTCAGTGAAAAACACTGTCGTACAACTGAGCGGTTGTGTTGTCTATTTATATATACCAGCATGTTCTCTCAAACAGTACATTAGGTCCCTAATTTGCATAAACGTTCAACGAACGTTACAGTTTTAACCAAAAACAACCGCTGGACAACCTTTCCTGATTAATTTTGCATAATCATTCAGATTGGTGGAAGCTATATAAGTCATGAGGGAACGAGCCACATTCTTTTGAACAAAGGGCCAAAGAGCAGTTTTCCCCAGTTTATGTCTGGGAGTTACAAAATAGTTTGATACTGATTTGGCAGACTCAGCAAAAGCAATAAAGAGAAGGGCAAACTGAAACCTTTTATCCAAGTCTCTAGAACACTTAGAAATCACGTTGACAAATGAACAGTGCTGTTGCTGGTGTATTACTTTAAATTCCCATTCTTTTACGGCCACTGTCCACTGTAGTGAGTGAAAAACACGTGCCCCAAGCTATACTAGCAATATATTGAGGGTTCAATGCAGAACTGAAGTAAATCCTGTACAAACATGGGTTCCTTGCTGCCCTATTGTGGTGACCGTGCAATTGTATAAACACATTTACTATATATACGGGGAACGTGAAAAGGGCCCTAGCAAACCGCCTTTGCACAGGTTCTCTCTCCCCCTGTCCTTTAATCATATCGATAGCTGCGGTATCATCTATCTGCATTTGCCACGTTGGCTTATGGTCAAAGACAAATCGAGAAGGCGACAATCACAGAATAAGCCATCAGACGAAGGGGATCGGAAGGAATCAGTAAACACCCGCACACAGGCTGACCAGGGCAGCCGGCTCTGCCGTGGCTCTCTGAATTCACAACGTACCTCGTGGTTTGGTTATGAACAGTCTGCATTGTTCATGCGTAGCACAAACTCAAATGTAGCACAAACTCAAATGAAACATGGCGATACAAGGAGACAATGCTCTTTCACGAGTAGGAGTGCCTCTTTTTATCAAAGCGTATCCTATTTGATGTCAAATGGGTATACCTCCTGATTGAAGTGATTGTGTATGGTATATGTATCATTGCATACGTATCAGTATTTATATGATACCCAGAATGCTTTATAACTGAAGCCATTTTATAAGAATTGCTTAGTAATATCTTCCGTTTGTGTTTTTAAAGATATACCAGCTAGAGAACAAGAGAAGCAGTGTGCCTGCACAATTTCACTTAGGGAAAAGAATCAAGAGTTTGACTGACGTCAAGGCTCTTCCAACAATAAAGATACATTTGAACTGTCGTGTTCAAATTAGTAATTGATTGTCAAAGGTCATTCGTCTAATTATTTATTAGATCATGACTTGGCTTAGCAGTTTGAATTAAAAAGAAAGAAAGAAACAACAAATGTATAGTTCTTAAAAAGAAAAATAACGTCAGTAATGGTATTCGAACTTGGACATCTGGCGTCTGAGTACAACAGCGCTATCCACCAGGCTATCGAGGATTGTGTAAATAAAATGAAAATGAAGAATTACTCTTAAAGTATTCTAATTCATTTTTGTCAGGTCATTTCAATTCTGCTGCTCATTCATCCATTTCGTTGAAGGACCTCCAATTCGTTTGATTAAACAACGATTTTATATATTTGTAGACTTTCCTTGATAAGCCGACTTTCGGAACATGTCCATTGTTTTCGTCACTAATCGAGATGCAAAATAAGAATGGAATATGTGATAGTACGTGTACAAGACAATGACAAAGATAATTATTGATAATTAGAGGCACAATTTGACTGAAATTAATGTGTAGACACGCCATTCTAGAGGGTTCTAGGGCATGCTCCCCAGGGGGAAAATACAGTCTGAAATCGCCTAGGTGCGTTCTGGCATGTATTTGAGAGCACAGAAATATATGTTCATTAAGCAGGAAATAGAGACCCCTTTCTGTTGTGATTTTGAGTTGGTTTATCTTCTTCCTGAAATAAACGTGTAGGCACGTGCCTAAAATGCCTAAAGCAAGCTACGCCAATGATCGATGTGACGTCTTTCTGACAGTCTGAAGGTGTCCTTTGTCTTTCTGACCCGTGAATTATAGCATCGAAGCATACGATATTTTTTTCACGTTCTAAAGTTCATATTTGTTTTGGTCTATCAAGTTGTGAAATCTTCATCGGACAATTACCATTTCGGTTAATTGATAATATATGCCAATTACACGTAAATTGAACCGGTGAATTTTAACTTCGATTTTCTTTAAACCGGTGTCGAGGAACATTGTTACCAATAATAAACCGGCGAGGCAGGGTTTACAGAAATGCCTCTAAATCCTGATTTTGAGGACAGGAACTTGGAGGTGAAGCAGAGAGAGCTACTCTATAGGCTTATGATAAGGTAATTTTTATTTAGAGAACGTCCAACATTGATGCGCCTGTTACCTACAGGGTTGTTGCTGTTGCGTCGTTTGGTTCGTTTTATTAGTCCTACATAATTGTCAATAGTCCTATGTAAATATAGTTCCATAATAATAAATTGGCTTGCATTAAGAAATGAATGAAAGTAAATGTCGCCAACAAGATTCATGGCAAAACACGAAGATTTGTATAGCCTAGTCAAATTTGACGTGATCAGGAAATATGCACAGGGAGAAAAATCATAATAGACCTTTATTAACACTATATATACACAAGGGAAACAACTTCAAAGAGAAACCAGTTCTGACGTTCCGCGCTTATTAGTCCGTAATTTTTTATACGAGTGCTAGTCTGTCAATTCTCTGTTTGTCCCGCATAGCCAAATGATTTCTGCGTCCAACAATACCACTCTCAACAAGATCGGTCCAGTCAACTCGGAGAAATCTGCGACGACACGCGACATTTTTTTCGAATTTGGTTTATCCGGAACCGATCGTTGAGAACAGAACCAGCCGATCATTCGGCTCGTAATCACCTCGATGAACGTTATTTCAGCGATGACACTTAACCGCCACATGAAAAACAACTACTGGTAAGAACCAAACTAGAAATTCTAACCTGCACACTATATACAACATGTAATCCACAATTTTCTTTCGATATTCACTGACCTCGCTAACCCGCTTCTTCTCGACTCCATCTTGTTATGCTAATTAAACTGTAACATTCTCTACGATTGGCTGAGCGATAAACGATTAACAGGTTGAAGGTCAATTGTGCTGGTTCCCCAGCTTTGTGTTTTTCAGGTGCTGGGCGTTGCGGCGTCGAGTACCAATATTGTAAACACACAGAATCTTGCGCACGATCAGAAATAAGAAGTATCTAATTGAATAAGCCTCACACAAGCACTAAATAAAGTATTTTGGAATCGATGAAAATGATTGTCACTTGGTAAGATTTAATGGAGGCAATAGAAAAACAAAATAAAGTCTCGGTTTTGATAATTATTCAGTTTCCTTTATTTTTCCTTATTTGTTTTCCTTTTGAAACACTGTCACAGCCTGGACAAAACCATGTCTCTTCCTTCGGCTTACTTGATGTGTCAACACATGCCCTCAAACATGAGAAATGATATCAGTTTAATCCACCTATAAACTACTTGTGAACTTGAAATCACAAGGCCCCTCTCCGCGTGGGTTCAAATCCTGAGAGGGATATGGATTTTCATGAGAGGCAGTCTCCCGACTGACTTACGGAATGCCGATGGTTCTACCCGCCTTGACCAGCCCTTATGGGCAGTTGAGTATGGGGTCTTCCTCCATCATTAAGAGTCGGGCATCGCTACATAACTGAAATAATGTTGATGTGATGTAAAACCCATATAAAAAAAATACTTACCACCTGCAGATTATAAATTTTATTTTGCAGCAGACGAAAATCTTAATTACTCTCTGAGTACTGTAGTTATAGTAAATACATGGGATTGAATTTTTTTTTCTTTGAATGCAAAATTGCTTGTATCATGCAATTTTTTCTCTTGCCACATACTCGTATGTACACAAAGCACAACATCAATAACAACACAGTATTAAAATCGCAAAAATTTAACCGCTAAAACTCAATGGGGCGACTAATTGACAGATAAGTGACAGAAGTAACGCTTTGTGAACCACGCTCGACAGGCTTTATTTATGTAATAATCTGAAAAACGCGGAACCAAGCTGTGATTTGGCCTTGTAATTTTTAAACCAATGATATCACTTCTTACAAACGGCCGATGGGATCAATCAAGCCTCGTTTTGGAACTGTCAAAATGGAGTTGAGCCGATAATCAGTGAATAATTGACAGAAAATTGTGGATTACATATTGTATATAGTGTGCAGGTTAGAATTTTTTGTTTGGATCATTACCAATAGTTGTTTTTCATGTGCCGGTTAAGTGCCATCGCTGAAATAACGTTCATTGAGGTGATTACGAGCCGAATGATCGGCTGGTTCTGTTCTCAACGATCGGTTCCGAATAAACCAAATTCGAAAAAAATGCCGCGTGTCGTCGCAGATTTCTCCGAGTTGACTGGACCGATCTTGTTGAGAGTGGTATTGTTGGACGCAGAAATCATTTGACTATGCGGGACATATAGAGAATTGACAGACTAGCGCTCGTATAAAAAATTACGGACTGATAAGCGCGGAACGTCAGAACTGGTTTCTCTTTGAAGTTGTTTCCCTTGTGTATATATAGTGTTAATAAAGGTCTATTATGATTTTTCTCCCTGTGGAAATATGGAGAAAGTTTCACCATTCATTTAATGGTGGACAGATGCAACGAGATTTATGTAACAGCCATATTTTCATTATGACAGTAAACTATTAAACCAGTGCTCGAGACAATTTTTGACTAGCATTATTACACTACTGATCAAAATAAAATTCTTAACAAGCAATTTCTAATTTAAAATGTCGTCTGCAAACTCTTTCAATTTGGAACAGTCGAAAATTTTGCGTATGGTAAAGGGTTAACAGGGCAACTCATTTCTGGTTTCAGTCAGCTGTTCTATGATGGACAACAACAGTTGGCAGTAAACCTGGCCTCCAGTGTAAAGGCACATCCAGCATGTCCCCCGTCTGATCGTCTTCTCAAAGTCCTGAAGATGGGGCTGAAAGTAGAAGAAGGTAAGAGAGGAAACTTGACCCCTTAGCCCATATATGAATAAAGCATCCGCCTCATGACAGGGAGGTCCAAATAGCCGGTTAGTGAGCTGTGAGCTAGTTAAATTTAATGGTTACTGACTTGTATCTGCTTGGCATGTATGGCAAGTTGGGAGGTTCTTGGTATGATCAGTGTCTCATAAGCCAAACTGGCTTGCCCTTTCAATAGGGGTGACGATATGATAAACAAAAGCTAGGCTATATGGGATAACATGATTAGTCAAAATAAGCAGACATTTGCAGAGCATGAAAAGTTAGTTTCTATTTCTGTAACAAGAGATGAAATTGCTTGTTATTACCCTCTATTGAGGGTTGGGCTTGTCACTATGTTTTATTGAGTACCTGGCGGTTTCTGCCTAAAATCATGAAGATAGGAAATCATTTTTCACATGTAAGAGGTCATTACTTTGAATTTCCTTTCAAATGAATCAACCAGTCACAAAAATATGTATGAGGAACTGAAGGAAGGTATGAATAGAAAATCTTCTGACATGATGTTAAACCCTCATACAAAAAGACTGTAACAAACCAAGAAAATGAACCTCTCAAAGACACCATCACATCCGATCAGTGAAAAACACTGTCATTCACTGAGCGGTTGTGTTGTCTATACATATACCAGCATGTTCTCTCAACGATGCATTAGGTCCTTAATTTGCATAAACGTTCAACGAACGTTACATAACTCTCACTTCCAAGAAGACTCGTCCCTAGTCTTGGCCCTTGGGAAACACGTGAGAAGGCAACTCCGATAGAAGGAGAAGTCTTAATCCCACCTCTGCCACCAATGTATTGAACCAAGCAAATGAACCTCTCAAAGACACCATCACATCCGATCAGTGAAAAACACTGTCATTCAATGAGCGGTTGTGTTGTCTATACATATACCTACATGTTCTCTCAAACGATGCATAAGGTCCCTAATTTGCATAAACCTTCAACGAACGTTACATAACCAAAGAAATATGCATTACAGAGGAAGATCCTATACTCTGTTGTTGAGTCATTTTATTTTCTATTACAGAGGAGACTGGAGAGAAGACATTTAAGACAGATTATGTCACACCTGGAGCTGGGATAGATCTGGAGTTTGAAACAGATGGTTAGTTAAATACACTACACATGTATTTACATAGATTACTCTGCATTTTCATGTTATTTTGCCTATAATGTGGGAATTTGATAATAGCCAACAATAGAAAATTACTAGACTAGAAAAACACATTTTCTAAGCCAAATTAAGTAGAAATCATTGTGACCAAAGCATTAATTGGTAATGATTGGCACAAACTTTTCCCATGATAGACTATAGATGAAATGCATAAATAATGTATAAATATTCCAAATATTTTACTATCTTTGATAACAAATCTTTGAAGATAATGGTTGGTAATGAGACACTTCTAGTGAATAAATGTTTTTTATATGTGAGTACATGTAGATATCAAAGGCAGGGATCAGGAGCCAAAACCCCATTATACCGCTTAACACATCGGAACAAATAAGCTTAACATAATCGGTTTTCACAGAACAAGGGTATCACATGTACTTCTCACTCAAGCATGTCTGATTATTTACAATTAATCCTGTAATGTATATGCACCGAGAGCATTGTTTGTAATGTATTGCCAGGTGAATTGATTAGCTCTTTTACTGCCAAGATGTTATTTAAATTCTATTCAAGCCTGTTGATAATGAATTCAATTAGATTCATGATTTCTTTTTCCTAAACAGTACAGACTATTTCACCAGAGGCAGCGCTATATGAAACATGTTATGTGACGGCCCACAAAGGACCTTGCAGAGTGGGTGTCTTCCATCCAAGTGGTAAGACTTTAATTGGCGTTAATTAATTTCCAATAACTATAGGGATTGGCTATAGGAGAAATTGCCGTTAATACATTTTCATATGAATTCTCATCATTTTAAGTCTGCTAAAAATTAGAACTTAGTGAATTGCACTCTGATAGTTTGTTTCCTTTTATGATAAGTAAATGTCAATTGTTTTCTGTAAAAGTATGCTCTTTTAAAGGGTTTCGATACTTTGAAATGACATTTTGTGTGTGAATGAAAGGGCTTTTAATACTAATTTCTGTAAACAATAATGTTTGAAATCTAACAAGGATTTTTTCGTTAATCATTTTCAGGTCAGTTAATAGCAACAGGATCAGAAGATACATCCATTAAGGTAGGATGTTATCCAATTGTAGAAATAGAGAGATAGTTATGTCTTTATGACGCCATTTCAGATTAAAGGTATAGAGAAAAAGTTATATATACATGATTCTATTTCAGACTTAAGACATAGACATGACATACATTTTACATTATATTATCTTTTTATTGTGAAAACAGTTACAGTTAAAAGCAATATCCATATAATACAGTTTATAATACTGCATGTAATACAATATTTCATGAAAAAGAGCATACTAGATGTTATTTTACTAATGATTCATTTTCATTAGACACTAACTTCTTTTGAAAATGAAATACTATTTCTACATGTTATGCTTATCTGTAAAGTAGCCATAGTACACATAATTTAATTCCAACATGAAGCACATAAGATAACAGTAATAACATTTCTGTGTGTGAACAAATGATATAAAAATAGAGAAATAGTGATATCTATATGATTCTATTCCAGATTCTAGACGTGGAGAGAATGTTATCAAAGAGTGCCACACCTCCTGAGGTGATTGCCATGGAAACCCCGCAACAACAGATGGAGAATCATCCTGTGATTAGGACTCTGTATGATCACACAGGGGTAAGGGTTTCCTTTATTTGATTGTTTAACCCTTTACCAAAATTTAGATTTCTGCCTATCAGAAGGTTGTTTTTCAGTACCATCCGATTTTGAAATGTCTTTCAATTTTGGACAGTCAAAAATTTGGTGTTTCTAATGGGTTAAAGCAATAATAACAAAACTAATTAGACAAGAAAGTTGTCTCTTAACTAGATTTCTGTGTCCCGAGACTTCCCCTTATGTAAATAGAAAACTTCTCAAGCTAAAGATAATACCAGAAAGGAAAGGGACATAGTGCTTGTTTATAATACATAATAAGGAAGAAAGATAAAAACAATAAATTCTAATAATTGCCTGGTCAAGTCTGTCGCCCTTTCATTTATATACTTTACAGGAATGGGAAAATCTGATTTCGATTTACTTGTCAATAAATGCCAAATCTGTTTCACCACTTGTCCATATAAGGACTATATAGTAAATTTCAGTAAAAAATCACTTGTTCATTAAGGCTTTTGGGCAAGTTGGCACCACAAATTTTGCCATCCCTGCTATATGTGGCGTGCGAATAACGTCACAACTTATATTGTAATATACTGCAGAAAATACTGTAATAATGCCTTTTACTTTATAGACAAGTGTTCTCTTGTTTAAGTTTGGTTGTATTTATGTAGGAGGTATCCTGTCTAGATTTCCATCCCCATCATCAGATTTTGGCCTCTGGGAGTAAAGATCACAGTATCCGCTTCTTTGAGTACTCCAAACCATCTGTAAAGAAAGCCTATAAAAGCATTCAGGTAAGTTGGAAAATAAGGCAATTTATTTTTAAAAAATAGGCCAATCAACTGCCACCTTTCATTATTGTACAGGTGTGACAGTGTATAGATGTATTAGTTTAATATCAAATCCTTCAAAGAAAACTTTTTTAAATCTGTCAAAGTATATATTATGCTCAACAACATCAGATTTGAACAACCCCTTGAAATAAATGAAAAGCTCTTCTGTAAATCCAAGTCTTTGTTGAAATGTTTGTTAAAATTGCCCTATAACATGTTATGTTTATAATGCAATACAATATTTCATATTATGTATGTTTTACACATTCACTATTTTGCAATATGAATGTGCCTTCATCAGCTGATTGGTTATCTGCTTAACCATTTACATCCCTAGTTGTTTTCCTGATATTGGTTAACCATTTACATCCCTAGTTGTTTTCCTGATATTGGTTAACCATTTACATCCCTAGTTGTTTTCCTGATATTGGTTAACCATTTACATCCCTAGTTGTTTTCCTGATATTGCAGGAGGCTGCAGAAGTAAGATCCTTATCATTTCATCCAGGCGGAGATTTCTTGTTAGTAGGCACATCTCATCCAACATGTAAGTAGTTATTTTGTTTTGTTTGTGGGTTCTCACTGCTTTAACCCTTTACCAAACGCCAAATTTTCAACTGTCCCAAATTGAAAGAATTTGCAGATGATGTCAGAATGTGTTGAACTTGAAAAATAATCTTTTGGTGAGCAGAAAACATTGTGGGAAAAGGAAAAATTGTTCGCTAAGAGCAATTTCTCCTTTTACCACTATGTTTTCCAGAATCGTCTGCAACAATCTGGTCAAATGTCGTTATTGTTTGGTAATGGGTTAAACATAAGTAAACCCATTCATACAAACGTTCTATAATACATCTACCTATGTGCACTATCTTTTTTTGTCATTGATAGTGGGGATTCATCCCAATTGCACAAAGAAAATGAAATATTTGTTCTTTTTATTTGTCTTTGTGCTGTTGTTTCCAAGTTTGTTTCCAAGTTTGTTTCTTACCTTTGTTTCAAAAACATGTTTTCTCTTTCTTTAATCTTAATATTATTATCATTATTATCTACTGCTATTATTTTTGACCATTCATATAATTTCATTTAAAGGGCATTGTAAAAAATGGTTTTAGTTTCTATCTTTTAATTTTTGGCACAATCTCATAGATAACAGTTATGGCCATTGAATGGAACACACAGTTAGTACTCTAACCACAAGGCAAGGGAGGGGGCCTTTGTGGCCTAGTGGTAAGAGTACAGAACTTGAAATCACATGGCCCCTCTCCGCGTGGGTTCAAATCCTGAGAGGGATATGGATTTTCATGAGAGGCAGTCTCCCGACTGACTTACGGAATGCCGATGGTTCTACCCGCCTTGACCAGCCCCTATGGGCAGTTGAGTATGGGGTCTTCCTCCATCATTAAGAGTCGGGCATCGCTACATAACTGAAATAATGTTGATGTGATGTAAAACCCATATAAAAAAAAAAAACAAGGCAAGGGAGATATACGAAAGAAAGACTTGATAACTCAGTACTTTTGTTTGTCAGTGAGACACCTTAATTACTCGTTTGTACTTTTGTTTTTTCAGTAAGACTGTATGATGTGAACACATTCTCTTGTTTTGTGGGGAGAAATCCCAATGACCAGCATTCATCAGCTGTATCATGTGTAAGTATGGGCAGTTAACCCTGTCCTGTATATAAACGACATATTTGATTATTTACAAGGGAGATTATCGTTGCATTTTAATATTAGTAGTCAACACAAACAATTTCTATTAAAAAAATGTCTGTATGCAAGAGAGTTAAAAGCTTGCTTGAATTCTTATTCCATTAAATATGACCTGATTGCAAAATTCGCTCTAGTGAAGGTTTTAAATGTTTAAATTGTGAGGTACTATTTGAATTTGACTACAACCCTTAAAATGCTTGGTAATTTCTTAAAACTAGACTTTTTTGTTGGCTGCTTTTCAAAACCTTAAATATCTGTTTAATTTTGATGAGGAATGATACTCAGAGCAGCAAAAAGGTTAGATCATAGACCAGGTGCCTGGCATGGATATAACCTTTTTGCATAAGAATGCAGTTGGTTCCAGCATTATAAGGGTTAAATGTCTTCATTGTGAAGTACTTCCTGAATTTGAATTAGACTTTAAAGATATTGATATGCATTTTTGAGACAACACCATCTTCCAGACAATGTCTTTGATTTATACTTTTCAAAAGGTATTTGACAAATCCTTTATTGTGGTTTCTCATGAAAATTTTGAACCTTACCCTTGTTTAAAGAGTTACTAGAAAAAATAAAGATACATGTTTCAGCCTAGAAAATATTAGATTTGGTTTATAATGAGAGGAAGTTTCCTGCCAGACTACTGAAACGCAGTGGTTCTACCCATTTTGACCGGCCCACAAGGTAAATAGATCTGATTTAACTCAAAATTTCTATGTGAAATGTAATAGTTTTATAAGAAAGAGAACATATATTTTTATGATTCCAGGCCAAATACAGCCCAAATGCAAATCTGTATGTGACCTGTTCTAAAGATGGGAACATAAAGATATGGGATGGCGTGTCTAGTTTGTGTATAAACACCTTCAAAAATGCTCACGATGGGCAGGAAGTTTGCTCGGTCCAATTCACACGGAATTCAAAGGTGATTAAATAAAACAGTCCAAACCAAACAAATATAGAAGGGTTCATTTTGTCTTCAAACATTTTACTTGATATTACAATCTTACACAACATTAAGAATTGAATGGCATCATTGAAAGACTTAAAGAGTTGATCACAGTTAAAGTACAGAACTTGAAATCGCCTGATTAGTGTAACATCTCATAACTTATGCAAAATATATGCATATGTCAAAACTGGCATGCATGCATGCATATTATCTTAACCATGAATATAATGGAATTTAACAAGCCTTCTGTGTGTGTTTTAATACTTGTGGATTTGAATTTTCATGAAAACCTGTTTGGCTGGTTAGTTGTTCTCTCCTTCTGCTTTATGAAGTCCTTATGTGTTATTTGATACTTGGCAGGAAGTGAGGGGGGGGGGGATCGAGTTGGGTCTTTCTCCTTCACTTACTAGCTGTAGATCTCAAAATATCTTAAATGTTGATGTAATCTTTAACTCCATGAAACTAAAGATGAACACTTAATGACTTATTTTCATTTTGTAAAGAATAGACAGTTCACAGATTTATATTAAGACTGCATTTTATACAAATATGAAAATCGTTAGAAACACACCTATAGGAAACACTGATTAATCTTTACTTAAATTGTTTAATGTTAAGAAAAGAACTAGATGACCAGTCACAATATCTGTAAGTTACTTTAGTATGTTGTTCTGTTACACTATGGTTATATTATTAACTGCTTCCATTGTAATCTACCATTAATTGGTTAGAAATTACTGCCCTGCCTAAAGAAACTCAACAAGCAAATAACCATTTGCAATCTGTGAACGAACGCTTGACTCAGGATTTAAATCCCCGATAATAAACACTCACTATACCACTGCAGTTTGCATGTATTGAAGGCCCCTCGAGAGCTCAGTGGTTAAAGTTATTGATTTGCAATTTAAGGGATTGTACTGGGTTTCACAAAATATCTCAACTTGAGTACTTCCTCAACCTCAGGTTTCAACTCCCTGGGATTTCTCATATTGAGAATACCTACCTTCCTCAAATATTTGAGGAAAAATCTCAGATTTCGCTTAAGCAAAACTTTGGTAAAAAAGGGAAACATAGGCCAGTTTTTTTTAGCCAAAGTGGTTCCCCTGGTTTCTTGGGAGTACTGGTGAATCCCATGAAAGTTATAATATGAATGAAAAGGTTTTGGCACTGTGTGCATGTATTAAATCCATGTGGTGATTTTCATGTTACAGTATATCTTGTCGTGTGGTAAAGATTCCCTGGTGAAGTTGTGGGAGCTGTCGACTAATCGGTGTCTGATCGTCTACACGGGGGCGGGCACTATGGGTAAACAGGAGCACAGAACCCGAGCTTCCCTGAACCACACAGAGGACTATGGTGGGTGGTGAATCTTCTTCCAGTGGGATTTTATGGCTTTTCAACAATATTTTACTACAGCACCAAAGATTCTAGTTGATTAAACGTAGATATCCTACTTAGGACTATGGTGGGTGGTGAACCTTCTTCCAGTGGGATTTTATGGCTTTTCAACAATATTTTACTACACCAAAGACCCTAGTTGGTTAACCATAGATATCCTACTTAGGACTATGGTGGGTGGTGAACCTTCTTCCAGTGGGATTTTATGGCTTTTCAACAATATTTTTATACAGCATCAAAGATCCTAGTTGATTAAATGTAGATATCCTACTTAGGACTATGATGGTTGGTACCTTTCTTCAAGTGGGATTCTATGGCTTTCAATAATACAGCACTAAAGATCCTAGTTGGTTAATTATAGATATCCTACTAAGGATGTTGATGTGACAACCCATTACCAAACAATAACAACATTTGACCAGTTTGTTGCAGATGACTCTGGAAAACATTTTGGGAAAAGGAAAAATTGCTCATAACAAGACTATTTTTCAATTTCATTACATTTCGAAATATTGTCTGCATTGTCTTTAAATTTGAGACAGTTGAAAATTTGGCATTTGGTAAAGGGTTAATTAGACTTTATATTAAGGGTTTTCCATTTATGAGTATTTGGGGTGTACAATTAGGATCAAAGATAAGCTATGCATGGATGGGATAACCAAAGTGAAGAATGTGGATATGATGGAAACATTTCTATTGCTTTGATATATATGATTTGTTACATTCATCATAATTAATTGCTCAATTTTCCTTGTAAGCTTTTTTTGCAGCAGTTGTTTCAGTTATATAACAATATTGGTAATTTAAAGGAAGCTGTATATTAAATGTATTGGAAAAATTGTTTAAGACGGTGTTAAATCGTTATAAGAATGAGAGATAGAAAAAGATCACAAACGATTACATGATTGTATATTTTCAGTATTATTTCCGGACGAGAAAACTACGAGTCTGTGTTGCTGGGATTCAAGGAATGCAGAAAGACAGCGGCTACTCTCTCTGGGTATAGTGAATTGTTGTATTCTCCTCATATCCAAGGCGATCAGATTATTTCAAGCAGTTCAACAACAATTTGTTTGTATGGTATTTTACGCCATATCGACAATTTTCCAGATTTTTAACAGCTTTCCTGGATCAACCAGTACTAGGCTAGGGCTCTGAATTGACTTGCCAAAGGTCACTCCGATGGAACCAGAGGTGTCAATTTGGCTTGAAACCGGGACCTCAGAGTTCTAGATTCGCCACCTTAACTACTCAGCCACGCAGGACCCTTGTATTTTCCTTGTTTCAAGGGCGGTCAGATTATTTCAAACTGTTCAACAATAATAGTTGGCCAAAATGTAAAACTAAAAAGAGCTAACATCTCAATAGAAGTATACTTGCTTTTAGTGCATAATCTAGTAATAGTATTATTCTACTATTGGTTACTACAACACAATATTTAAAGCTGTTACAAAGAAATGCATGATGCAAGTCTTTGATTAAGTTGAGCTTTTTTAATCATGGTCATTTAGACAATTCCATAATTCTGTCCAAAGCAAGACATATTATTTTAAACTGTCCATTTGAAAAAACGATAAAGAAACTGCAGTTAATCTTGCTTTTAGCGACCACTCTTGACTCATTACCACCTAAGGCCACATCTTAACATCTTGCAGCAGATGACTTCAAGAAAACATTGTGGCAAAAGGAGAAATTGCTTGTCTCAAGTAATTTCCCCTCTTGCCACGATGCTTTTTTTAATCTATTCACATACCACAACAGCAGAACTGAAAGCTTTTTCACATGTTTACAAAGCTTTTCTAAAATCGTCTGCTTCAAATTAAATAAAATGCCGTTTGCAGGTACAGTTCAACTGTGCATGAAAAGTTACTATTAGAGCTTTCTAAATGACTGGCATCCATGTTATGCTACTGTGTAATGTGTGGCGCAAGATTGACTGTACTTGAATGGTGAATGTATTCACTGTTCATATTATTTAGAAACAGTATTAAGAAAAAAGCCAGCATCGCTGTAAAAAGGAAGGGTTGATTGAGTCTCCATCATTGGATTTTGAAAAGATTTGACTATTTAGTTGAATGTGAAAACTTGTTTGATAGAAGTACTCCCATGATATTGAGGTTGTTGACCACTTTATTTGTATTTGTAAAACCTTCGAATTAGACAGAAAACAATATATCACTGAGTATTACTATAAAAAAAAAACGTCTGTTTATGAGTTCAATGCTCTCATGTCTACAAATTATGAAGCTTCTTTAATTCAGTCGTCAAAATACATAAAAGCAGTATTGGAGGCTCGTCAAACATTCTTAAGTGTTCATAATCATACACAACAATCTTGATTTTTTTTTATAATTTCTTCATTCTTTGAAATCAAATATTGATTTTCATATTTAGTAAAAGCTTTCTTAAAAACTGCATGATATTATACTTTGGACAAACTGTGTAAAGTATGACTGTGACTTGTTTAATAAACTATGTTCTGTTCTGATGTCCAACACTTATCTATTTAATGGTCAATGGTCGTCTGTTAAAAGGTAAAACTTTAACCTAACTAAAGGATGAAAGCTATTGAACCAAATTGTTCAGCATAATATGATACACCTAAAACCAATTTATTCTAAGGTAACTTAAACAAAGCCAATTTTATTTCAAGCGGCGCAAGTTTAGGTGGGGAACAGATCTTGTTAAGAAAGGAAGTCTAACTTGACATCCTCTATTTCAGGTCATAATGGTATTGTGCGATGTATCAACCATTCTCCGACAGGACCAGCCTTTGTGACGTGCAGTGATGATAATCGGGCCAGATTTTGGTACAGAAAAGCAGACTCGGACTAACATTTTTTGAAGATGGCAAAGAGGGAGGGGGGGATATTTCACCATGTGTTCTGAAATCATTCATTCATCATTATTTTTTTTTACAAATATAGTGAAAGTTTACTATGAATTCACATTCATATGTCTCCAATATAACTGACCTGTCATTTTGTTTTTGTCTTGAGCAGCAAATTATCACCTATTTCAAAATTAAAATGCATTTGTCTTTGTACCATGTTAGATTAAATTGAATATTTGGAAATAAAGTAGTCAATGAGTGTATAGCATTGTTTATGTTTTTATTTAGTTTGTTTCCTTACAAAAATGCACATAAATAAAACACATCTGAATAATCTGTGAAATAAAATATTACAAAAGCTCCATGGACTTTAAACCAAGCTTATCTCAATTACTTTGAACAAAATCAAGATAAAGAAACTTGTATGAAAAACTCTTTACATCTAAAAACAATTCTTCTTTGTTATGTGGGGAATTCAAGGACAATAATGAAGAAATACAATAACTGTTACTTTCCATATAAAAGTGACGGAATTTTTTGTATAATAAAAAAAAGGAAAATATCAACCCTTACAGTGCTGGAACCAACTTCATGCTTTTACAAACAGATTAGATCCAGACCAGCAGCCAAATAAATTGGCAGCTGGCCTGTGATCATACCTGTTTGCTACTCTGAGTATCTTTACTCATCAACATTAAGCCAATATTTAAGGTTTTCGAAACTAGACGAAACAAAAATCTATTTTTAGAAAATTATCCAGCATTGTAACAGCTAAGTGTATTTTTTCCTTTTTTTATTTCCTCACAGTAACATCCTCTGTAAAAATCTTCAGGGGTAAAAAAAAAGGTGAAAAGACAGAAGAATTTATTATGAGGTGCCTTAGTTATCTGCCTCGGTGTGCTCGGCTTTAAAACTTCTTTATTAGCTCGTTACCATGATACATGGACCAATTTCTAGAATAAAGAGAAAGTTTGAAAGCACAGGTATATGATAAATGTGGCAAATGAAATGTTTTTCATTTCTATACGGTGAAAAAATCATTAACACAAAATTGTAAATTTTACTAGGAATCTCTTGAAGAAATAATAAATGAAATGAAGGGTAAAAGAATGTGTAACGTTCCTTGAGCGTTTATGCAAATTAGGGACCTAATGCATTGTTGTAGAGAACATGCTGGTATACACATAGACAACACAACAACTCAGTTTACAACAGTGTTTTTCACTGATGGGGTGTGTTCATGTCTTTGAGAAGTTCATTTGCTTCGTTTGTTACAAATGTATGTATACCTGATGATTTAAGATGAAAATAAAGATGTAATAAAAACAATAATGCCCTTTATTTAGGTCCAAGTGCATAAGGCTTAACTATATGACAAGAATGAGATGTGTGTCAGAAACATACTGACTGGCTTAAAACAATGTGCTGCTGATCATATAATCCTGATGCATAAAAATGCAAAAGAATCTTTGAAAATGAACAAGTAACATGTTTTTTGTGATGTGAATTCATAGTGAACACAATAAAATGAACATTTACAAAAATATATGTTAATCCCCTCTGTACAATTCAAAACAGAGGGATGAATGTAAAAGGAAAAATTAAACATGTTCAATTATTATCTAAAATAGATTTGTTTTGCACTATGCTATGTTAATGCCCCATGTAAAACACAAATTGTTTTGTTGTCTCATTATGAACACAATTCATCTATTCTGAAAAAAACATTGCCTCTATGCACGACAAAAGAGATGAGCGTCTTAATAACAAGAGCTGTTAATAAGACAGCACACATGACTTTTCGATAATATTGGAGAAGGATACATGTGGGTGACCAATTATTTGTTACATAAATATGAAGAAGCACAAAACTTGAACCACGATTTTCAGAGTATAGAAATTGGTATTTTTTTCCTTCAAAACGATAACAGAGTCATGGCACTTAGTCCGTAACATTAAAATATGGCCCTTAGTCCATGTGTAAAGTTTCACTGCACTCCCTATAGTAGTTTATAAGAATGGCCCTTAGTCCATGACATTGTGTAAAGTTTCAATGCACTCCCTATAGTAGTTTATAAGAAACAAAGTTGCATGTAAAACTTTAACCAAGATTTTTAAGTCCAATAGACGAGCTAAAATATGACCTTAACCTAGCTCCAAATATCAATTCTATGAACTTTATATATGAATATATTAATTAAACAGTAAATAAACACACTCTATCATCCATCCTATGTGGATTGAAAGGTTGATCTAGTCCATCAATGGAGGTAAGGAAACAATATTTTTGTAAGACATTAAAAATGTTTTTAAAAAAAATTTTAACAACAGTTGATGACAATAAGACTTGGAGCAGGGAGGGGCTTAAAATAAGCAATCCCATTTAGGCAATACATGTATGTAGTTTCAATCCATTATCGCAAGGAATTGTTTTCATTAAGTTTGTTTTAAATTTTCAATTGTTGCCAGCTGTCACATTTAATGTGATGCTTTCCCCCTACCCAATACATGTATACTCATAACAAATGTCATGGCTTTCCCAACAAGTACTCACAACCAACGTTTAGCTGAGGTAGTGCCTACTTCATGTTTGGTGAAGAAGCAGTTCATTTAATGAGTTTGTATGGTGTTTTATGCCTTATCAACAATTGTTCAGTTATGTAACGGCTTTCCTGAATACACCAGTACTAGGCTAGGGCTCAGAAATGATTTGGAAAAGGTCATTCCCACAAAACCAGAGGGGTCAGTTGGGCTTGAACCCGGGACCCCTGAGTTCCATCTTTATTGAGATTACAGCAAGTCCTTCTTGTGTCTGTTACAATATATTAGCTATGCCTGTATTGGGTATATAACAATGGGATAGCTGTAAATTTAAACTTTATCAAAAACACTATGTTATGATGTTTCAATCAGAAGGTTAACAGTGTGTCCCTTGTTTTTTTCTGTGATCCTACATCATGTATTGGCCAGGGGGCTACTCACATCCAGTAACTTGACAAGTAAGATGCTGATGCTGATCATACCAACTAAACAGGGGTACCACCAGTGCTCTGTAAATAGATAAGGTTGATTACATCAGATGTAACATAGTTGAAAACATTTCAACAAAATGTAAATTTACTATTCATGAGAAAATTCCTCCCAAAACACATTTTTCCTGTAAGTGTTTTCAGTTGTAAGCTCAAACTCATTTAACCGAAAGGAACATAAAATAGCATCCTAGATTAAAAAGTGAGACTTCACTGAAAGCTTGTAGCATTGTAATTTGTAACATAAGGAGAATTCTTTATGATTGAAGAGCGAATTCTCATTAATTCAAAGTTTGATAGGTTATTTTAGATTGTGTCAACAACCGTTCAATGCAATGCCAGGGTCATAAATGAATTATTGAAGATATTAAGCTTTGCTTCTAAAAGGGGAGGCTTCAGAGGATAATAACATTCTTTTCAAAAAACTTTAAATGAAAAACTCTTTCACTCAACCCATTAGGGGCCATTACCAAAACATAACGACATTTGACTAATTTGTTGCAGATGAAATTGGAAATCATAGTGGGAAAGGGAGAAATTTCTCTTAAAACGAACAATCTCTCCTTTTCCCACTATGATTTCCACCCTATCAGAAGATTTTTTTCCAATTTCATCACATTTTGAAATGGTGTCTGCAAATTATTTCAATTTTGGACAGAAGAAAATTTGGCGTTTGGTAAAGTGTTAAATGACAACAAATAAAACCTGTGATCCTCACTTTTTGTTGATGTCCATGTTGCTGGAGACCGTCTTGTTTGTACAGGTTGTATGTTATAATGCCTGTCTGCCTGGTATTGTGACACAGAGGTAAAGTCTGATACACTATCATCTATATCACTGTTTGTACCAACACTGTCATCGTCCGATATCTCGTCTTCACTATCTTTATCTATAGTCTCTCTCAGACATGTGAAACTGTTTGTTCGATGAGGTTTGCTTGTTCCAGCGTTGTTAACACCCTTCATGCCAGAGTGTCCAACTTTAGGTAATGGCGCAAAAGGGTATGGTGCTGTGCCAAACTGGGTAATAAGCTGAGGACATAGAGGAGAGGGTGACCGTGGAAGGAAACCAGAATTTGTTGTATTTCCTTGAAAACCTGTATTTGACGGAGCTTTGTGAACGTTATGTTCATTTGTATGTAGAAGGGTAGATCTGAACACATGAGACGTGGAGGGATGTGTTTGTCCTGCAAATAAAAGAGTTAATATCCTTTATTCATATGGGTTTTACATCACATCAACATTATTTCATCTATGTTGGGATGTCCGACTCATAATGGGACAAAACATAATTCAAAATAGAAATAGAATACACTACCTATGAAAGGATAGTAAATATCAATGGAAAAAAGAAAGAAAGTCAGACTTCATCTTTTCATCAATTTTAACCTTACCTTACATTTTATACTTTTTTGCGGGTGTTTAACGCTTTGTTTTGTCTTGTTGTTTTGTAAGTGGTTTAAAATGTCATCAACATTATTTCACTTATGTTGCAATACCCAACTCTTAATGATGGAGGAAGATCCCATGCTCAACTGCCTAGTAGAACCATCGGCATTATGTAGGTTAGTTGGAAAGACTGACTCTCATGAAAATCCAAGTGTTGTCTTTGGGACTTTAACTCTCACTGGGCCTGGTAGAACACCAGAAATGCATGTTACATTTTGTTATTGATAATAAATTTCAAACGCTATAACCTAAGGCCACATTTTTGCGTCTTGCAGCAGACGACTTTCAAAATGCATTGTGACAAAAGGAGCACTTGCTTGTCACAAGCAATGTCTCCTTTTGCCACAATTCCTTTTCAATTCAATCTATGGTATTCACATATCACAACAGCAGAATTAAAATGTTTTTCAAATGTTACAAAGCTTTCCTTAAAGAGTTTACTTCAAGTAAAAAATATGTATGCAGGTGGCCAAAAGTTTAATCCATTACCAAACAATAACCACATTTAAATACTTTATTGCAGACGACTTTGGAAAGCATTGTGGGAATTTTTCCTTTTTCCAACAATGTTTTCTGCCCTAACAGAAGATTATTTTTCAATTTCATTATATTTTGAAATGTCGTCTGCAAACTCTTACAATTTGGGACAGTTGAAAATTTGGCGTTTGGTAAAGGGTTAAACATTAGATGACTGAACAGATAGTTTAGGAATTCCCCCCACTTAAATGTGTACATGGGCTACAGGATGGCACTTTTACAAAGAAACTTTTAACCACTTTAAATTGAGACCATAATGGATGCATCTATATAATTGTTATTCTGGTAATAGAGAGCAACATGATTTGAACATCCTACTCCCGACTACCAATTATATATAATTTAGAAAACTGGCAATTTATGTTTTGAAAATCATGGCAAGAAAAGATGAAAAATTAGAATCTTAGTGATCAGTTATGAAATTTATCATTATACTCTTAGTATGATATTTACTTCAATTGGTTTCGGGACTAAACATGATATGTTAATCTGTAATTTTGTATTTTGGGCCGGAGGCCTTTTTTACAAATAAAACTTCTTCTGCATAACGTGTTATCAAAATGCCTTTCTGTACCCACACACATTCAAACAGAAAATCCCGTATTTAAATTGTCCTTACTCTGATGATTCGCTGTTCCACTAAAGCGAGATGGAGCAATAAGAGGTCTATGAACCAGTCTAGACTGTTGCCCTGGTAACCCTTGAGTTGTCAAACTTCCAGCATAACTTGACCTTGAACTATGATGGGAGGATCCAGAGCCAGACCTTGATCGTAACCTTGAACCTGATAAAAGGTCAGATACACAATATCAGATTTATTTGACCCGCTCCTTAAAACAAGCAGGTTTAAAGGTTTTCCTTTGACCCTTTCCCAAACAATAACGACATTTGACCACTTTGTTGCAGACGACTGTAGAAACCATTGTGGGAAAAGGAAAAATTGCTCGAGACGAGCATTTTTTCCTTTTCCCACAATGTTTTCTGCCTTATCAGAAGATTATTGTCCAATTTCATCACCTTTTGAAATGTCGTCTGCAAACTCTTTCAATTTAGGACAGTCGAAAATTTGTTGTTTGGGAAAGGGTTAAGGCAATCTGTACATTGATACTTTAGTCAAATTATGACTGGTTAACAAATTCAAAGAAAATACTTAGTTATAACCTCATTGTAACTAACTGTTATGACAGTGAACAAATTAGAAGTTTTCAATATTTCTTTCAACATTTTGGATGAAAAATTGATAACAAATTTTCAAAAGTTGTTTAAAAGCCTTGTTTTTACTTTTAAAACAATGCAGGCCTTTATAATCTATGAAACATTTTCTACTTTGAGTTACAAAACATAGGATATGGAATAGTGTTTGACTCTTCTTTTTTATATATGTATATATATTCAACTTTAAAGGTCATTGTTTTAAGGTCATGGGTTTTACATCACATCAATATTATTTCAATTATGTAGCGATGCCCGACTCTTAATGATGGAGGAAGACCCCATACTCAACTGCCCATAAGGGCTGGTCAAGGCGGGTAGAACCATCGGCATTCCGTAAGTCAGTCGGGAGACTGCCTCTCATGGAAATCCATATCCCTCTCAGGATTTGAACCCACGCAGAGATGGGTATCATAAAATATATTTCATTATGAAGGCTGTATGTTTTCAACTATAAATTACATTAAATTTTGGAAATCATTACTTATTCATATATGGATGATAAGACTTCTGTAGATAATTCGATTCACTTAAAAGCGTAATAATATATAAGAATAAACACATCTAGAATAGAAAGTCATCAGAGAGCTAAATAAAAGGTATATTCCCCTAAATAACTTTGTAATATAAAATAATAAACATGTAGAATAAACAGAGCTAAATAAAAGGTATATTCCCATAGATAACTTTGTAGTATAAAATGATAAACATGTAGAATAAACAGAGCTAAATAAAAGGTATATTCCCCTAAATAACTTTGTAGTATAAAATAATAAACATGTAGAATAAACAGAGCTAAATAAAAGGTATATTCCCCTAAATAACTTTGTAGTATAAAATAATAAACATGTAGAATAAACAGAGCTAAATAAAAGGTATATTCCCCTAAATAACTTTGTAATATAAAATAATAAACATGTAGAATAAGCAGAGCTAAATAAAAGGTATATTCCCCTAAATGCTAAATAAAAGGTATATTCCCCTAAATAACTTTGTAATATAAAATAATAAACATGTAGAATAAACAGAGCTAAATAAAAGGTATATTCCCCTAAATAACTTTGTAATATAAAATAATAAACATGTAGAATAAACAGAGCTAAATAAAAGGTATATTCCCCTAAATAACTTTGTAGTATAAAATAATAAACATGTAGAATAAACAGAGCTAAATAAAAGGTATATTCCCCTAAATAACTTTGTAATATAAAATAATAAACATGTAGAATAAACAGAGCTAAATAAAAGGTATATTCCCCTAAATAACTTTGTAATATAAAATAATAAACATGTAGAATAAACAGAGCTAAATAAAAGGTATATTCCCCTAAATAACTTTGTAGTATAAAATAATAAACATGTAGAATAAACAGAGCTAAATAAAAGGTATATTCCCCTAAATAACTTTGTAGTATAAAATAATAAACATGTAGAATAAACAGAGCTAAATAAAAGGTATATTCCCCTAAATAACTTTGTAATATAAAATAATAAACATGTAGAATAAGCAGAGCTAAATAAAAGGTATATTCCCCTAAATAACTTTGTAATATAAAATAATAAACATGTAGAATAAGCAGAGCTAAATAAAAGGTATATTCCCATAAATAACTTTGTAATATAAAATAATAAACATGTAGAATAAACAGAGCAAAATAAAAGGTATATTCCCATAAATAACTTTCTAATATAAAATAATAAACATGTAGAATAAACAGAGCTAAATAAAAGGTATATTCCCATAAATAACTTTGAAATATAAAATAATAACCATGTAAAGAGATCTAGATAAAAGGTACAGTACATGTATATTTCCCTTGGTGACACTATAAAAGCTAAAAGAATAAACATGTAGAGTAAAGGGATCTAGTCAAAAGGTATATTCTCATAAAGATATTTTTGATAGCCGTTCTAAACTCTCTACCATGGGTACTACAGTGATTTCTTGTTAATCCGAACACGTCCGTTCCCAACAAAATGTCCAGATTACTGATTCATGTGGACTAATGAAGTAGCGCATGTTCTTATACACATTAAGAAATAAACGGTCTGTATGCACATGTATACTTATGACCCTTCAGCAAACGCGAAATTGTCGACCGTCCCAAATTGAAAGAGTTTGCAGACGACATTTCAAGATGTGATGAAATTCAAAAATAATCTTCTGATATGGCAGAAAACATTGTTGGTAAAGGTGAAATTGCTCGTCACGAGCAATTTCTCCTTTACCCACAATGTTTTCAAAAGTCGTCTGCAACAAACTGGTCCAATAATTCCGTTCCCTTACAATTTCGTTCGGATTGCGAGACATCCGGATAATCAGGGTCCGGATAAACGAGGCTCCACTGTATTTATATGTATCTCGAAGCTATACATTGACCACCTACACTACTCATTTACAATACATTATTTGCCTCATATTTTGACTATGTGAGTACAGACTTATCTACCGCCCAATATTCAGACGACACAAGTAACAAGATTATAAATTGTGCAAACCTGGATATGAAGGAGGATTAGAGCCCAAGTTAAACGACTCTAGCTTGAAAACAGTGTAGGAAAAGTTGACATCATCTCCACCATCATCATTAGCATCACTTGAAACAACCTTGTTATACACCTCATTCCTGTTGGAAGGTCTGTAGGCTGCAGGTTTCTTGGACTTGGATGAGCCTATGATAGAGTGAGGGCGACGCCTCATAGAATTGAACAGGTTTGTATCGGAATCAACCCTATTCGTTTGTGATTGGGAGAAGTTTGTCACAGAGCTGGATTGGTTGGTAGCAAAGTTGGATTGACTAGTCATAGACTGGACCAGACTTGCATGGGTGAGAGATGGGTTTGTAACAGAGAAGGAGGGGCTAGTATTAGAATGAAAGGGGCTCGTATTGGAATGGGAGGGGCTCGTATTGGAATGGGAGGGGCTATTATGGTAATGAGAGGAGCTTGGTGTATAGTTGGGCAGCCTTCTATTTAAAGTAGGAGTTGTAAATTTGTCAGATGTGTTCCCCAGAAAGGACGATTGATTCACTGATGAATTACATGCAGACACACTATCATGTACTGTAGAATCAGTTAGTCTCCTGAAAAGAGAAATTACAGAAACAAATCAGTCCTATCTAAACCCCTTACTCAATAAAACCTCACCCTGCTGTATCTAATGTTGAATATTGTGAGAAACAGCCAAGCTTCTCCTAATGTCACATGGGTTTGAACCACAATTTGTTTTTTTTGTCATGCTATTTTGCTGTCTGCTGTTACTTTCAATTTGGTCCAATCACAAAACGCTGATATAAGGAGATTCTTAGTGCAGTAAGGTACATTTACATAATCTATCAAAGCTTCATGCACAAGTTATGGGGCTTGGGCGCCTCAAAGTGGCCATAAATACACGAGTGACCATGTGAAGCTTTATCCCTTTACCAAACGCTTGATTTTCGACCGTCCCAAATTGAAAGAGGTTGTACCATAGTTTACATTTTGAAATATATTGATATTGAAAAATAATCTTCTGATAGGGCAGAAATCATTGTGGGAAAAAGAGAAATTGCTCATTAAGAGCAATTTCTCTTTTTCCCACAATGTTTTCCAAAGTTGTCTGCAACAAACCGGTCAAATGTCCTTATTGTTTGGTAATGGGTTGACCCATTCTCTACAACAGTTCATGACATATCAAAGGGCACATAAAACCCCAAAACAAGTGTGACTCTGACATGGTGTTGAGTAGTAAATCTCATCTTTTCTTGAAAAAAAATCATGATAAAAGTAATCAGCAAAAAGAATTATTTGTAAATGCTATCAACAATCTAATAGATTAGATAGAAAAAGTAACAAAGAAAAAAAATTCTTTCCTAAATATACACATTTCAAAAGGTACAATAACTAAGGTCCGCAGACACCTATAGCAGCAAACACTGTGTCATAAACAACTATTTCATACGAGGGTTCCTCAATCTTTATCAGTTAATAACTACAGACTTACAACTTTAAAATTGGCCTTAGCCTAAAACCCCAGGTAACAAACAATTAATTGGTGGACTAAATAAAGGAGTGTATAAAACCCTAGGTAACAAACAATTAATTGATGGACTAAATAAAGGAGTGTATAAAACCCTAGGTAACAAACAATTAATTGGTGGACTAAATAAAGGAGTGTATAAAACCCCAGGTAACAAACAATTAATTGGTGGACTAGATAAAGGGGTGTATTAGTCATACACAATGTCAAAAACACAAAGACTAATACCATTTTAAAGATACCCATTTGAATCAACCTACTTAGACAAATGCATACCCAAAACATAAGGTTTAAAGGTTTGGGTGGTTGATTGAAATTTAAAAAAATAGGGTTGGTCAGCAACATCTCAGTCATATAAAAATACACAGCACAACTATATATGCTCCTGACATTTTCTAACCAGTGTAGCACATACTCAACACAACTATACATGCTCCTGACATTTTCTAACCAGTGTAGCACAATATGACTTTTCCCAATCATTATACTTGGTAATAGACTAGAACATTGAGTCATACCAACTTCAATCTATGTGAGGAAAAAAATTGGCCTTGCCAGGAGTGGAAAACAGGATTTGAGAAACACATGCAGCATGGTTGGGACTTCTGCAAACTGTGTGAATAATGATTAACCCATTACAAAACAATAACTACATTTGACTGGTTTGTTACAGACAAATCTGGAAAACATTAACGAGCAAATTCTCCTTTCCCCACTATGTTTTCTGCCCTATCAGATGATTTTTCAATTTCATCATATTCTGAAATGTCCTCTGCAACCTCTTTCAGTTTAGGTCAGTCGAAAATTTGGAGATTGGTACAGGTTTAAGCTATCTGACCTTCTTACATGTTTAACTCTTCCTTATGAATCTTAAAGCCTTCTACAACTGGGTTACATACCTTGGCTTCAACATGTACACTGGATTGTATAACGTTCTCTTGGTCAACAGACAGAGGAAAGAGGTCATCAAACATCCCATAAAGATAGCAGCTTCTATTAGAGAACCAGTCTCAAATACAGGGAACAAGTCCAACTGTGTGAACAACACCAGCATGAGAAATACACTGTTGATAAAGTCTATTGGCACCAGTCTGCAAGGTATGACAAAATATGGAAGTCACTTATTGTTTATCTAAACCACTGAATAAATATTGTCTGTATTCACAATATCTGGTTACTATTTACATGAATGTTCTAAAGACAGCAAAGGAGTATCTTTATTAATTGGGTACTACTTTCTATCATCAAATTGAATTTCTTTTCAAAACATGTCAGTTGAAAGAAATATGAATAATTCTTATTAAATCAGCATCTAACCATAAACGCTTTGTATCTCTTTAACTTCCCAAGAAATTACATTTAATGTGATTGTTCACAGATGTGAGGAAATTTGAATGCTAAAAACTAATTTCTTTAAAACTGCAAAAGAGCTATACTGCTATCTAATACGGAAAAAAGTCTTAAGTCACAGGATTTTGCCAGTATCTTGTTTATTGTGACTGAGTAGTTAGATGTTGTACTGATATCACTAAGCTTTTATCTAATGATCCCCCTGGGATTTTATGTTATTTGAGACACAGTCTAAGGCTTGAAAAAAATTGAATTCTGATGATTAAGACTTAAACCTTTCCCAAACAATAACGACATTTGACCACTTTGTTGCAGACGACTTAAAAAAACATTGTGGGAAAAGGAGAAATTGCTCGTAATGAAGAATTTCTCCTTTCCTCACAATGTTTTCTGCCCTAACAGAAGATTACTTTCCAATTTCATCACATTTTAAAATGTCGTCTGCAAACTCTTTCAATTTGGGACAGTTGAAAATTTGTTGTTTGGGAAAGGGTTAATTCCTGCAGCAGAAGATTTTAAAAGTCATTTCAACAAAATGACAAAAACATCTTGATAAGCAAGTCATGAACAATTTTTGTTCTTCATATTATCTTATTTGTCTGCTGCTGCTTACTATTTGGACCAGTCACAAATTCCCATGTAGGGGGGTATAGGTTACTAAATCTCACAGTAAACATTACCTCTCCCTTGTAAGAAGTACTTTTGCGAGAATACCGGACATGATCATAGTAACAACCATGTCCCATGCATACACATCTAGCTTCAACAGGAGGCTGTGTAGGGATGTAATCTGGGGGAAGTATTGATGCAGAGTGCCTGTCTGATCTGTGTTTAACTGTATTTGTCTCAGTGTTAAACCCAAACTGGACGCACACTCAACCATGTGAAGAAAGCAGCTCAACCGTACATGTAGGCAGTTGTTGGTGTCAAGGAATGGGAAAATCTGTGAAAATAAGATGCAACAAATTTTAATCATCTTATACCAAAGGGCATAACAGGCAGTAAGTAAGTAATACTTAAGGTTGTTATTGTGTTGGTTTAATTAAAAAGCAGTTCCATAAGTCATTGATTTACAACAACATATAACAAAATGAGAGTTGTCTCCATCATACATAATCTTTTTTTGGATGCCTTAGAGTCTATTTTGCTTTGCTTTTGCATTGCATTAATTACTTTTCAGGTATATTGCAATGATGTGCTCATCATTGATGGAGGATAACATTTAACTTAATAACCCATACAGCTTAACCCTTCCTGCTAAAAGGGCGTTCCCTTAAAACGAAAACTGTCTTGTTGTAATGTTCCCCAGGTCAAACTTGGGCAATTTTCTAAAAATAGATTTTTGTGTTGTCTGCTTTCCAAGATCTCAAATATTTGCTTAATTTTGTTGAGGAAAGATACTCAAGGTAGCAAACAGGTAAGATCACAGGTCAGCCGCCAATTTACTTGGCGGCTGGCCTGGATCTAACCTGTTTGCATAAACATAAAGTCAGTTCAAGCAATATAAGTGTAAACAAGATGATTAGAACCATTGGGGATCATTCAGACAGCCAGGAGACAATTTCAATCAACCTGTACCATGAACAATTCCACAAGAAGTTTGGAAAAGAGATTTTAAATAAAGAATCATAACCACGAGGCTATTCAGGGCCCTGTTATTTAGTCAAATTGAAAAAATAGTGTTGCTTTAATACCTTGGGCCCATTTCATTAACGATTAAGTGCGAATTCGCTCTTAAGTCAGATTTTCTCTCTCAGGCGCGTTTCATCAATTTTCGCTCTTAGAAGTGACTAGCGAAAAAACCTCTTGACTCTAAGAGAGGTCCGGGGCTGTCTTAAATGCGATGACGTCACAGAATGGCGGCCATTTTTATAAGATTTTGAAAGATTTTATTTCATTCAAAAGATATATACTGTTTATAATTGATCTAGAATTACAAAACATGGAATATTCCATTCGCACATGTACATAATCGATTTTTAACAATGAGACGCACGACAATATGTACTCGTTCACCTCTAAACAAGTTGTATATATGTGAAGCGAGGGCCCTAAGAAATGTCAAGTCACGGTTTACTGGTATCACGCATCTTATGTTCAGCCAGGTCGGTGTTGGAAAATCATCATGCAACCAAATGTTTTCTATGTATTTTTCTCCTTTTTATGCCTTATGTTTATGATAACCAGTAAATGTTATGTATTAAATGACAAATATTTTTGAATTAAGGTTTAAACTATCTAAAAGGACAGTTATGATATGCCTAAATTCCGGTACAATGCGGTAAAGTTTATGTTATGCCGGCCATTTCGGTAAATATGAGATAGTTGAGAGCGTTTTGATTTCGCTCCTAACTTATGATCTTCATAAGCAGTTGCGATTGTTTGATGAAACGCACATAAGAAACATCGTAAGTGTGATTTTAATCGCTCTTAGCTAAGTGCACTTAAGACATTTGATGAAACGGACCCCTGGAAAATAAATAGTTAAAAAAGCCAACAGTATCATTATAGTCAAAATTGTCTAATCCCAAGGTTCAAAATCATAAATCTACCTAAGTATTCAATAAAGGCTTAAGTAAAGGACTTTAGAAAGTTCTTCACAAACATAAATTCTTGCAATTAACAGTTAATAATTAATATTTTTTCAAAACAAATCTGCCATCTTAAAATTGATTTTTTGAGCTAAACAATTCCTTATTTGTCAACCTGCACATGAAAGGTAAACAAAACTTTTGATTTTCTTTCACGTCTTTTAAAATTTACTGGATGGGTTTGTACTTATCCTGGGGTCAAACTATGTAATATAATTATACAACATCCAGTAGAGCTATAGTATGAGTTCCCACGGTTTACGCATGATACACAAAAAAAGCAATGGATTTACAATATTTCATTGGGCGGCCGTCTTACCTGTCTGACTTGCTTCAATACAATCCAATACCTTCTTTCAACTGATTTACAATATCTGATGTACGATATACTTTATGCAATTTATGATGCACGTTAGGAAGTTTGGACGAATGACATGTATTAGTTAGGTATATTCCTGCTAAAAGGACATTCCCTCAAAATGGAAACTGTCATGTTGTAATGTTCCCCGGTTCGCACTTAAACATCTCTGGCCCATATTAACAAAGAAAAGAAATAGTAATGAATATATGGACTCTTTCTAACATGTAAAAGCAATAACAGAAAAATAACCTTCAGTAAAAAAAATCCTTTCTTGCCATTGAAATAACATGTGATAGACTACATATTTACTTTATTTAAATGTCTATATATCCTTTGTTTGTATTTGGTCTATGCTCTCTGATTTACGTTATACGTTCATCATATGATACGATAAGTTCATTTTGTTTGATAAGATCTAATGTAATACATTACCAGTCCATTTGGGAACATGACATTACGATTCGAACAATATACGCTGTTTTAAGGAACTAATATGATAGCACTACTATAGTAATGATTCCAGGATAAGTATAGACCCATGTAGAACTTACAGCATATTGGTCTCTCTCAGCCTTCAATCTGTGTAATTCTGATCTCAAACTGTCATTAAGGCGACTGTTTATAATCGTATCCTGTTCCTCTAACACCTCTCCAACATTCTTTTCACATGTGGTGCACAGCTTATACCGATCTTCTAGGTACTGAGTTAACCTTACCACTTCTTCGTCAAAGCTTCTCTGTAAACGAAAGTTTGAACCAAATTGAACATAATGACTCTCTGAATCAGAGATCAGGAAAATGCCAGTTCTGTTGGTTTGGGACAAATTTCTAGACAGATTGCAAGTTGAGATTTGATGAAAAAATAAGTCCAAATATTAGGCATATATGACATTCTACGCACCTTATTACATCTCCCGAATCACAAACATATTCTGCTAATTGTTATCCCTGTGTCAAACAATGCCCGAGGCATGAGTAAATTGGGGATTAAATTGTAAACAAATTGGCACGCTTGATTGAGGAACTTGTACATACGACACGCTTGTTCCTCCAAAACTGGTAACATTAAGCACACTCAGTCCGATAAAGCCATACTTGTGCTCATTTACACTAAAATTGTGAAAGTTCTAAAATAATTGAAAATTAAACTTAAAGGCCCATTAAAGGAGATTAATGCTATATCAATCTATATTATTTGGTAAACTTTTGGACAGATTCAAACAGTTATCACCAGAAAACACCTTCAGCACAACTTAAATGTGAAAGTAAACTAGAAATAACCCAGATTATCAAGTTTTATAGTTCAGATTTCCTGATTTTTCACCTCTGACCTTGACAGTTGATACACACATTTTTGAACCGACCAATCAGAACTCGTTATTTTGAATATGTAAACAAACAGGTTGTTGATAAACATGATTGAATTGGAGACAACTATATTTCAAGCACAAAATAACTTATTTTAAATGAGTCTATTTAATAGGGGCTCGATGCATTCCTAAACTAATTCTCATGACTTTTATGAACATAATAAAAGAACTCCATATCTTTTTTCATTAATTTATTTGTACTCCTCTCCTTTGATGTGCCTTTAAATGTACCTTAGATTCCCTATTACAGGGGAACTGAGACTGTAACATATTCACATGATGCTTTTAAAAGAGTGAAAACTATATGGTTTGTTTACAATAAGCGATAAAACTAGGTCAACTGATAAAACTTGGGAACCAATAAAACCCAAGAAATTCTCCATTTTGAATAGTCATATTGTTAATATTGGATAAATGACAGCATTCTTAAATGTTTCACATGATTTGTCTAAACAGGTGGTTGCTACTCTTTAAACTGAGCGCTCCTTTCTATTTTAGATGTTACTCGAATGTAAACAATGAAGGTAAATTGGTGGGCACCAAAGTTGTGAAAATAGCACTTTGAAAAACAGTTAATACATAGTGCAGGCGTTATATTGTCATGATCCTGTGGTTATTCGCTATGTTTCAACATATTCTATCATAATTCATAACTAATGTTACCCAGTTTTGCAGTTTTTTCTGAGCGCTAGTATGCTTTTAAGAGTTGGGTAATCTGCTTATTCATCCTTATTTCCGTCTCCTTATAAGTAACAGATTAGTGCAAAAGCAATTAATGAAACAATTTAACGCATCAATGAAGAAATCAATCAATCAGAAGTTTAATTACCTTAAGGTTTTAGTCATGTATACTATTTCTATCATTTAATAGCGTTTGTCAAAGTTTACATCTCGAGACAAGGCATAAAACACACTGAAGGGCATAAAAGGAGACTAATAAATGACTCTCTTTACTGAAGCTGCAGCATTCAAGTTAGTCATGTACTTATTTCTCAAATTGTCTATATTTGTCAGAGTTGTTTTCACAAATAGAGCCATTAAAAACAATATTTATATTTGTACACCATTTCATTGGGTAAACTGTTATGAATATTCAAATTGAGGTGTATTGGCAACTGGTCAGTTGTTTGTAACATGTGTTGTTGTTTTTTTCTATTTTTCACAATAACTTTTTAATTTTTATTTTTCATGTTTCAGTCAATTTTGTGAGAGTATCTATTTAAGGCAGATTCACACAAATCTTCACTTAACCCATTACCAAAAAATAACAACATTTCACCAGTTTGTAGCAGACGACTCTGAAAAACATTGTGGGAAAAGGAGAAAGTGCCCTTAATGATCAATTTCTCCTTTCCCCACAATGTTTTCTGCCCTACTAGAAGATTATTTTTCAATTTCATCATATTTTAAAATGTCATCATGAAACTCTTTCAATTTGGTACAGTCGAAAATTTGCATTTGGTAAAGGGGTAAAGTACCACCAATACTTTAGGCATCATGGGGGAATCGTTGTATAAATATTTCAAAATGTAACAAAAATTAGAAATCAGATTTAACGAAACTTCGTAGGACATTGGCCCTTGACTGACTGAAATCCCTGAGGTCTGACAGAGACACTCTTTGGTCTGACAGATTTTTACATCTATAGACAAACAAGAAAGATTTCATTTCGGTCCTACTGGGGCTCTCAGAGTATTGGGAAGTCTGTGAATGAAATTGTTTAAGTCTCCAAACTCATAAGCCATGCATTCCAAGTTGCTACTGACAGACTCAACCAAGATTAGACACTCATGTTAGGCTCTTACCTCATTGACTGGTTCAAACTGAGCAAGCAGTCTGATTTTGGTTGCCTGATTCTCTGTACATTGTAAACACAACACCTCATCATGTGTCAGAAATGGCTCTCTCTTACACTCCACAGGGTAATTCAAAGTCTCGTCAAACTGGGCAGGAATGGGCTTGTTGTAATCCCCATCCTAATTGTAATAAAAAAAAAGAAAGTTGTGAACATAGGGAGAATTAGTGAATTTTTATTGAAGTACAGTAAATTTCAATTTCGATTTTCAAAACTCTTCTAAGTAAATATGAGGTCCTGAAATATTTCCCCTTTGTTTATATGAATTGTTCTATGAATTGGACTTTAAAATGGTGGGTTATTTTCAAAAAATAAATTATTGTGTCGTCTGCTTTCCAAAACTAAATTTCTGCTAAATTTTGATGAGGAAAGATACTCAGAGTAGCAAACAGGTTAGATCACAGGCCAGCCGCCAATTTACTTGGCAGCTGGCCTGGATCTAACCTGTTTGCATAAGCATGAAGTTGGTTTCAGCACTATGAGGGTTAATATTCCAGACATCATTCCATATATCAAACTCGTTCTATGTCGAAAACTGTCATGCATTCCGTTCCACTTCAAGATATAGAGATCCTACTATAATTCAATGAAATAATTGATAAATTGTTGATGATCATTTGAGTTTGCTGGCCGAGATAACATGGAATGAAGAGGAAAAATAAAAAAAATACCAAGGCAAATTTTCAAATGAATCTCTGCAAAAGTAGTGAACACCAGGATATTCTCCTGACCTGCAAAGTGACTGCCATGGCACACCACAGCCAAAATTCCATATCGAGCATTTGCCCGGTACCTTATTTATCCCACCGCACGTAAAATATGTCCACACTGTGTAAATTTTGTAGCGAAGTCACTTGCTTCTGACATACATGTAGCCTTGATATGTTTTAGATGGTTCAAAATCAGTATTTTTCTATCTGTTACAATAGCATAGAATGTTTTACCAATTCATTTTTGTATCAGTTATGTGTCAATTAATTATTTGAATGTTAGTTAGATACATGGAGTACTATAAATTGTATTTTAATTCCAAATACACCTAAAAACTCACAATTTGGGGATGCATATTTCAGAAATAAAACAACACAGGAAGGGGTACCCCCTCCCATGCCCCGGCATTAAGCACCCAGAACTTGAATTAAATCCTTGGGAAGCACACAAATACACCCAACTTTCTGAGATTTATACACAATATAAAAGGTTCAATGCAAGACTATAGTAAGTGCTTCATGATTATGAAGCACTTACTATAGTCTTGCATTGAACCCTCAATATGTCAAAAACTTAAAAATTGAAACAAAATTTAATAGCACCATTGCCAACATTAGATGATGGCGTGTGGTAGAAACCATAGTCAACAAGATAGAACAAATTCTTGTTGCACAAAAAGCTGTTTTGGAAAAAAGAAACCAACAGTTAATCTGGAAATATATTGCTTTTAAGCTTGTAAACCTTTGTAGATCAATTATTAAGTAAGGGTTGAGTTCAGACACATGTGCCATAGGGGTCCTCTTCATCAGTGTGTTTTCAACAGCTTTCTGGAACACACAATACTAGGGTCTGAGGCTACTTATCAAAGACCACTTCCATAAAACCAGAGGTGTCAGTGGACCAGGACCCCCTAGTTCTGAGGCCACAAATTTAACCACCGAGCCACACAGGACCCTAGTATTGTACTTGTCATAGAGACAACAAACCTGTGCAAATCCATTATACTGGTCACAGAAGGGATAAGCCTTTGTAAATCGTTTATACTGGTCACAGAGGGGACAAACCTTTGTAAATCATTTATACTGATCACAGAGGGGACAAACCTTTGTAAATCGTTTATACTGGTCACAGAGGGGACAAACCTTTGTACATCATTTATACTGATCACAGAAGGGACAAACCTTTATAAATCATTTATACTGGTCACAGAAGGAACAATCCTTTGTAAATCCATTATACTGGTCACAGAAGGAACAAGCCTTTGTAAATCGTTTATTCTGGTCACAGGGGGGACAAACCATTTTAAAAGTATTATACTGATCACAAAGGAGGCAAACCTTTGTAAACCATTTATATTGATCACAGAGGGGACAAACCTTTGCAAAAGTATTATACAGATCACAAAGTGGACAAACCTTTGTAAACAATTTATACTGATCACAGAAGGGACAATCCTTTGCAAATCTATCATACTGATCACAAAGGGGACAAACCTTTGTAAACCGTTCATACTGGTCACAGAGGGGACAAACTGTTGTAAATCTGTTATACTGATCACAAAGGAGGCAAACCTTTGTAAACAATTTATACTGATCACAGAGGGGACAAAGCTTTGTAAATCTATTATACTGAGCACAGAGGGAACAAACCTTTGTGAATCCTTTATACTGGTCACAGAGGGTGCAAACTGTTGTAAATCCATTATACTAACCACAAAGGAGGAAAACCTTTGTAAACAATTTATACTGATCACAGAGGGGACAAAGCTTTGTAAATCTATTATACTGAGCACAGAGGGAACAAACCTTTGTGAATCCTTTATACTGGTCACAGAGGGTGCAAACCGTTGTAAATCCATTATACTAACCACAAAGGAGGAAAACCTTTGTAAACAATTTATACTGATCACAGAGGGGACAAAGCTTTGTAAATCTATTATACTGAGCACAGAGGGAACAAACCTTTGTGAATCCTTTATACTGATCACAGAGGGTGCAAACCGTTGTAAATCCATTATACTGACCACAGAGAGGCCAAACCTTTGTAAATCCATTATTCTGGTCACAGAAGGGACAAACCTTTGTAAATATATTAAACTGATCACAGAATCGTCAAACCTTTGTAAATCCATTATACTAGTCATGTAAGGGACAAACCTTTGTAAATCCATTATACTGGTCACAGAAGGGACAATCCCAACAGTTTCTGTTTCCATAGGGTACTCTTGTGACACCATTACAAAACCAGCAGGTCACTCTCACTGGAAACAAGGGTCTGAAAGACGTAGAAACAGAGTACAAAATATGATATATATAACCCATTACCAAACAATAACAACATTTGATCAGTTTGCTGTTTTCTGCCCTATCAGAAGATTATTTTTCAATTTCATCACATTTTGGTATGTTGTCTGCAGACTAACAATATGGGACAGTCGAAAACTTGGTGTTTGGTAAAGGGTTAAGTTGAGTAATTGAAATTTGATGATGAAGGGCTGTATACATAAAGAAAACTTTTAGTTATATCATTTTTAGAAATTCCCTTTATCACATACAGATCAAGTTATCATGAGAATTTGAAACAGAAATTAAATGAAAAGGTACTACAGAGACAGAAAGAGAAATGAGGGTTGAGAGAGAAAGAGTCAGATGGAGGGAGTGACATTTACAAAAAATTGTTACATTTTTGTTGGTTGCGGATGGATGATTTCGCCTACAATGAAAAATGATGTAAACGGTAAAACCAATTAGAGAATGGGCCTACAAAACAAATGCATAGTGATTGTGTTTCATACTTCAATTAAACAAAGTAGAGAAATTGCACACAAATTAAACTGGATAGTGAGTGTGAGTGAGTGAAAGTTGGTTACCAGTACAGACATTATGAGTGAAATAAATCCTCTAATGATTTGATTTGTAGAAGGATTCTTAGATTGGTTTAGTTTACAATATCATATATATATAAATATGTGTTTAATTGAAGACGAAATTGTCAATATTCAAAATCTCCGTCAAACCTCATATCAAGTCAAACAAACAAATTAAATAAATAGACAACATTACATAGCGATTATCCTACATAGCGGTTACCCTTTATAGCGGTTACAATACATGTATATAGTTGAGGTCTTTTCCAACAAATTTTCCTCACTATGTTTAGAACACTGATATTTCAATTATAGAAACAATAAATATCAATCAGTCATTAATTTGCCCTAATTAATATTTTCTTTTTAAGCAAATCATACCATTTACTTTTTAGCGTTTTAAAGTATACTTACAAAAAGACTTTTCCAGGGTTTTCCTTAAGGATTGGAGTAGAAGGCCAGAAGACCTCTTTAGTAAGGATTGGAGTAGACGGCCAGAGGACCTCTTTAGTAGGTAAAGGTGTCTATGGGCCAGTACATCAAAATTGAATATTACCTTTTTTCAGGTTACGACCAATTATATATCTTTTTTAACCATTTGACAAATTTAGCCGGTCAGAAAAAGGATTTGAGGCGGTCAAATCTGCCTGCAGCCGCCTCTTATGGAGAACCCTGCTTATTTTTAATCTATAAAAGGTAATCCTTTTTAGCTTTTAATGCTTGCTTCTATATCTATGTATTGAAAAGTTGTAGAGCTGATTATCAATTGTAAACGACCGTCCATCTAGTCCGAATGTTCAAGATGTAGATATTACAGTCTACGCTTGGCTGAAATCTATTTCAAAATGCGTCAGGGCAGATATCGATGATTTGCGTTAATCTTGTTTTTGATTGGTCCACTTTTTTAATTTGTTGGTTCCCTCTGGCCCACACGAAGTCAAAATAATTTGACGTGAAGATTGCCTTTTATTTTCTGATTGGGCAATCTAATGTCGAAATTTCGAAGGATGAAATTAATGGTGGACTTAACCAGATTCAGTTTTTGGATTAAACGTCAATTGATATGACAAGATACGGGAAATAAGTAACATACCACCATGGAATGGAATCAATATTGCCTTAAAACAATAAACAAGAGGGCCATAATGGCCCTTAAACCGCTCACCTGAGATTACCACCTCTTTGAAATAGTTAGAAACATTGCTTTTAACTTTTACACAGTTTCTTGTGCTTCTATGCATTGACCTTTTTTTTATTCCCATTTTACAAGGTTGACACTTGCATATATGCTTGATGTGGGACATTAAAATGGTACATAATTCTTGCAATGCGGAAACTGAGTATTTTACTTTTACAGATTGTATGTACGAAGATCAGCCAGCACTTGTGTCCAGTACGATTTATTGTTGCCACTTTGTGGTAATCATTTTTGCATATTTGGACATCCAAATTGATATTGATGTATTTTGTTAAAAATTCTACCATACAAGTATATAGTGGATTTGCAAACAGGTTCAAATTTCACACACCATGGTGGCCATGTTTTTTGAGACATAAAAATTTATGTTCTTATGAAATAGGGTCATTAATTAAATTATACATTTTACCATACATGTATATAGTGAAAAAAAAAAACACATTCAAAGTTCAACGCACCCTGGTGGCCATGTTTTTAAAGATATCTAAATTTCTTTTAACATCCTTTATAGAAGGGCCCCCAAAAAACATTCAGTGTTATCATTTTGAAATCTGACCGGTGGTTTGTGATGAGAAGATTTTTTCCTTGCTTTTACCAAATATGGGCATGGCAACCATTCTGGTCAAATGTCGATTTTTTTGGACAAATCTATATTCCCTCCAAGTAAATATGCTTCATATGATATCTCATTGAAATTGGCCCTGAGATTAAGGAAAAAGAGATGGTTGTTAAATTATGAATTTTACCATGTACATGTATATAGTGAAAACAAAAACGCGTTCCAAGGTCAACGCACCCTGGCGGCCATGTTTTTCGAGATATCAAAGTTCTTAGAACAACTTTTAAAAAGAGGCCCCCAAAGTACATTCCTGTGAAATTATTTTGAAATCTGACCGGTGGATTGTAACGAGAGATTTTTTAAAGGTTTTTACCAAATATGGGCATGGCAGCCATTTTGGTCACATGACTTATTTTTTTAACAATTCTTTCTCACCTCCAAATAGGGATGCTTCACATGATATCTCAATGAAATTGGCCCAGAGGTTTGGAAAAAAAGATGTTTGTAAAGTTATAAATTTCAGCAAACATGTATATAGTGAAAACAAAACGAGTTCAAAGTTCAACGCACCCTGGCCGCCATGTTTTTAAAGATATCTAGAATAATTCAACAAAATTCATAGAAGGGCCCTCAAAGTACATTCCTGTGAAATAATTTTGAAATCTGACCAGTGGTTTGTTACAACAAGATTTTTTTAAGGTATTTACCAAATATGGGCATGGCAGCCATTTTGGTCACATGACTAAATTTTTTTTGACAAATCTTTCTCCCCTCTAACGAGGGATGCTTCATATGATATCTCATTGAAATTGGCCAAGAGGTTTTGAGAAAAAGATGTTTGTAAAGTTATAAATTTTAGCATTCATGTATATAGTGAAAACAAAATACTTTCAAAGTTCAACGCAGCCTTGTGGCCATGTTTTTTGAGATAACAAAATTCTTTGAACAACTTTAAAAAAAAGGCCCCGAAAGAACATTCCTGTGAAATTATTTTGAATTCTGACCAGTTGTTTCAGACAAGAAGATTTTTTAAAAATTGCAGAAATTCCCCTTTTTTCATGCCTCAACAACCAAAGTTCTGGATGGAATCAATTTCTTTAAACAACTTTGGTAGAGCATCACCCATCGGACATTTCTGTGAAGTTTGGTTAAGATTGGCTCAATGGTTTAGGAGAAGAAATTGTAGACGGAGCACGACGCACAACGGACGACGCACATTGGGCAATCACAAAAGCTCACCTTGAGCACTTTGTGCAAAGTGCTCAGGTGAGCTAAAAAGTTAGGGGTTTTTCACAGTTTGTGCACAAGCGCAAGAAATTTAAGTGAGGCAAGCAAAAAACCGTTTCCTTGTGTTATTTAAACAACTCTTACATAGTACATATGTTGAATACACACAAGTTACATATATGAATTGATTGAAAAAAGGATTATTTTACAACAAAGATTAATTATCATTTGATATTTTAACTCAAAAGTTTGATGTGAAGGGACATATTACCAGAAGAAAAGATTTCTCAATATTTCCCGATTGCCTCAAAATCAGTTTGACTTGCCCAGAGCTACTTAAGGTGTTTTTATCACAAAGAACCTCCAACCTGTAACACATTTACAGCTAAGATTATAAGAGTTACTGTCAATCAGTAGGGAATGTTTGTTTCTAATTGACGTAGGACATCGAAATTTTGCACACTGTAAGACAAAAATATGAGAACTTCAATACTTTTCATTTTTTTAAAATCAGATTAAAACGGAATTTTATATGAACTTTTTAATACATTTCTTTTCAAAGACCCCTGAAACCTCCAGCCTGCAACACATTTACAGCTGAGATCGTAAGAGTTACTGTCAATCAGGTATTGATTTATTTCAACTGTGACCGGTGTACGGTTGACTCGGCCTGTTTCCAACTCGGCTTGTGGGTTTACTCGGCCGTGTGGTAACTCGGCCTGCTATATTAGTACTATACAGAAGCACAGTGTATTTTAACAATAAGGTACAATTTCAAATTGTGCCGTTTGTTAATTTATAGTAAACATTGCTGGAAATGGAGATTACATGATTACTAAAACTCTTCAGCCTTTACCTGTATATAGTTAAGCATGTATTGGTTATATCCCTTTATATGATAATATTCATATTGTATTACTCTTTTGTAGATATTCAGTATATATAACAGTATATTATAAAATGCACATTTCACTTAATTCTAAAGCTAACAATGCTGTAAATGAAGAGTGCATGAGATGAGATATGACTAGCAGAGGCAAAATTAGGCTTATTTATGCATTCCCAAGTATAGAATCATTGACATTCATAATAAAAAACACAGTCTTAGTACACATGCAAGTAAAGCAAATCAATTCAATTAAAACCATCATATTCTATGATCATTGTCATTCAACTTTAAGACCGCGTGTTGCTAATTGATACAGTTTGATTGGACCTAAGAATGTCGGTGATTGGAAATAATGTTTTAGCGCTAATAACGATAAGTAAATTTGTAATTTGTCTTGATTGTTTTGTTTTTTATTTATATGGGTTTTACATCACATCAACATTATTTCAGTTATGTAGCGATGCCCGACTCTTAATGATGGAGGAAGACCCCAGACTCAACTGTGTCTTGATTGGACGTAATCATTAAATATTTCGACGTTGTATAGAAGGTAATTTGTTTGGCTATTGATAGTAAAAATAGGCTTGATTCATTAAGTTGTTAGCCTTTTGAAATTAACAAACTGCTCAATTCAAACTTATAATATACTATATTCTATAGACCTATATAAATTAGGCCGAGTTGACCCAGCTGAGCTAACCCCGTCCGAACCACAGGTGCTTGAAACAATCTTCGATAATATCCCAATATATGCTCTATACACTATTATCGAAGATTGTTTCAAGCACCTGTGGTCCGAACCAGCCCAAGGCCGAGTTAACCCACATTCACTGTGACCTCTTTAGAAGAAAAACGTTGCTAGACGCCAGTCTACAGAAACAAAGCTCCAAACTGAAAACGAAGCATTTTTTATGAAAATCATGAACTGAAACATAGTTTAAAGTGAACAAAAACGTTGCCTGTGTTAACCGATGTGGTGGAGCGACAAAGCAGCATTTGATGTTAGAATTAATGACATTTCCGCGGGAACGTGTATCATGTCGCGAAAACGGATGACAAATGAAATACTAACCTGTAGCGGATGTAGATGGTTAGGAATAAGGCACATAAAGCTATAAAACATATAGGTATCGTCCATTCGTCAATGTAATGTGAGATGAATATCATGTTTGTAAGATGTTTATGTCAAGAACCGGTCCAATTCCATGACGATTCCGATTCATGCTTGTGCCATTTTCGACCTTTCTCCCAAACTTATAAGTGATTTTTTCTTATATTTCATGTTAAGTATATTCTATGGACCAGTTTTAGAACCTTCCCCTAAAATTGATTTTATATGAATAAATAAAGTTTTATTTGATACCCAAACAACACAAACCTATGGGCAAATAACAAATCGATTGATTTTACCCGAGTTTTTTGTTCGAATTAGCACTTAGACGGTGAGCTCACAAAATATCACTTCCTAGCTACTAGTTTCGTTTTAGGTAAATACCCTAGAATTTTCCAATTTATGTCTATATTTGTATCTTATATATTTTTAGAATAGCTGGTTCTTATTTTCTGACTGAAATCATCTTTATTTATCGTATTAATTGTACATGACATGGATTTTCAAGACATATTACAGCCTACAGGTGAAATTATTCTTTCTCTATATTTATAAATGCCACTATTGATGGATACAACTTCAATTTTTAGTTTCATTTTTTTTTTAATGTTTTAGCAGGAGTAGATCTGATGATATTTCTTGTCTCAATAATGATCTGTGAAGAAAGCTTTTTTCAACATCTGGACATTAATTGTGAAGGCGTCGAGAATATTTTAGATTAAAAATTTATGAAATCTGAAATCTTCATACTGACCACTTTCTTTTCAGAATTTAGACTGTAGGTGATAGATAACCTTGATTGTGATATCCTACCCGGCAGACTTTGGTCTAGAAAAGTGTAAGATAAGCCAGTGTCTTCTTGATAGGTAAACTTTAACTCCTTATTAACTTATAAAGGACTAACTGACAGGTATAGCTAAACAGCAGATATGGACAATATCCGCGGATATGGAAGTCAGTCTGGGGATATGACATTTATTTAGGAATAAAACAATAAATATGGTAAATTTTCAAAGAATATTCATTTATAGTAATAAATAAGTATTAAATGACATCTGAAGATATACATTTGAAGAAATTTGATACTTTGGTGCTGTTTATTTTTCACAAATGTCATACCTGCAGACCGATTTATACGCAGATATTGAAAAACTTACAATATAACGCAAATATACTAATAGTAAGAAGTGTCAATGATATTTATGTTATTTATCTATTGATCATCATTGTTATAGATCTCAATTAACAATGCAAGGCATATAGTAAATAAATACATCATGTGTACCAGGATTGTCAGAGATGACATATGAAGAGAGACTGAAAACTTTAAAGCTACCAACTCTTGCCTACCGTCAAAGGAGAGGCGATATGATCAAGGTCCTCAAGATAATGTCAGATCAGTACTATTTCGACAAGTATAAGTTATTCAAACAGAGAGAATGCAGCACCAGAGGGCACCAATACAAGCTATTCAAGGAAAGACCAAGGCTGGACTTCCGGAAGTACTCATTCACCAACAGAGTAGTAGACCACTGGAACTCCTTGCCAATCAGTGTAGTCAGTGCCAACTCCGTGCAGACCTTTGAAAAATGTTTAGATTAGTTTTGGGGCCAAACCGAACTTATATTTGACTGTAAAGCACAAATAGCAACCAGACACAAATCAAACAAAGAAGAGCTGGAGTTGGAGGCTGACGATGGCCTATTTCCAGAAGTCAACTTGTGAGATGTCAGGCCCGTAGTTGGGCATACGCCCGTACGCCCGGGCGTATCATCATTTTTTGAACTTGAAAAAAATAAATGTCTTTTAAATTCTAAAAATGTGGGAAACAAGGTCTGTCATTCCGTGGTACTGATGACGAAAAGAGCAATTTCATCAGCTTGCTTAAGTATCAGGCCAAGTACAACCCTATTATGGCTGAACACTTAAAGAATGGTGACCCGAGAACAATGTATACATCGCCTGACATTCAAAATGAATTAATAGAAATATGCAGTTGCTTTTTGCAGAAAGAAATTGTTAACAAATGCAACAACGCATTTTGCTTCAGTTTTATTGCTGACGAAGCTACAGATGTGGCTACCATTGAACAAATGGCCCTTTGTCTCCGCTACTTTGATCAGGAATCAAGCTCAATGAGGGAAGATTTTCTGTGTTTTGCAGAATGCGAAAGTACAACCGGTGAAGCTTTGTCCAGATCATTTCTCGAACAATGATGACTGTCATCGTTCAGGACTCTGGACACAGCGTTACATCAGTTGTCTACAGGAGGTGACAGTAAGGCAGGGTGCCATAGAAACGCCATATTACGTTTCGACTTCATCATTACCCTTGTAGCTGCTGAACACATATTGTCGGCTTGTGTGCCCTTGTCACAACTGTTACAACGGAAGTCCTGCGACCTGAACGAGGCTGTAACGGAAGCGCGGCATGTGCATCGGACCTGACGGCGGACATTGACCAGTTCCTGAGTGAGGTGCGGCGATGGAAGGCCCGCTGTCAGACGTCAGAAAACCCAACCGACTGTCACCAAACGGCGCTGTCCCAGATCAATAGAGAGCTGTACCCCAATGTCCATGCCTGCTTCTCCCTTCTTCTCGCAATGCCGGTGTCGACAGCCTCGACTGAAAGATCATTCAGTACAATGCGAAGGGTAAAGACGTACCTCAGAAGTACCATGACAACAAAGAGACTGTCTGGCCTAGGTCTCCTCAACATCTACAGGGAGAGAGAGATTGACTCAGAAGCAGTGGTGGATACGTTTGCCAGAAGAAAGGAGAGGCGGCTTTCTCTAATATTCAATGTTTAGATGGATTCTAGCTTGATACATGTTCAGTAAATTTATTTCACATGTACGTGTACACACATACCTTATAAGTTACACTTGGTCACTTACACTATGTCACAAAAGAAGGGCAACGTTTGTGAGTATTATGTCTTCTCTATGTTTGAAAAATATGATACTTTTTATTTCCAATAAAGTGAATATCATTATAATAATGATTATGATCAGCTGACCGTTTTGATATTTCATAGTTATTTGTTTTTGGATTTAACACCTGTATAAACATATTTTGCTAATGCAGCAAAATCGGCTTGAAAATGCACACAGAAATAGGAAACTATTTATTTTTTGAATTTCTTATGAGTCTAATTGTGTTTCCCTTTTATACTAAATTTGATGTAATCAGGGATAAACAGTAATATAGTAACATGATTGAAATAAACATTATTTGCATCAAAAATTATATTACATCTAGAGATCGTCATTTGTTTACACAAAATATCATGTTTAACTTCTATTATACTAGAGTGACATGTTAAACAAGTTTTCGCTCGATTTTTCTTCAACTCCGACCAATTATATAAGCATATATTTGGAATAATAAGACATAATAAATACATCTAGAATGCACCATTTGCCGTCTTTTTTTTATTTTTTTTCGGGGGAGGTCCCCGAACCCCCCTTCCATTATGTCGATTGTGCGTATCATTAAAAACAGTCCAGCTACGGCCCTGGATGTGTATGATAATTATTGGAAAAATTAATGTCATATCCGCAGACCCATTTCCATATCTACGGATATGGGCCATATCCGCAGACCCATTTCCATATCCGTGGATATAGGCCATATCCTCAGGCCAGTTTCCATATCTACGAATAGGGCCATATCCTCAGGCCGGTTTCCATATCTATGGATATGGGCCATATCCTCAGGCAGGTTTTCCATATCTACAGATATGGGCCATATCCGCAGACCCATTTCCATATCCGTGGATATGGGACATATCCTCAGGCCGGTTTCCATATCTACGAATAGGGCCATATCCTCAGGCTGGTTTCCATATCTATGGATATGGGCCATATCCTCAGGCCGGTTTTCCATATCTACAGATATGGGCCATATCCGCAGACCCATTTCCATACCCGTGGATATGGGACATATCCTCAGGCTGGCTTCCATATCTACGGATATGGGCCATATCCTCAGGCCGGTTTTCCATATCTACGGATATGGGCCATATCCGCAGACCCATTTCCATATCCATGGATATGAGATATCTATAGGGCCATATCCTCAGGCTGGTTTCCATATCTATGGATATGGGCCATATCCTCAGGCCGGTTTCCATATCTATGGATATGGGCCATATCCGCAGACCCATTTCCATATCCGTGGATATGGGACATATCCTCAGGCTGGCTTCCATATCTACGGATATGAGCCATATCCTCAGGCCGGTTTCCATATCTACGGATATGGGCCATATCCGCAGACCCATTTCCATATCCATGGATATGAGACATATCCTCAGACCGGTTTCCATATCTACGGATATGGGTCATATCCTCAGGCCAGTTTCCATATCTACGGATATGGGCCATATCCTCAGGCTGGTTTCCATATCTACGGATATGGGCCATATTCTCAGGCCGGTTTTCATATCTACGGATATGGGCCATATCCTCAGGCCCGTTTCCATATTTACGGATATGGGCCATATTCGCAGGACGGTTTTCATATCCGTGGATATGGCCCATATCTGCAGACCCATATCTGCAGACCCATTTCCATATCCGTGGATATGGGCCATATCCGTTGTTTAGCTGCATTGCTTAGTGAAAGGTTCCATTTCAAATTGAAATTTACAAATGGCAGCAAAAAAGATATTAAGAAAAAATTACACTTGACTTATGATGTTTGGTAGAAGTCATTGTGATGAGGAGCAACAAATGGAGCAAGTAAACCTCTTGAAGATATGTTCACATCTGATCAGTGCAAAACTTTGTTGTCCTCTGATCACTAGCGCTGTCTTTATTCCTGCATATTCCTCTTGTTGTTGTTCTCTATTTACAATGTGTCAGGTAGTCAAAATAATTCCATGCGAAGATTGGTTTTTATTTTTTGAGCCAACCTTTTGTAGGAGTACTAATTTTATTTTCTACTATTTTCATAATTCTTATGATGCCATCTCTTAGCATGAATCATTCAATGTGTAACGAAATTAGCAATTGAACCTCTCAATGTGTAACAAACCAAGCAAATGAACCTCTCAAAGAGACAAACACATCCGATCAGTAAAAAACACTGTCATACACTGAGCAGTTGTCTTGTCTTTATATATATACCATCATGTTCTCTACAACAATGCATTAGGTTCCTAATTTGCATAAACATTCAAGGAAAGTTACAAATGTCAAAAGTTTAACATATAATCTGAGAATGAATAGAGTCATTGTTGGACTAAGGGTGCGTCAGCACCTTAGTCCATTGAATTAACATACCACTTTTTGAGGGACGGTCCTTTATCGATACACAAACAGCAGTCTGACACAAATTACTCATTAAACATCCGCCTTCACTGTGCGGACTAATATCTTCTTGGAACTAGGAATGTAGTCCGGATTTACTCGCTTTGTTTTGCTCCATATTATTATAACTGTTGCCTCATGGGAAATCGTAAAATGTCCAGATGTTCGAAAAATAGACTCATTCAGTCTCTGTTCACAGAAATAATAATTATAGTAATGGTGGTAAAAGGAGCAGCTGTTTTCCTCGAGATATTGCGCAAAGAAATTTTCAAATGTATCCCCAATCATCTTGCTTTGTTCCTTTCCCAAACAATAATGATATTTGACTACTTTGTTGCAGACGACTTTAGAAAACATTGTTGGAAAAGGAGAAATTGTTCGTTACAAGCAATTTTTCCTTTTCCCCCAATGTTTTCTGCCCTATCAGAAGATTATTTTCCAATTTCATCACATTTTGAAATGTCGTCTGCAAACTCTTTCAATTTGGGACAGTCCAAAATTTGTTGTTTGGGAAATGGTTAAACGCACATTAGTCCTTCAGTGCTATCAGTGCTATGATTTAAGCTAGTCTTACCAAACCAGACGATCTTTATTAAACCTGCCAAAGATCATTTTCATTATATATATATATTTGTTCATTTATTTATGAAGTATTTACATTGTAGTCAATAGTCAATACATCAAAAGTATTTCAGTTATGTTGCAAGTCAGGCTCATAACTATGATGGAGGAAGACCCTAACTTAACTGCCCTTATGGGCAGCTGAGTATGACAATCACATTTCATAAGTCTTACATCTCTTGAGTATCCAAATGTGGTCACTGGAACTTAAACCTACACAGAGGGGGAACATGTGATTTAGTGTTCTGGGTACCGTTCTACTTAACGATTTATGGAAAAAATTTGCGCAAGTCAAAACTGATAAACATGGATAGTATCTTAAACGAAAACACAATATTGCAATGTGACATGTCATTGGAAGCGTCTCGGAGAGACAATATCAATGATGTGTAACTTTGCAGTATTGCTTAGCCCAATATTGAAATAAGAGGAATTGTTGTTTTAGACTAACGCAAATGTTAAGTGTAAACTGTTCAGTAAAATGGTACCCTGTAATCTAGCCTTTTGACCATGAACCCCTCCTACCTTTATAGATGTAAAAGGTTTTCGATGTAACTTGTTTTATTGGTATAATGTTTCAACAGGAATGGATAAGCTTCACAAACAGATTCTGAGAACGAATAGGACAGCCCTCATAGATAACATTGCCAAACCAGATGATGTCTCTGACCTGTTGTTTGAACGTGGAATCTTTACTGAGAGTATGAGACAAGATGTTGAGGTTGGTATTTAACAATGTTTCCAACAATGTTTTTGTTTATATTGAATCATTGGTCAAGATATGCGTGGGGGGGGGGGATGGGGGGATATTAAAGCCTTTTATACACTGAATCTAAAAAACTATTAGAATCGATTTAACATCATGCAGTAGCTTGTTAGATTGACAGGGGTCTATAGTTATCCTTACAGGGGTATATAGTTATCCTGACAGTGGTCTATAGTTATCCTGACAGGGGTGTATAGTTATCCTTACAGGGATCTCTAGTTATCCTTACAGGGGTCTCTAGTTATCCTTACAGGGGTCTCTAGTTATCCTTACAGGGGTCTCTAGTTATCCTTACAGGGGTCTCTAGTTATCCTTACAGGGATGTATAGTTATCCTTACAGGGGTATATAGTTATCCTTACAGGGGTATATAGTTATCCTTACAGGGGTCTATAGTTATCCTTACAGGGGTATATAGTTATCCTTACAGGGGCCTATAGTTATCCTTACAGTGGTATTTAGTTATCTTTACAGGGGTATATAGTTATCCTTATAGGGGTCTTTAGTTATCCTTACAGTGGTATTTAGTTATCCTTACAGGGGTATATAGTTATCCTTACAGGGGTCTTTAGTTATCCTTACAGGGGCCTATAGTTATCCTTACAGGGGTCTTTAGTTATCCTTACAGGGATGTATAGTTATCCTTACAGGGGTATATAGTTAGTCTGACAGGGGTATATAGTTATCCTTACTGGGGTCTTTAGTTATCCTTACAGGGGTCTTTAGTTAACCTTACATGGGTATGTAGTTATCCTCACAGGGGCCTATAGTTATCCTCACAGGGGCCTATAAGTATCCTTACGGTGGTATTTAGTTATCCTTACAGGGGTCTTTAGTTATCCTCACAGGGGTCTATAGTTATCCAGACAGGGGTATATAGTTATCCTTACAGGGGTATATAGTTATCCAGACAGAGGTATAAAGTTATCCAGACAGAGGTATAAAGTTATCCTCATAGCTGTCTATAATTATCTTTACAGGGGTCTATATTTATCCTTACAGGGGTCTATAATTATCCTTACAGAGGTCTATAGTTATACTTACAGGGGTATATAGTTATCCAGACATGGGTCTATAGTTATCCTCACAGGGGTCTATAGTTATCCTTAATGGGGTATATAGTAATCCTCACAGGCTATATAGTTATCCTTACAGGGGTATATAGTTATCCAGACAGGGGTCTATAGTTATCTTCACAGGGGTATATAGTTATCCTCACAGAGGTATATAGTTATCCTTACAGGGGTCTATAGTTATCCAGACAGGGCTATATAGTCATCCTGACAGTGTTATATAGTAATCCAGACATGGGTCTATAGTTACCCTTACAGGGGTATATAGTTATCCAGACAGTGGTCTATAGTTATCGAGACAGGGCTATATAGTTATCCTCACAGGGGTCTATAGTTATCTAGACAGGGGTATATAGTTATCCTTACAGGGGTATATAGTTATCCTTACAGGGGTATATAGTTATCCTCACAGGGGCCTATAGTTATCCTCACAGGGGTCTATAGTTATCTTCACAGGGTTATATAGTTATCCTTACAGGGGTATATAGTTATCCTTACAGGGGCCTATAGTTATCCTCACAGGGTTATATAGTTATCCTTACAGGGGTATATAGTTATCCTTACAGGGGTATATAGTTATCTAGACAGGGGTATATAGTTATCCTTACATGGGTATATTGTTATCCTTACAGGGGTCTATAGTTATCCTTACAGGGGTCTATTGTTATCCTTACAGGGGTATATAGATATCCAGACAGGGGTATATAGTTATCCTTACAGGGGTCTATAGTTATCCTTTCAGGGGTCTATAGTTATACTTACAGGGGTATATAGTTATCCAGACATGGGTCTATGATTAACCTCACAGGGGTCTATAGTTATCCTTACTGGGGTATATAGTTATCCTCACAGGCTATATAGTTATCCTTACAGGGGTATATAGTTATCCAGACAGGGGTCTATAGTTATCTTCACAGGGGTCTATAGTTATCTTCACAGGGGTATATAGTTATCCTCACAGGGGTATATAGTACTCCAGACAGGGCTATATAGTTATCCTGACAGGGTTATATAGTTATCCAGACATGGTCTATAGTAATCCTTACAGGGGTATATAGTTATCCAGACAGGGGTCTATAGTTATCCAGACAGGGGTGTATAGTTATCCTTACAGGGGTATATAGTTATCCAGACAGGGGTATATAGTTTTCCTGGAGTCAATACTAATTAATTACATATGGACCCCAGGATAACTATAGACCCCTTTGGTAAGACTTGCAATAATAGGTTCGGAGTTTAAAGCCTGGATTTGTGCATATTCCATCCAACATTTAATTCATGTACCTTGTATATTCTCACCAGACCTGAACAGTGATCTTTCCATGCCATGGAGATGGTTTACAGTGGTAAGAGAAAAATGGTCTACTAGAGAGTCTGCATCAGAGTTTGAGACAAACAATTGAGTTTTGTACATAAGTTAATGTGGATTTTGTTACAATATTTGCTTCCAAAAATCACATATGTTAATTTTGATACTCTTTGATTGTCATCTGTTGCTGCTTTCAATTTGGACCAAGTGAACATCCAAAATGATGGAATGGCTTTATTAAAGTGAATAACACACATGTGTGCTGTGGGAGTAATAAGCATTAAAAGTTTGATATTGACACTCATTGCCACTTAACTTAATATCATTTTCCATTTTTTACCTGTATGTTGCTGAAATCCTGGTTTTTGTTTAAAAATGTGAGCCTTTGCGCTTGTCAGCGCTTCTAAGGTCAAAGCCTGTTAATAAATATACACAGGAATTCTTTTTCATGCACCTAGCTATCATCACATGTTAAGCATTTGCGAGAAACCACATGACAATGGTATCGAAAAATACCAAGTCTTATTCTAATTCTTTTGTGTAAGGTTATGAACTGGGTTTGAAAGCTGTCAATAATCTAGTCTTAATTCACTGAAGATTTTTTTTTATTTCATTAGTAGAAGACAATTTACTGTATTTCAAAAAGTTAAAATCTAAATTTGTGAGAAAGCCAATCCATTTTAAAAAGCAAAATATGGCAGTTGCCTTTGCAAGTTGAAATTATTGAGACTCACGGAGAAAGTTAGGAGTTAATAGAAACTTAAACATTCTTTTTTCTCAGGCAAACTGGTTAGAAATCATTCTTGTAAATATAATAATAATTTTGATGAAAAATCGGTTTTATGCTTTTTTATTTAGGCTCAAAACACAAACATAGAAAAGACACGGCACATATTGGACTTGATTCCACGGAGAGGTCCAAAGGCGTTTGATGCCTTTGTGGATGCACTTACAGCTACAGTCAATGATACAGCCAGAGATATTCTACTTGCTGGTGGGGCTGGTGGAGCTGGTGTAGCTGGTACCCAGTCTGCAGGAAGTGGTCAACACGGCACCATGGGCTACGCAATCCCCACCCAAAGTGCCGAGCTACCCCCAGGTAGGGCTATTGTTACAATTATAAAGAGGCCAAAGATAGGTCCAGATAATGGAGAATATTGGTCAGTTAAAAAAAGCATTTTATGAAGAATGCTTCAACCTATATCAAACGCCACATTTTCGACTCCAAAAGTGAAAATTGACGACATTTCAAAATGTGATGAAATTGAAAATTAATCTTCTGAGAGGAAATGTTTAGGGAAAAGAGAAATTGCTCATAAAGAGCAATATGGCCTTTTCCCACAAAGTTTCTAGAGTCATCTGCAACAAAGTGGTTTAATGTCATTGTTGTTTGGTAATGGGTTAACCAAATGGTTTTGTTGATGAAAAGGTTCTTATAGGTGGTGACATTAAACCTTAGAATGCTAGGTAACTATGTAAAAGAAGATTTTTTTGTCTTCTGCTTTCCAAAACCTTAAATATCTGCTTAATTTTGTTGAGGAAAAATACCCAGAGTAGCAAAACAGCTAGTTATCGTTCAAAGTTCAAAGGTTTATTAGCGTACCTTATACAAGTTGTTGCTTACATATATAAACATATCATTATGACAAACACCATAAACTAAAACAATACAGTCAAGTATTTTAACATTTTTTTTTTCTTATATTAATATCATTCCTTAAGAAAAAGTTTGAGAATGCTATTAATAAATGTGTTTATGTATGGGTATACATATATATAAAAAGACAAATAACCATTCATATTAGTAATAAATTAACATTGTTAAAGCTGGGTAATCTCAGTTTCCCGAACTTGACTCGCTAAATATATAAACTTACTTAAGTTACATAACATTTTCTTCTTTTGATTGTTTATTGCAGCAGTCTGTTAGGCAAACAAGTTTTTTTGAATTAAGCGAAAAATCTTAAAACTTTAATTTTAAAATCTTGATAAACCTAACTGCTTTAGGACATAATGTATTTTTTCATGAAAAGAAGTATGTCTATGTCTTTTCTTTTCAAATGTCAGATTGGCCAAATGAACGAGCCATGACACAAGAAATCAAAGTAAGGCCAGCAAGCGTGCACTCCAGCCTTGTAAGGAATAAATGGCTCAGTGATGATGTAAGTGACACCAAATTTTCCACTGTCCCACATTGAAAGAGTTTGCAGATAACATTTCAAAATGTGATCATAATGAAAAATAACATTTTAAAAAGGTCGAAACATTGTAGGAAAAGGAAAAATTGCTCATTACGAACAATTTTCCTTTTACCCACAATGTTTTTGAGAGTCGTCTGCAAAAAATTGGTCAAATGTAGTTATTGTTTGAAAACAGTTTAGTTCTAACCTGAGAAATTGCAATGATATAAGAAATTCTTCCTTTTATCTCATGGCTAGTATGAGTTTTATAGTAGATAAGGTCATCAACTTGATGACATCCCAGTTCAAGTAAAATGCTGATGATACAACCATATTTCCACGGGCAAAATGCATATCTTCCCTGTATACTCACATTAAAATGCATATGTTCCCTGTATACTCACATTAAAATTCTTCATCAGTATCCTTTGTACAGCCAATCTTGTTTTAACCCTTTACCAAATGCCAAATTTTCGACTGTCCCAAAATGAAAGCATTTGCAGACGACACTTAAAATTGTGATGAGATTGGAAAATAATCTTCTGATAGAGTACAAAACATTGTGGGAAAAGGAGAAACTGCTCGTAATGAGCAATTTCTCTTTTCCAACATTGTTTTTAGAGTCGGCTGCAGGACACTGGTCAAATGTCGTTATTGTTTGGTAATGGGTTAAGTGACATTTCTTACGCAGTGCAATGGAGTCTTAATTAGTCTGAGGCAATCTTAAAACAGGGTGCAAGTCTTGCTGAGAGGTTCTTAATTATCATTGGCTAGGATTGTTAAATGGTTTAGAATCTACTTGCAGGTTTACTCCATTCGAAAGAGTGTTCGTGGAAGATGCGTCATAATATCAAACAAATTGTTCTATGGACCCCGAGAAAAGGATCAACGTGGGATAGAGCGATGTATATTAACGGATCGATATGGGACAGAGCACGATGAGTCAGGGTTAAACAGTCTCTTTGGGCAGTTACAGTTTGATGTCATCACACACAAAGATAAAAGGGCAAATGTAAATACGAGTTTATCAAAGTTTTTGTGTTCAGTTTAATGCCTTTACATAATGTATTATTGCAGAAGTCCAGATCAAAAACAATTTGTTTAAATGCTTTTAACCCATTACAAAACAATAATGACATTTGACCAGTTTGTTGCAAATGACTCCGGAAAATATTGTGGGCAAAGGAGAATTGCTCTCAATGAGACTCTCATTAAAGAGACTTTCTTAGAGATTGAGATTATAACTTTTTGAGATAAATTGTCTTCTACCATAAAAATTGCAAGGGATCAGGAAATCTCCGAAATCCAATCGATCCGATCTTTTCATCAAATCTCAACTTGTTACCGGTCCAGTACAACCAAAATCGGTCCAAAACCAATAAAACCGGCATTTTCATGATCCCTGCTCACAAGTTCTGGAAAAGAAATTTCCAAACGCCACATCACAAAAAAATGTTAAGATGTTTTAGGGAATCAGCATTATGTTGTCTCAAATCCCAGACACTTATTCAGCATAAGAGCGCATTTGGAATGGGCTTCAGTGTTTTTTTATGAAATATTTGGGGCTATTCGGCCCCATTCCCCCATCTCTAGAGCATATGTTTTTTCCCCAAATAGTTCCCCTCTTGGAAGTCTAATTCAATTTTAATCAGGAAATTTTGAACTTTGAACATGAACATAACATGTTGATGAAGAAAAGAGTTGGAATAATGTTTTTCTCTCTATGTATGGTAAATTATAGCGTTATAACTTGATTTTGAATTTTTTCCCTTTTTCCCCCTTTTACGCGTGACTTCCCACCCCAACCCCTTTCATGGAACCCGTTCCCCTTCCCCCAAAACTGAAAAATAATACTGGGCTTAAACCAGAAAATTTACATATTGCACTGTTTTATTTAAGGAAATGCTTGAAATATTGGAATCTGAGTCAAAACACCCAGGTCATCACCAAGCAGAATGTTTTGTTTGCATTATATGCAGTCATGGCACCCGTCAGGGTATATACGGCGTAGATGGTGGTGTAATACATCTGGACCAAGTCACAAGTTTATTTGATGGGGATAGATGTGCAGCACTGAGAGGAAAACCTAAAGTCTTCTTTATACAAGCCTGCCAGGGAGGTCTGTATCCAAGGTCATATTTAACCCATTACCAAATAATAACGACATTTGACCAGTTTGTTGCAGACGACTTTGGAAAACATTGAGGGAAAATGAGAAATTGCTCTTAATGATCAATTTCTCCTTTTCCCACAATATTTTTTGCCCTATCAGAAGATTGTTTTTCAATTTCATCGCATTTTGAAATGTTGTCTGCAAACTCTTTCAATTTGGGGCATTTGAAAATTTGGTGTTTGTTAAAGGCCCATTAAAGGAGATTAATGCTATATCAAACTTTATTATTTGGTGTTATTATTTGGTAAACTTCTGGACAGATTCAAATAGTTATCACCAGAAAAAAACATCAGCACAACTTAAATGTGAAAGTAAACCAGAAATAACCCAAATTAGCAAGTTTTATAATCAGATTTCCTCATTCTTCGACTCTGACCTTAACAGCTGATCAACAAATTTTGAACCGACCAATCAGAATTCGTTATTTTGAATATGTAAACAAACAGGTTGTTGATAAACTTGATTGGAGACAACTATATTTCAAGCACAAAATAACTTATTTTAAATGAGTCTATTAAATAGGATCTCGATGCATTCCTAAACTTATTTTCATGACCTTTATGAACATAATAAAAGAACTACATATATTTTTTCTGTAATTTATTTGTACTCCTCTCCTTTGATGTGCCTTGAAAGGGTTAAGGGAGAAAACCTATTATTTTGCATCATGGACACTTTTATCAATATTACAAAGTTCGGTCATAAAGAATAAGGAATTTGTTATGACAAAAGTATAAATTAGTTGTCACAAGCAAGATTTGCTTGTCACAGAAAGTCTTTGCTCAATTTGAAAAGAACAATAATTGTATTTATATTTTGAAAATGTTCAATGCTTCTGCTGTCAATTCTATCTAGTAAAACATTTCTAAATCAGAGAATTACTTTACCTATACCTAATGTAAATTACCTTATACATTTGCAGGAACAAACTTCACTCTGAGTGTCATGTAAGGCCATGTGTGCCCTGTTAACCTGCATCGCTTTTCTAATCATAACCATGACCCTGCATGATACAAAGGAGTCAAAACCCATGTATTGTATATTATAGAGGAGACTGATATTGGAATTCATACAGACAACGTCGATGCAGGTCCTGACCTGAGTGACTTGGTGGAAAAAATGTCTTTAGAAAACCAGGTGGATGTTGTAAAGGAAGCACACAGAAATGTTGCTCAGGCTAGAAACATGCCTGCTAAGGTGGACTTTTTGGTAGCCAGCGCCACACACCCAGGTAAGGTCAGGGGTCAAGCTTCGGGAGGGGGTGGGGGAATTGGTCATTATCCCGTTATCGAACAATAACAACATTTAACCACTTTGTTGCAGACGACTCTGGAAAACATTGTGGGAAAAGGAGAAATTGCTCTTCACGAGCAATTTGTCCTTCTTCCACAATGTTTTCTGCCCTATTAGAAGATCGTTGTTCAATTTCATCACATTTTGAAATGTCGTCAGCAAACTCTTTCAATTTGGGACAGTCGAAAATTTGGCGTTTGGGAAAGGGATATGCTGTTGTACAGAGCCTCATTAGCTCATTGGGTGCGAGGGCTGTAACAATGTGGCAATGCACTAATGTATCAGTGTATAAAAAGTATTTTGTTGCACCATGGTTTAGGTTCAATCAAACCATGGCTTTGTTTAGTCTTTAAAGGGCATGTTTAACTTTCAATTAGTCCACAAACTCCTATACAGTCCAACTTGTGTTAAGCAACCATCCTTTGAAGCAGCCAACCTGCCTTAAACAACCACTACAGAAAGTCCCATTGTTGAATTTATAGTGTATGTCAATTTGTGTTAAGCAGCCAACCTGTTTTTAACAGCCACTTTTCTCAGTTCCCATCATTGTTTCTATTATATAGGGTATGTGTTGTTAAGGAACACTCACTATGACTCCTGATTTATACAAGCTGTGATTTACGTGTTGCAAAGATAAATGATCATTGTTTCTATTATATAGGGTATGTGTCGTTAAGGAACACTCACTATGGCTCCTGATTTATACAGGCTTTGATTTACGTGTTGCAAAGATAAATGATCATTGTTTCTATTATATAGGGTATGTGTCGTTAAGGAACACTCACTATGGCTCCTGATTTATACAGGCTTTGATTTAAGTGTTTCAAAAATAAATCATCATTGTTTCTATTATATAGGGTATGTGTTGTTAAGGAACACTCACTATGGCTCCTGATTTATACAGGCTGTGATTTAAGTGTTGCAAAGATAACTCATCATTGTTTCTATTATATAGGGTATGTGTCGTTAAGGAACACTCACTATGGCTCCTGATTTATACAAGCTGTGATTTACGTGTTGCAAAGATAACTCATCATTGTTTCTATTATATAGGGTATGTGTCGTTAAGGAACACTCACTATGGCTCCCGATTTATACAAGCTGTGATTTAAGTGTTGCAAAGATAACTCATCATTGTTTCTATTATATAGGGTATGTGTTGTTAAGGAACACTCACTATGGCTCCTGATTTATACAAGCTGTGATTTACGTGTTTCAAAGATAACTCATCATTGTTTCTATTATATAGGGTATGTGTCATTAAGGAACACTCACTATGGCTCCTGGTTTATACAAGCTGTGATTTACGTGTTTCAAAGATTTGCTGGGGAGAAACACATCCTGGAATTACTCACTTTGGTAGGTTTTTAGCTCACTTGAGCACAAAGTGCTCAAGGTGAGCTTTTGTGATCGCCTAATGTCTGTCGTCGGCAGTGCGCCGTCAACAAAATTAATCTTTAAACATCTTCTCCTCCTAAACCATTGAGCAAATCTCAACCAAACTTCACAGGAATGTCCCTTGGGTGATGCTCTTTAAAAACTGTTCAAAGAAATTGAATCCATGAAGAACTTTGGTTGCTGTGGCATGAAAAAGGGGGAATTTCTGTAATTTTTAAAAAAAACATCTTGTCTGAAACCACTGGTCAGAATTCAAAATAATTTCACAGGTGTGTTCTTTGGGGGCCTCTTTTCAATAGTTGTTCAATGAATTTTGATATCTCGAAAAAATTGGCTGCAAGGCTGCGTTGAACTTTGAACGTTCAACGCGTTTTTGTTTTCACTAGATACATGTATCCTAAAATTTATGATTTTACAAACATCTTTTTTTCCAAACCTATGGGCCAATTTCAATGAGATATTGAAGCATCCTTGGTTGGAGGGGAGAAAGATTTGTCAAAAAAAATAGTCATGTGATCTAAATGGCTGCCATGCCCATATTTAGTAAAAACATTAAAAAAAATCTTCTTGTCACAAACCACTGGTCAGATTTTGAAATAATTTCACAGGAATGCTCTTTAAGAGCCTCTTTTTAATAGTTGTTCAAGAATTTTGATATCTCGAAAAACATGGCCGCAAAGATTCGTTGAACTTTGAACGTGTTCTTGTTTTCACTATATACATGTATGGTAAAATTTATAACTTTACAAGTATCTTTTATTTCCAAACCTCAGGGCCAATTTAAATGAGATATCATGTGAAGCATCCCTAGTTTGAGGGGAGAAAGATTTGTCAAAAAAATTAGTCATGTGACCAAAATGGCTGCCATGCCCATATTTGGTAAAACCTTAAATAAATGTTCTTGTCACAAACAACTGGTCAGATTTCAAAATAATTTCGCATGAATGTTTTTTGGGGGCGGTTCTATAAAGATTGTTATTTTTTTTTAGATATCTCGAAAAACATGGCCATCAAGATTTGTTGAACTCTGAACCCGTTTTTGTTTTCACTATATACATGTATGGTAAAATTCATACCTTAACAACCATCTCTTTTTCCAAAACCTCTGGGCCAATTTCAATGAGGTATCATATGAAGCATCCCTAGTTGGAGGGAATAAAGATTTGTCAAAAAAAAAATCAGTTATGTGACCAGGATGGTTGCCATGCCCATAATTGGTAAAAACCATGAATAAATCTTCTTGTCAAAAGCCACTGGTCAGATTTCAAAATTATTTCACAGAAATGTTCTTTGGGGACCCTTCTAAAGAGATTGATAAAAGAAATTAGATATCTCAAAAAACATGGCCACCAGGATGTGTTGAAATATGAACCTGTTTGCATTTCTACTATAAACATGTATTGTAGAATTTATAACAAAATACATCAATATCAATTTGGATGTCCAAATATGCCAAAACGACAACCACACAATAGCAACAATAGATCGTACTGGACAAAAGAGCAGGCTGATCTTCGTACATAAAATCTGTAAAAGTAAGATAGTCAGTTTCCGCATTGTAAGAATTATGTACCATTTTAATGACCCTCATCAAGCAAACATTGTCAAACTTGTGAAATTGGAATAAAAAAAAAAGGTCAATGCATAGAAGCACAAGAAACTCTGTGTAAAATTTAAAAGCAATGTTTCTAACTATTCTTCAAATAGGTGATACTCTCAGGTGAGCGGAATTCGGGCCCTCTTGTTTGTATATGTATTCAATACTATCTGTCTGTCCAGTGTAGTTTACAAATTCATGCTGTAAACACTTATTAACAAATTTATATATTATTTATATATACCAAAGACTGATTCCAAAATTTATTGTTACCGGTAAACTTTGAAGTCGGTGTGACAAATTGAGAGTTTTGTTCATGATGTTGCCTTCATTTTTTCCCACAATGCATTCACTAGCTTTACCCGCTAAAATGTTTGTTTGTCTTAGCCCTTATTGTGTAGAAACCGACTTCATGCTTATGCAAACAGGTCAGATTCAGGCCAGCCGCCAAGTAAATTTGTGGCTGGCCTGTGAGCTTACCTGTCAACAGCTCTGAGTATCTTTCCTCATCAGAATTCAGCAGATATTTAAGGTTTTGGAAAGTAGACAACACAAACATCTATTTTTATAAAATTACCCAGCATTCTAAGGATTAAGGAATGTTTGATAATTCCAAACACTCTTTCTCACATCATTGATCTTAGTAATTTTTTATTGATATGGCACGAGTTGAGTTTAAATGATTATGTAGAATTGGATAGCAATGTGACAGTAATAGGGTTTATGGGTAAATACTACTCCTACAGTCTGGTTGTAGAAGCCGGCTTTTATTGGCGATGCGGTAGAGTGGTTGGCTTTCTATCGCAGTTAAGCAAGGTACATTGTGGTTAGTGCCTGAATGCGTGATCCACAATGGCTTTATTTTAATCTTGAAAGAAGGAGAAAGGTTATGTTTAGCTTACACAAAATCTTAGCCTAAGATGTTAAGTGAAATGTTACTTTGAACTGTATGTTTTGTCTCCAGGTAAACAAACTGGTTGCTAAAGGTCGTACCCCACATGAAGGTAGCGGTGAAGACCGGGTTCATATCATGCAGGCGGCCGTGTCCATCACATCACTACTGAGAGATTTATACTTCTTCCCAGGCATTATAGAACACTTGTGACCGTGTGCACTATACCTAATTATTACTAAAGAATAACGGTATTTGACCAGTTTATTGCAGATGACTCTGGAAAACATTGTGGGAAAACGCGAAATTTCTCGTAATGATGCTCGTAATGAGCAATTTCTCCTTTCCCACAATCTTTTCTGCCCTATCAGAATATTCTTTTTCCAGTTTCATCACATTTTGAAATGTCGACTGCGAACTCTTTCAATTTGAGACAGTCGAAAAATTGGTGTTTGGTAAAGGGTTAAAAGGAGCATGTTTAGAGAAGAGAACTTTCAAAAGTCAAAATAAAATGTTGTTGAAACAATACAGTTTTTTGTATTGACGATTGATTTACAATTATTATTATTAGTTCGGGAAGATTCTATCTATCTTGGTACAGTATTTAAGTTTATATGCTATGGATGTCAAAAACGATTTTTGGTTCACTCTATTCACACTTCAGAGAATAAACGATCCAATTTTGCTTCCAATGACTACTCTTCAGTAAGTATCATACAATAACAGTACAGCTGTTGTGCAGTTTTATGAAACAGTTAATGCTTAAGATTTGCGTAAGTCTAAAACAACAATTCCTCTTATTTCAATATTGGACGAAGCAATATTGCAAAGTGACACATCATTGGAATCGTCTCTCCGAGACGCTTCCAATGACGTGTCACATTGCAATATTGTACTTTTATTGAAGATACTATCCGTGTTTATCAGTTTTGAATTTCGCAAATATTTTCCGTAAGTTGTTTAGTAAAATGGGCCCCTGTTGTGCAGTTATAAAGAAATTGTTGTTTTTTTACTTCTAAATTTCTTCAGATCTGTGAAGAAGCACCTTTAAAGTGAAAACTTGTTTTAGAGTCCATGAACTGTAAAAATTCTGGTATCCGTTTGAAAGGTCCAGATAACAATGGAGTGACTCAAGGACAATGCTATAGCTACCCGGTACTTTGTCATAATGCTGTGAATATTAACCTTGAACTAAACCTTTCAAATAATACTATTTGTTAGCGAATCTTGTGATGTTGTTTATCATTAGGGTACCGTTTTATCATTGATTTTAAGCTTAAAATTTATGAATGTCTAAAACAGCATTCCTTTTTATTTCAATTTTGGGCTAGGTAATATTTCAAAGTTACACATCCCTGGAATCATCTCAGATGTTTCCAATGACGTGTCACATTGCAATATTGTATTTTCATGTAGGATACTATCCATGTTTATCAGTTTTGACTTAGCAAATATTTCCCTTAAGTTGTTCAGTGAAATGATACCCAATTTGGGGGTTTCCTCACATCACAATATAACTAGAGTTAAAAAAAACTTGAACAAACAAAGCTAATGAGTTCACATAACATAGGTGACATAGAAAAACATTATGAAGTTATCATTGGGAATGAAACCGCTTATCTAGACCTGCATGTTGTTGCAGTGACAAACAATTTAAATCATTTCTGGTTGAAATTGCTCACCAAGCATTAAAGTTTATCTAGTTTTGTAGTACAACTTGGACATGCACACAAAGGAGACTATGATGAGCAAACCACTAACGATAAGGTACATTTTCTTCTAACAATCGTGTTGGTACATTTTCCTCAAACAATCGTGTTCACTGTCACCTCTACTTCAAAAGGGGCCTCCGTGGCCTAGTGGTTAGAGTACAGAACTTGAAATCACATGGCCCCTCTCCGCGTGGGTTCAAATCCTGATGAGGGATATGGATTATCATGAGAGGCAGTCTCCCGACTGACTTACGGAATGCCGATGGTTCTACCCGCCTTGACCAGCCCTTATGGGCAGTTGAGTATTGGGTCTTCCTCCATCATTAAGAGTCGGGCATCGCTACATAACTGAAATAATGTTGATGTGATGTAAAATCCATATAAAAAAAAAAAAAAAAAAATCTACTTCAAAAGAAACAATACATTGTAGAATGTTGCCCGGAACAGTGCATCTTGAAATGGAAAGAGTTTGTTTGATGAAAAAATGTGTTTATACATACTTGTCTCTGAGGAAACAGCTGATGGTAACAATGTGTTTTATATTTTTTATGCTTGATACCAGAGACATAGATAATCTATGCTATCTATGTCTCTGTTGATACCAACAAATGACAATTCATGCACATAATGTATATTATGCATATATCTATGTGCTGGTTCTGATGCCAGTGATTTTATATATAATATGATTTAAATATTGTTAAAATGATGTTTTTGAATTAAAATGATATGATATGTAAGAATCATTGTAACATTTGATATGTCCTTGCCCCTGATGAAGGAATCATTGTAACATTTGATATGTCCTTGACCCTGATATAAGAATCATTGTAACATTTGATATGTCCTTGCCCCTGATGAAGGAATCATTGTAACATTTGATATGTCCTTGCCCCTGATGAAGGAATCATTGTAACATTTGATATGTCCTTGCCCCTGATGAAGGAATCGTTGTAACATTTGATATGTCCTTGCCCCTGATGTAAGAATCATTGTAACATTTGATATGTCCTTACCCCTGATGTAAGAATCATTGTACCATTTGATATGTCCTTGTCCCTGATGTAAGAATCATTGTAACATTTGATATGTCCTTGCCCCTGATGAAGGAGTCATTGTAACATTTGATATGTCCTTGTCCCTGATGTAAGAATCATTGTAATATTTGATATGTCCTTGTCCCTGATGTAAGAATCATTGTAACATTTGATATGTCCTTGCCCCTGATGTAAGAATCATTGTAGCATTTGATATGCCCTTGTCCCTGATGTAAGAATCATTGTAACATTTGATATGTCCTTGCCCCTGATGAAGGAATCATTGTAACATTTGATATGTCCTTGTCCCTGATGTAAGAATCATTGTAACATTTGATATGTCCTTATCCCTGATGTAAGAATCATTGTAACATTTGATTTGTCTTTGCCCTTGATGTAAGAATCATTGTAACATTTGATATGTCTGCCCCAGATGAAGGAATCATTGTAACATTTGATATGTCCTTGTCCCTGATGTAAGAACCATTGTCACATTTGATATGTCCTTGCCCCTGATGAAGGAATCATTGTAACATTTGATATGTCCTTGCCCCTGATGTAAGAATCATTGTCACATTTGATATGTCCTTATCCCTGATGTAAGAATCATTGTAACATTTGATATGTCCTTGCCCCTGATGAAGGAATCATTGTCACATTTGATATGTCCTTGCCCCTGATGAAGGAATCATTGTAACATTTGATATGTCCTTATCCCTGATGTAAGAATCATTGTAACATTTGATATGTCCTTGCCCCTGATGTAAGAATCATTGTAACATTTGATATGTCCTTGCCCCTGATGTAAGAATCATTGTAGCATTTGATATGTCCTTGTCCCTGATGTAAGAATCATTGTAACATTTGATATGCCCTTGTCCCTGATGTAAGAATCATTGTAACATTTGATATGTCCTTATCCCTGATGTAAGAATCATTGAAACATTTGATATGTCCTTGCCCCTGATGTAAGAATCATTGTAACATTTGATATGCCCTTGTCCCTGATGTAAGAATCATTGTAACATTTGATATGTCCTTGCCCCTGATGTAAGAATCATTGTAACATTTGATATGTCCTTGCCCCTGGTGTAAGAATCATTGTAACATTTGATATGTCCTTGCCCCTGATGTAAGAATCATTGTAACATTTGATATGCCCTTGTCCCTGATGAAGGAATCGTTGTAACATTTGAAATGTCCTTGTCCCTGATGAAGGAATCGTTTTAACATTTGATATGCCCTGCCCCTGATGTAAGAATCATTGTAGCATTTGATATGTCCTTGCCCCTGATGAAGGAATCATTGTAACATTTGATATGTTCTTGCCCCTGATGAAGGAATCGTTGTAACATTTGATATGTCCTTGTCCCTGATGAAGGAATCGTTGTAACATTTGATATGTCCTTGTCCCTGATGTAAGAATCATTGTAACATTTGATATGTTCTTGCCCCTGATGAAGGAATCATTGTAACATTTGATATGTCCTTGCCCCTGATGTAAGAATCATTGTAACATTTGATATGTCCTTGCCCCTGATGAAGGAATCATTGTAACATTTGATATGTCCTTACCCCTGATGTAAGAATCATTGTAACATTTGATATGTCCTTGCCCCTGATGTAAGAATCATTGTAACATTTGATATGTCCTTGCCCCTGATGAAGGAATCGTTGTAACATTTGATATGTCCTTGCCCCTGATGTAAGAATCATTGTAACATTTGATATGTCCTTGCCCCTGATGAAGGAATCATTGTAGCATTTGATATGCCCTTGTCCCTGATGTAAGAATCATTGTAACATTTGATATGTCCTTGCCCCTGATGTAAGAATCATTGTAACATTTGATATGTCCTTGCCCCTGATGAAGGAATCATTGTAACATTTGATATGTCCTTGTCCAAGAAGATTAAAAAATCTTCTTGTCAGAAACCACTGATCGGATTTCAGATTAATTCTGCGGGAATGTTCTTTATGGGCCCCTTTTTAAAAATTGTTCAAGGAATTTTATATCTCGAAAAACATGGCCACCAGGGTACATTTTTAACAAAATACATCAATATCAATATTGATGTCCAAATATGCGAAATGCTAACTACAAAATGGCAACAATAGCTTATTCGGGACAAAAGTACAGGCTGATCTTCATACATACAATCTGTAAAAGGTTTCCGCATCGTAAGAATCAAGCATACAGTGTCAAATATGTAAAATGGGAATAAAAAAGGTCAATGCATAAAAGGACAAGAAACTCTGTGTAAAAGTTAAAAACAATGTTTCTAACTATTCTTCAAATAGGTTGTAATCTCAGGTGAGCGGTTCTAGGGCCATCATGGCTCTCTTGTTTCTTTTCTAGGCCATAATTATAGTAATTATTAGTTGGTGCATAAGAACATATTTTATCTTTACAAAAAGTTTTCCTTATGTCAAAAGTTTTCTTTTAATACAATGTTTTAAGGAAAAAAAAAGGATTCGTTCAAGATGTTACAATGTAGGGTTGAATCTGTAAGCGGGCCGGATAGCTCAGTCGGTAGAGCATTCGCAGGGTTTGCGGAGGTCCTTGGTTTACATTGGTACCCAACATAAATGGCCCTCGACAGCTACAGTGATAGCTACTCGAGATTCGTTCCCGAAACGAATGTTGTTTCCAGGAAATACGAGACGAATATGTGGGTGAGTATGAGGTCTCAATTTAAAAGGTCTACTCTACCGTTGTGCTGCACGATGTTTGGTTGAGTAAGCAATAGCGTTAGCTATTTCCAAAGCGTATTAAATATGGAGATTAAGAGATAATCTGAATAAATAATCCTGGGATTATTTATTACCTGTATACAAGCAGTGATTATATGTATACACTGTAGAAGCTTCACACATAAATTATGTCGATGCTGCCTAAGCAAAAACCTGAACGAATCGTGAAATTAGAAGGAATCTTTTCTTTTGTTACAATGGATGCTTCTAGAATTTCAAATCGATAACTTTTCGTTCACTTTTGAAATTTGTCATCGGCTAATACTTATCGTTTAGAAAGGGAAACGTTTTCAGTGTGTTTGAAATATTGAACAAACTATCATGCCAGCCAATCAAAATCTTAAATTCCTTCCCTATATGGGAAATTGTGACGGTTCAAGATGAAAATAGAAATAGACGACAAATGTATCGATCCACCAAGCGGGGGAATCACGGGACCAATGATTACGATCTTATATCATACAGTTTACACAATGTGGCTATCATTGGCGAAGGTAGGCGAAAAAAGCAAAAATACCTGGCCGCGGTCATCTTGTTCGGACATAAGATCGTAAACATTGGTCACGTGATTCCCCAGCCTGGCGAAAGAAATCTTTGTGATATCGGCTACAAACCACTGTGGCAAAAGGATGACTCTTTCATTTAGAGCGAGTTATCCTTTAGTCACAGGGGTTTCCAAAGGTTATGCAGCAGAAAGTCCAAAACGAGGTGAAGTGGAGGAGTAAGGTTTCAGTTATTTTCCACGTTAAGAGTCTTTCTCTGTTCTGAGATACTTGCGACAGAATCACCGAAATGTCAAAATGATCCTAGGCCCACCATTAAATGATTAACATGACAGCAGCAATATGAATGAGGAAATGCCCAGGACTTACTTTCAAATCTTTCTTTTCATCACAACGTTTTCGGGTATCTGTTGCAACGATATTTGAAATTGTTTAGACGAGGAGAAAACAGTCGAAATTGTTTTAATGAGACCATTTCGCAAGAAAGGAACTTGTGAATTGATCATATATTCATTTGTTGTGTAATCCCCATTTCTAACGGTCTATTAGTATATCCTATTGTCAATCAATGCACAGCCAGAATTTGGTTAAATCTCTGTGACAATGTAAAATGAAACCGAAGCAAGCTATCTTTTTTGTCACAATGGTTCAAAACACATTCACACCATTGGAATATAAGGTTTAATAACAATACGTTAAACTGACGTAAATTAGTAATTGACAAATCCTCTATTTCGTGCTTTTTTGTTTGATCGTTTCAAACAAAGTATGATTCAGATACTATTTGTCATCTTAACAAATACCCCTAACGAGCAATTCGCCTTTACATATGATTTTTATTCTATACAACATCACAAAATTAAGGTTATTTTTCATCCTTGATAGAGTCCCGGTGGTACTGTAAAAGCCGGCATGCCCCAAAGCCCCCCGCGTATAAGGGTAAAGGGGTAAACACGTGGAGCTTTTAGCCCTTCCTAATCGCCTAGATCGATATTATCACAACACATTTGTTTCGATCTAGAATGATTTTTTCGCAGATACAGAATCATTGTTAATTTTGAATGTTATCTACACCTATCTATATCGTGCGTGTTTAAGTTCTAAAGAACGTATAGAAAGGATTTATATATGTATATCATTTTAAGGATTTTTATTCATGTGCAATATTTCAAATAACAAGTGCATTCGAAAACAATGTGACGAAAGGAAAAGTTTTTTCATTTTTGGCATCATGCGTGTAGGGTTTGAAAGCTGCTGGTTCACAGAAAATTAAGTTTGAAAGTTAAAATAAAATGTCGTTGGAACTACTCTATACAGTTTTTTTGGTATTGTTGTTTGATATGCAATTAACTGAAGCAAAATTGATTCAGTAAGCGTTAGTTAATTTATTTATGTACAGATTTAATGCGGTAGATCTCAAAAGCGATGCCACACTTTCGGACGAAAATACATGTTAGTCCACTGTATACACTCTTTGAAGAATTAGAAATGATCTAAGGTTGTTTCCAATAACTATTATTCAGTGCGAATCATATAACGGTCCATCTGTTAAAGAAATCAACTTTTAACTTCCAACTGTTTTCACATCTGTGAACAAGCACTTTTAATACATTTATAAGTGATGCATTGTTTATTGTTTCATTCGTGTTTGGTCTTTTTTTGCTGTCATGTCTTTCTTATCGATGTTATAGTTATCCGCTAAAAGTTATACTGCATATAGAGGACTAAACATACACTAATCGTAAAGAGATAGTGAATAACTAGACCTGTTACATGTGATATCGATGTTATAGTTATCCGCTAAAAGTTATACTGCGAATAGAGGACTGAACAGACACTAATTGTAAAGAGATAGTGAATAGCTAGACCTGTTACATGTGATGTCGAAAGCGATCTTGCTTTTGACGAAACCTGTTGAGGAAGTTGTGATACGTGGACGACTGGAAGCCCGAGTATCAAACCTATGACCGGTTTACAATATGTCGGGCGTATTACGGACATTGTCGGCTATCGGACCTTGTAAGGTGAGAGTAGCTTTGTTTATCCCATTCTGGACGCTCATTAAGTAAGTAAATAAAGTAAATAAGCTAACAGGCAGGTAAGCAAGAAAATCGTTTGTTATAGTGACACGTAAACACATTTCAATCATAATGCAGTTCGTTACATACGGGTATATGGGCCTGTTTGTCACTTTTTATGATTATAATTATATAAATACATACACACAGGTGCGGTAAATATCAAGTCTTTGCATGGACCAAGCCAAACGGAGTGGTCAATTATCAAATATCTCGACAAACACTTTCACTTATAGCCGTATTTCCATCCAATTCGTCAAAAATACGAATTAGAACTTTCAAATTAATCCTAAATGACAAAACCTTTTTCTCATAACCTAGCCAACAGGTAAGATCTCATGCAAGCCGTCAAATTAGTTGGCGGCTGGCCTGTATTTAACATGTTTGCATAAGCAAGACGTCGGTTCAAGCACTATAAGTGTAAAGCCTAGGGATCCCCTTGACTTGACGATTATTATGAGTACAGTATAGGGGTTTTACTGTCAATAATTTAAAGGAAAATGCATGAAAAAGGCGCTGACATGCCCCACGTTTTGTCGTTGATTGCTTTAACACATTATATTGTAAGTATATCTTATCAGTGAAATGAGAGACTATTGAAATAGGATACATGCACACAAAGACCGTAAGTTGAGACTCTGTACAATGACAATGAGACCAGACCGTGTGAAAACAGGGTCACGTAAAAACTGAATAATTAACTTGACAAAAGTTCTCAAAGCAAGGTCCCGTAAAAATGATCAACCCTACAATAGTTCTCAATCCATACCTTTTGCCGGAATTTTGTGGTGGTTAATCCAACTTTAAACCTACAGTTGACGGCGGTAATGAAAACATGTGTGAAATACGCATGCATATTGTTGTTACAAAAGGAGGTATATATTTTGCACCGTTCCTTCTATTGTTACAGTACTTTAAGTCTCACTCTACAAGTGCACAAAGTTGAATCGCTGTACAACACATGCATTGACGTGAGGCAAACAAATAGTGACAAAATAATGACAACGAAATGCTGAAAGTTGGCTTTCATTTAGGGTTTTTTTCAAATTGGAAAAAGAATGTTATAATAACACAGATAATTTCAACTCGAAAACCATTTCTGAATGGCATTATGCTAGTGACCGATGACTTATGCGACTGATTTCAACAATGGAGAATATGTCAAACCGATGGTGGATAAGGCTTCTCTCGGGGGTACACCATGCGATATGCGGGTAACAGTAAACAAGAAAGATAGGTTCATGTCAAAAAGGGATCGCACTAGTTTGGATCGAGGGGCATAACAAGCATGGTCGACAGGATATCACTAAATAATGGCAATCGTATCTACTCGGTAATCCCCGGCACTCGCCGTAGGTAATTCATTACACCGGTAATCCCAATCGTATCTACTCGGTAATCCCCGGCACTCGCCGTAGGTAATTCATGAATACACCGGTAATCCCAATCGTATCTACTCGGTAATCCCCGGCACTCGCCGTAGGTAATTCATGAATACACCGGTAATCCCAATCGTATCTACTCGGTAATCCCCGGCACTCGCCGTAGGTAATTCATGAATACACCGGTAATCCTGGGGAAGCTTAGTCCGAATGATCCAGACGTAGATACTTCATTCTACACAGTTACAGCTTGGATCATCCGAGTTAGGGGAAACTCCGCTGTTTTCTGTCGGATAATAAAGAAAACCACACACGTAAAATGAACTAACGGAAAAGATTGGTTGTTATTTCAATGTCGTCGCTCTCGACTCGAATGAACGACTTTCGGTTAGCAAAAAATTTAAACTCTGGGGTTCATTTCTCGGATCAGGTACTGAGTTACCGTGTCTTCTTGCTGTACATAAACTTATTAAGTTCAATATCGGGTTAGCGGTGTTAGATTTCTCGTTCTATTAACGTGGTTTAACCCATTACCAAACAATGACGGCGCATTTGACAAGTATGTTGCCGGCGACTCTGGAAACATTGTGGGAAAATGAAAAATTGCTCGTGACGAGCAATTTCTCCTTTTCCCACAATGTTTTCAGCCCTATCAGAAGATTGTGGCATACGGACATTTGCCCCCCGGACATTTGCCCTCCCGGACATTTGCCCCCTTTTTGGTATAGGGCGGACATTTGCCCCCTCGTCGCAATGTAGAAGGCGGACATTTGCCCCCTCATATTATTTTTTCAACTTGCTTGACCTGATCATATTCCGTTATGATTAAACAGGAATTTAAATGGAAATAATAATTTGATCAGACTAACATGTCAATTTTGCTCTATTAAGCTTGGTCAATTATGTTCATCCAACCGTTAAACGGCGGTATACGTGCATAAGTTGATTTGACCTTATTTTTCATTTTCGGTTTAATTATTTCTCTCATAATCAAAAGTGATGGTGATTGTCATACCGACACAAATTGATATACCTTTTGTCTTCTTTGTTTTTTATTGTTAGCCTTGAGTGACAAATGGGTAATAAGATTAGAGATGTGATCAATATGTAAGTTTTAAAAAAATCAATCCATTAAGTTTCATGGTTGGATGAGCATGATTGGCCAAGTGCCATCGGTGTGTTTTTGATTCGTTGTCTCGATTTTAACACCTATAGGGGGATTAGGAGGGAAGAGCTAATAGAGTAAAATTGATAAAAAGATTATTTCATTTTAATTTCTATTTAAATATAACGTAAAACGATCAGGTCAAGCAAACTGAAAAAAATAATATGAGGGGGCAAATGTCCGCCTTCTACATTACGGCGAGGGGGCAAATGTCCGCCCTATACCAAAAAGGGGGCAAATGTCCGGGGGGCAAATGTCCGGGGGGGGGGGCAAATGTCCGGGATTCGAAGATTGTTCCTCGATTTCATTACGTTTTCAAAAAGCGCCTGCAAACTATTTAAATTTGGGACAGTCGAAAATTTGGAGTTTGGTAAAGGGTTAACATGTAGTAAACGGTCTCAAATTAACAGCGATTTCATTCAAGTGCTTAAATGATCCTAGACCTATTGTTGTTTATTGTATCTAACGTTCGCTTCGAAGGGAAGGACATTTGCTCTATTTCAACACGCACACTTAGCGGAGGTCATATCTTAGATCGTAACAGATGGCATTGCTTGAATGTTGTAATGGTAATTCAACAAGTACTCTTTGAGATTTCATTAAAATTCATTTTGATACAAAGAGATATTTCGTTACAAAACCTTTCTTACATAAGTGCCTTTAACATCAGCTTCAAATTTGCTAAGGGATGTATATTTTGACCACATATTATAGGTTAAACGATATTCATATGGTACGAAAACATGTATCCATTACACAGAAATCTAGCTATATCGTAAAAGAAGGGTTAAAACTTTATGTTACGTTTGACAACAATTTAATCCGTTTCCCTTAACGTTTTAAACGAACGGTAATTCAGAGGCATAGGCTGATCTTTAATCGAATAACGTATTTGATTTAGGCCTAAATATACAAAACATCCTAAAACGCGTTAGAAACTAATACCATCGGAAATAGGCAGTTCTTTATCATCTTCTCCATATTTTTTATTAACCCTTTACCAAACGCCATATTTTCGACTGTCCCAAATTTGAAGGGTTTGCAGACGACATATCAAAATGTTATGAAATTGAAATGTATCTGATAGGGCAGAAAACATAGTGGGAAAAAGAGAAATTGCTCGTTGAAAGCAATTTCTCCTTTGCCCACAATGTTTTCAAGAGTCATCTGCAACAAACTGGTCCCGAGGTGGTTCTTCGTGTAACTTAAACTCGATAATTCTGTCATTGCGAAGTTTAATTCGGATTCAATAACATGTTATTATGTTGATCTTCACTCTGATATAAATGTCCTGCTATTTTATGTAATACTGCAGCTCTAAAGTAACCAAAACTGTTTATTATTTAGGCCTATACGCCTGGAGCTAGTATCATGAGTTCGTTTGTGATTAAAGCTTGTATATAGCTTAATTGCACAAGTGTCTTTGGTTAATAATGATCAAAATATACTTTTTAGATTTGATAAACAACATAAGAAAAGGGAATCATGAGAAAGAGAAACAAAAGATGCATCAGTCACAATGAACATTATAAAGCAATTGATGAAAGAGAAACATACACATCAGACAATGAACCTTCCAGAGCTATCATCCCTTTTCGGAGAAAAATGAATGGAGCTTGAAGACAAAACTAATAATAGAATACATCGAATATGATTTTCATCCTTGCAACGAAAGCGAAATGCAGGAATGTAGATTCGACTCAGAAACTAGAGATATAATTCAAGCGACCAGATTCCGTAATCCTGGTAATAAACTAATGAATCGTTCAGTGCTGCTTTAACCCTTTCCCAAACAACAAACGTTCGACTGTCCCAAATTGAAAAGGTTTGCAGACGACATTTCAAAATGTGATGGAATTGAAAAACATTCTTCTGATAGGGCAGAAAACAAAGTGGGAAAAGGAAAAATTGCTCGTAACGAGCAATTTCTCCTTTTCCCACAATGTTTTCTAAACTCGTCTGCAACAAAGTGGTCAAATGTCGTTATTGTTTGGGAAAGGGTTAAGTAATGAACCTAAAATACAAGAACACCTGGCGCCCGAATAAAAAAAAACGTGTTCAATGTTCCTTCCTTGCAGCCGTTTCATGTTAGGGACTGAAACATTTTATCTTCATACATTTTCCCAATCGTATCTACTCGGCAATCCCCGTAACAAGTCGGTAGATATATTTTAAGAAATGGCAGAGGTGTTCCGAATGACATTTTCCTTAAAATTTATAACCACCAGAGGATTAAACTCGCTGTTGTGACAAAAGCAGAAATTCAAAATGGAATAATGACTTTCTCTGTCCTGAATAAATTTTTGTCATTTTGGTTGCCAAAGGCAAGTCGATTTTTACATTTTTTTCAATTCATGTGTTTCCTGCTTATATAATTGTTGTAGAGCTAGATATTCAATTTGTAACATGGTTCATATCTCATACCTAGCCTTAAACAGTTCACACCATCATTCCAAAAACAAAATGTCTTACTTCTTTTTTGATATGTATGTATATTGTGTATATTTCGATAAATAAACTATGTTTAAACTAAAGTTAAAATTTGCCGTTGCGCCTCGTTGAAAAAAAATTATAATACTATTTGAATGTTTTGCGTTGTTTTGAAATATCAATGTCTTAACCAATTACCAAATATTTGACATGTTTATTGCAGACGATTGGGAAAACATTATTGGAAAGGAAAAAATTGCTCTTAAATATCCCACATTGTTTTCTGTCCTAGCAGAAGATTATTTATCACCACACATGTCGTCTTGAAAAGTCGTCTGCAAACTCTTGCAATTTGGGACAGTCGAAGATTTGGCGTTTGTTAAATGATTTACAAATTTGCATCGCTTATTTTTACGGATCTGCTGTGGGGAATCGTTAAATTTTCATAGAAGAATTGGCTCATTACGAATACATTTTTTCTCAATGATTTATTTCATATTGTGTAGCTGTCGTTTGCTTTTTCCAGATAAATAATTCATCTTGTCACAAATTCCCCTATACTTCAACTGCATGAGAACTTTAAGGTAGAATACCCATAATCCGCTATCGTGAAACACTTTCTTTCGTCAGTTTACTTCGGTCATTATTGGTAAACATCGGTCGGTGGTCGGTCGGTGGAGGCAATATTTGCTTTTCACCGAAAGGTTCCGGCTACGACCGATGTATACCGAGAACGATTGTAGTAGTCCGACGATGGAAAGAAATGTAAAATTGCGGATTATGGGTATTTTACCATAACACATTTTCCTCGTATGTACTTCTCTTTACGGATCTGCTGCAGGAAATCATTAAATTACCATAACTAAAACAGGAATTGCGCACTACGAATTATTTTTGTCTTCTCACAATTATTCATTTCAAACTGTGTAGCTGTATTTTGATGTTTCTAGATAGATGGTCCATCTTGTCACAGATTCCGTTATTCTTGAACTGCATGTGCACTTAAAACTAGCTTACATGCATGACTAGCAAAGACCTAATAAACTTTTAAGAAAAAAGTATTAGGTCTTTGATATACGGTATTGAATCTATAGACAATGACAACAATAGGCATAGCAAACGGGTCATGGAGCGAATAATAGAAAAAACGAAACCGAAATGGGGTTCATTCTTCTCGTATTAATGGGTGTAAGATAAGATTGTATCTTTTCTTTGGTGTGTCAATTCTAGTTTAGGACAGACCATCTGTAGATGTACAGATTTACTTACGTCAACGTTTTATTGCACAGTGCTCTGTAACAAAACCGTTTAGCATCTATATGCGTGTAAGGATTAAAACTTGAGAGTCGGCAGCATCGCATGGATTGATAAAATTTCGTGGATGAACCTTTGGTTTATAGCCATTTGTGATTGTGAACTTTAATTTGAAGTGAAAAGGTGAATTATGAGGATATAAAATGTGAAATGTGATCGTTTCGTTGATTCCAACAAATTTACGTTATTTCGGCTTAAACTGTTAATTCGATTTCCGAAGGTTTTGTTGTTGTTCCAAAAGAATTCAGTTTACTCATTCCGACGCAGATGATTTGAAATCATTATAACAAAAGAAGAAATAATTCATAACGAGAATTTTCTTTTCTTTCTTGATATTTAAATATTTTCACGTTGATAAAAATAGTATTTGAAAATACACACACAAATATATACGTATTACACATTATCATGTTATCGCCTACTATCGTTTAATTTTACTTTATGATTAAAATGTGATAGATTTACAATGAGAACCACTTGAATTTTATGTCTAAGGGGGTGCTTTTCAACATTGTACTAAAGTATAAACAATTCTTTATATATTAAGCCAGGGTAGGGTGTTTATTGTATTTCTTTTCCTTTTCTTCTTCATCACATTCATCTTCATCAATACCTTCTTCTTTTATGTGAACTTGAAACAACAACACCCCTTTTATTCTTGTTCTTGCTGATATTGTTGTTCTTTCTTGTTTTCTTGTTGTTCTTTGATTTTTCTTGTTGTTGATCTTGTTCGTGTTGTTGCTGTTTTTCTACTTCTTCATTCTCTTTTCTCCCTAATATTCTTCATCGCAATTCTCTTGTTTTTATTATAATAATGTGTCCGAATCTTCACTGAAACACTACCTTACATTTCAATTAGATGCAGGCGATTTGCGCATTTCGTCTGGCTTATAGTTTATACTACTGGATTCAAACAGATGAACAGCCATCGTGAATGGAGAGCAGGGTACCGTACTACTAAACAGTTTACGCTAAACATTTGTTTAAGTTCAAAACAACATTCCCTCTTATTTCAATATCTAAATACCAATATTGCAAAGTAGCACATCATTGGAATCGGCTTCCCGATCGTATCTCCGAGTTACTTCCAAAGACGTGTCACATTGCAGTTATGCACTTTCATTTATGATACTATCCATATTCATCAGTCCTGACTTACGCAAATATTTTTCTTAAGTTGTTTAGTAAAACGGTTAAAAGTTCTATTCCGGATATTACAGTGGGCAGTTCACTTATCTTACTTACTAAGACTGTATAATTGTCATTGCAAGCCAACAGCTACCTTTCTTCATAAGCAAAGGTGTTCAGAGGTGAATCATGAAAAGATATGATCGCACTGAACATATTCAACTCGGTATGAAACGTCTAGTGATTGTTAAAAGATGTATGTAGATTAAGTCATTAATGAGATGAGACGAATATAGACAAACATTGAAAAACATGTAAACGTTTTAATCGGAAAATCATGCATTATTGTGCAAACAGCTGGGGATTGCCGAGTAGATACGATTGAGAAAATATGACCACGGAAATGTTGATATAATAATCTATAATGAAATAAGTAAACAAGAAACAGCATTCAACTGTGATGTTCAACCAATTTGCGTGTACATTGTATTTACATAAATATTTAGTTCTGGGCGTAATGTGTTTTACAATTTAGTGTGTTATCCGGCAGAAAACAACCGAATTTCCCTAGGGTTTCCGTTGTATTTACGAACTACCTACGAGGTATATCTACCGGCACAAAACATTACAACATTACATACATGTAATGAATATCTTTTTAAATACATACATAGTGGTTAAATATCACTATTGAATGTTTTTTCAACTAATTGCATTTAAGATTATCATATCAACACATCTGTGTTTCATATTTTCTGAATCATATCTACTCGGCAATCCCCGGCTTGCCCTTTGGCGCCGCCATGTTGCCGGACTATTTTCAAAATGGCTCTCCATTACCTGAGAGGTTATTTAAAATATGGCCGAGGTGTTCTAAATGCGTTCGTGCTTCATATTATCATGGAGCAAAACAAAAGACGCTAATGTTAACAAAAACAAGCTATCAATAATCCCCCTTTTAACGTTAGTGTAAACTACCCTCTCAAGTCACGCACTATTGAGAGACTCATGATTAGACGATTTTCCCTTTAGCCTTTAAATCACACCCATAATCCCGATACTGAAATAGCAGTGCGGATCACAATAGCAGATCAAAACTGTACTGTTATTGAATAACACTGTTATTGAAGTACCCATCAGAAAATGTATACAAGTAACGTAAACACGATCTATTTTATTTCCTATTATATTTGTAAGTTTGCCGTTATTGACATTTGCAGCGTAATGCTCGCTACCCGTTTTGAAGATCAAACAATTTCATACGTTCTGTTGAAAAGTTTCTTTTGTGTGAAAATATGTCAATAATACCAGGTCGACGTCAATTTTCAATGGAAAATGTGCTAAAGTTTTATAGAAACCTTCCGTTTTGGCGTTTTTTATTTCCTTCCCAATATGAATGGATATACAAAGTATCGATCATAGCAGGTTTCAAGTTTCAGAGTGCGACCTTAATAACACTCGTACATTGCGAAAATATGTGGTATTTACCTTCATGACATGCACCTTGTTTTGAACCGTTATTGTTGTGCTGCACTGCTATTGAAGTATCAGGATGACGGGTGTGTGAATTGATATCATAAGAGCAGTTCCACTGTACTATAGACTCTATGGTACGAGGGTTGTATCAATGTTCAAACATGCTTTATGAACAACCCTGTGTAAACAAAATGTGCTTCACTTTTAACCCTTAGAATACTGGGTAAATTTAAATAGAAATGATTTTTGTGTCGTCTGCTTTCCAAAACATTATATATCGGCTTAACCCTGATGGCGAAGGATACCCTGTGTAGCAAACAGTATAGATCACAGGCCAGTCGCTAATTTACTTGGCGGCTGGCCTTGATCTAACCTGTTTGCATGAGCATAAAGTCGAATCCAGCACTGTAAGGGTTAAATCACAAATTATCGAGGTCACATGGGTGAAAGTTGGATAACCAAACGATTGAAGCATAGGCAACAAAGGGGTATGTGCCTCAATTATTTAGTCAGCGTTAACCCTTTACCAAATGTTAAATTTACGACTGTCCCAAATTGAAAAAGTTTGCAGACGATAATTCAAAATGTGATGAAATTCAAAAATAATTTTCTGATAGGGTAGAAAACATTGTGGGAAAAGAAGAAGTTGCTCGTAAGAGCAATTTCTCCTTTTGTCATAGTGTTTTCAAGAGTCGTCTGCAATAAACTGGTGAAATGTAATTATTGTTTGGTAATGGGATAATCATGGTAATAGAAGGCTCTTTTATTAGACCGGAGTTTTAAACCGCTAATGTTCTTTTAAAAATTCACCGTTTCCCTATTCAGTGCCATTCGCCCAATCAAAATTAAAACTTTATTTCATTTTTGGCGAGAATAAAAGGCCTTCTCGACAAATTGCCTAATTGATCAACTAACACTGGCGTTGCTATGACAACATGCTAAGGACCTCGTTCTGAACATTTAACTCACTACCAAACAATAACGACATTTAACCACTTTAATATTCCAGACCACTCTCGAAAACATTGTGGGAAGAGGAAAAATTGCTCGTAACAAGCAATTTTTCCTGTTCCTACAATACTTTCTATCCTATCAGAAGAGTATTCTCCAATTTCATCACATTTTGAAATGTCGTCTGCAAACTCTTTCAATTTGGGACAGTCGAAAATTTGGCGTTTGGTAAAGGGTTAAATCCTTTTTATCACACAAAGAATATTATGCAACATGGGTTTTATGAATCGTTCAACTGAAAGCAGCTACGTTCAGAAATTTGAATTGTATAAAATACATCTTTGATAAATGTTGATTTTTTTTTAAATATGTATATCGAATAGAAAAACATGGAAAACTGGGATTGACCCATGTATAATTAGAAAGCAAAATGTCCAAGCCTCTAGTCTAGTTATGCTCAAACACTTATAGTCTTGAGAGGATGTCGCCTTTAAAGCAATCATCAATTAATGCTTGAAATGATTCCTAATTACGACAGTAGCTGGTAAGTTTCATTTCCACTGATTTATTCCCACAGAAAAAAACAAAGTTACAAGGTATTTTCCATTATCACGCTTTACGAAATCTTACCTCTTTTTCTTCTCGTGATAAAATTCAAATACATAAATGAGCATGTTCTGCTTTAACGTGTTTCCTAATAGAAAAAAAGAAACGACTGTAATTTACAAGGTTGATAAACAAGAGTTCAATCGCAGATTTAAATACACATTGGACATGCTTTAAGGATCGAGTCAGTCGCTAGGTATACGCAGTTCATATTCGATTAGATATTTCTATGGACGTTAAAGGAATTTGAGGTATGAGTTTTTTTTTCTTAATTTAGTAATTGACCAAACACATGTGTATTTAAAGCGTAAAGCACTTACATATATAATGATTTGTCCAAGTAGTGATAAGTTAACTGTTCCTTCTGACACTGTTTTATTATAGATACCCTCTTACTATTCATTTTGTGTTTTAACGCTCATAACGATGAGTTATTGTTCTAAATAAAGATTTATTGTGTCGTCTGCTTTCAACAACCTCAGATATCTGCTAAGTTTTGATGAGGGAAGATACTCAGTATAAAAAACATGTAAGATCACAGACCAGCCGCCGATTTAGTTGGAGGCTGGCCAAGATCTTACCTGTTTTCATAAGCATGAAGTCGGTTCCAGTTTAATAAGGGATAATGGTTGCGTTTTTAGTAGAACAACTGACACATTTGCCCTTGTTGGTTCGATGCCTGGTTTTGTTTGGGTGTGGAATACCACGTGAGTAAGCCTCTGTGTTGATTTGCGTGATAAGATTCAGATATTTCTATCCATTTACACAATACGGGTTGACTAAACCCCATTTCGTCTTTATCGAAGTAGGCCTAGGTTTATACGACTGATTTCACATAGCTGTTTATAAAACGATGATAGGATAGGATATATTACACAGGAATTATTACAGAAAAACAATGAGAAGAGAATAAGCAAACTTAATAATCAGGTTTTGTAAGTCAAATGAAATATGACAAATTCGTTCTTGTCCTATATTGTGTAGTTTTTATCATTGATGTTTACATATTAAGCACACTTTTCGCATTACCTCTTGTATGTTTAAAAGTACATATTTAAATGTAGTTTCCATTATTTCATGTACATGTATGTGTACACTGTATATGTTGTAATGACGATCAGCATTAAGTGTTCAAGTCATGAAATAAACTTCTTTCCTGTTCTGTTCTATTCTGTTCTGATGATATATGGTATAATGGTATTACAAAGGAATTATTGATTGAGTCTCAATAACATAAATATGGTAAAACCCTAATATCATGTAACTATGGGGGATATTGGAATGCCATTTAAATCACATACCAATTATAGCAAGGTTTATACATAGTAAATACTGTCTGAACGTCACGTAGACTCATGGTACGGCCTAGGTAAGGATAGGACTAAGGTAAGGATAGAGGGGAAATTGGATTTACAAACAACAAACAATATAAACGTGTGTAATGAGAGAAATTTGATGTCTCGATGCGGAAGTTTTTGAAGAGAGAAGGACCGGATATTTTCATAGGTGTATTCCCTAAGATAAAGGTGTATTCCCCTACAATAAGAGGAGAGATCTGACAGAGCAACCCGAGATAACATACCCCTAATGCCCAACTTAACCGGTTCCCGGGTATGAAAATGTATGATGGGGCCAAATTGAAAGCAACATAAGATGACAAACATTATCCTGAACAAAGATTGATCGTATTGTGAAGATAGAAACCATTGTGACGTGAAGAGACTTGCTCATATAGAGCAGTGAATCTGTCTGTCTGTCTGTCTGTCTGTCTGTCTGTCTGTCTGTCTGTCTGTCTGTCTGTCTGTCTGTCTGTCTGTCTGTCTGTCTGTCTGTCTGTCTGTCTGTCTGTCTGTCTGTCTGTCTGTCTGTCTGTCTGTCTGTCTGTCTGTCTGTCTGTCTGTCTGTCTGTCTGTCTGTCTGTCTGTCTGTCTGTCTGTCTGTCTGTCTGTCTGTCTGTCTGTCTGTCTGTCTGTCTGTCTGTCTGTCTGTCTGTCTGTCTGTCTGTCTGTCTGTCTGTCTGTCTGTCTGTCTGTCTGTCTGTCTGTCTGTCTGTCTGTCTGTCTGTCTGTCTGTCTGTCTGTCTGTCTGTCTGTCTGTCTGTCTGTCTGTCTGTCTGTCTGTCTGTCTGTCTGTCTGTCTGTCTGTCTGTCTGTCTGTCTGTCTGTCTGTCTGTCTGTCTGTCTGTCTGTCTGTCTGTCTGTCTGTCTGTCTGTCTGTCTGTCTGTCTGTCTGTCTGTCTGTCTGTCTGTCTGTCTGTCTGTCTGTCTGTCTGTCTGTCTGTCTGTCTGTCTGTCTGTCTGTCTGTCTGTCTGTCTGTCTGTCTGTCTGTCTGTCTGTCTGTCTGTCTGTCTGTCTGTCTGTCATCAGGGAGCTATAGGAAGGCCATTGTGTCTGTTTAATACGCCGACGTAAATACCATCACAGTCGGGTTTTTTCCCGCACAAGGGATCGAAGTTTACAACAGGTTTTCATTCCTCTTATGAATCTCTACAGTTACTACTTGGTTTATTATGTATGACCCTTTGGAAAGAACAGCTGCCTTAAATACCATTATAGCAGAAAAATATCTAAAATAATTGCGATATGTTTTTGAAAGCCAATTCTGTAGTTTTCCTAAAGTCACCTATGCAAGTAATTATAATATAAGGGTTAATGGGTTGTGGTTGGTATCGAGTTTCATGAAGGAGTTTATCGATTGACTAATGGGTGGATCCTTACCTAGTTTGAGATCGATATAACACACATATACTCATACAGCCCTGTTTCGTTATGGAGACAATCTCTTCTACCTGTGGTGACGTTGCTTGTATCCGTCATAAAACATCGTATTGGGATATGGATTAAACGGTTCAAGTACATGTATACAAATTCCAAATTGCTTCCATTTAGGATGGACTCAAAAATTAACCTTAAAAAAACCTTTACCACTACCATATCAAAATGAGCCGGCATAGATTGCTATACGTTCAGTCTAAATAATGTAGAACACACATCCATTCTCGAAATGGGAGATTTCTAGTTTTCTTTGAAGGATTACAAAAGTCGCCAGCAAATCCTTATATTCCGGGATCATTGGTAAAGGGACGAACAACGGTGATCAATATTGTAATATATTCATACACACACACACATATATATATATATAAAAAATATAAAATATATATTTGTGTAAATGTAAATGATGTAGTTCCCTAACATATATAAACGAAACAAAAACATTCAATAGACTTATTAACTTACTTTGATAAAAAAACAACTACTGATATACATGTATGCAGAAATAACAATCACGTAGATGCGTGGGGAAATACACACTGCTTCGTGCTGATGTATCTTGTCAGATATGTGCACATTTGAAGTACTTCATTTGGATGTTTCCACATATCAAATGTTAGATATTAAAGAAGCCTCACAAACTTATATGTGCAAATGAATAGTGATTCTGGAAGACACTGCATGGCTACAAAAAAAGGTTCACGATATCCGCTTAGAGATACATGTACTTCAAACATACATAACTCATGGACACCGATTTAAGGAAAACATATGACACCAACTTGCTGAGTTACATACATATACAAGTGGACATATTGGATGTATGACGGCGTTCTTACATACGAGTACCCACGTTACTATGGGGACTGATAATTCGGCAAATAATAGACAAAACTTAACAGAACACATGCTCTGGGTTGACAAAGAGTTATACAGCGTTTATTCAAGATTTCAATGATTTATGACAGATAATAAAAAAAATTATGATAACAGTCCACGAACTTCCCTACCAACCCTCGTACATTACAACGTCAGGGTTCGATATTTGATGTATGACGGCGTCGCTATACACAGTTCATGTATGATAACGTTACATCAACTGTAGACGAACAATGGGTACAGCCGCCGGGAGACCAGAGCTCGAGTCCGAACAACCGGTACGTTACGGTAGATAGTACAGTACATATCAAATGAGGATTATATCCATATCTTCAATCACTACGGGTGGTTACGGCTTGTGTTAATTCGAAGGAACTCGATATTTGAGTCTGACGTCAACTGACGTATCGCTTATATTTATGAAGATATGCATGAAAAATACCCGCTTGTATTTTAGAATGAAAATATCTTATTGGTCGCAAACGTTGAAAACTCTTTAACGTTTTACCTTTCCCTAAATAAATAGCAGACGATATGTCTTAGATTTGAGAACGTTTGAGCTTCTTCTTTATTAATAGCAGACGATGTTTCTTTTTCGGGGTTATCTTTCGTTGTTTTTTTTTTCGTTTTTTTTTTCAACTCCTGAAAGAGAAATCGAAATGTAATCATGAAGAATGAATGAACAAGAGCAATTTAATGCATTATTGAAACCGCTATCACAAAAGGAAACATTTCCCATTACGATATTACTTGTGATTGGCGCGCTATATTCAGATGTAAGGAAAGAGTCCAAATATGCCTATAATGGAAACGGGGTGTATACATACTCTGTGTATATGTACATGTTTACTAATTGCACATGTTCTATTGTATAACGTAATCTAATCCGATAATCTCTCATACGGATTAGTCGACCAACCCCTTTATTCTGTAAGGGGCTGTGGTTGTGCGACATAACCTTTGGGCACGGTGGTAACGTGTTAGAATTCGGCAAGAAGAGGGTTTACCCCTACAGGTAATGCTCATTCTGCATATTTCTCACGAGCACTGACTTTAAACAGAGAGTAAATACTTGAAAGACCTTGCTTTACGATGCGTGTAAGCTATCTACACCTGTTTATTTTTTTATAAACTCTTTTATCTGACAATGAAAGTTAAAAAAAAAAAGCAGATTGTGTTCTTTAATCCTTTACCAAACGCCAGACTTTCGACTGTCCCAAATTGAAAGAGTTTGCAGAAAACATTTCAAAATGTGATGAAATTGAAAAATAATCTTTTGATAGGGCAGAAAATATTACGGGAAAAGGAGACATTGCTCGTCACGAGAACTCCCTTTCCCATCTATGTTTTCCAGAATTGTCTGCAACAAACAGCTCAAAAGTCGTTATTGTTTGATTATGGGTTGAAAACGTCTTGAAATGAATAAAAGACGAGACATGTGAGAACATATACCCCAAAACAGAAAACCTTGATGATACCTAGGACAGTTTGCGCGGAGGAAAACCAGAGTGGACTCTGATACGAGAAATTGATCATTTTGTCACCTACCTTATATAGTTTGCTAAACGATCAGTTCGAATAAAATCTGTATTACTTATTTAGATATTTGAACGGAAATTTAGTAATCTTAGACGCAAGCTATTTCTGTACTTTTGCCGAAATAATCAATAACTCATTTTACTAAAGAGGTATTCTGACTTTCCCATATTCATACACTATTTGTTGCCAAAGTGGCAACTCTAATGTATTGTAGTCCAGAATTGGTGTTATTCATTTGCATAATGTCGTATGAGGGAATAGTTTTATCCGGTCTTAGTAAACATTCCTCTGGCATTGCCCGTTTAAACTCCCCATTCAGACGGTCTTTTGGCAACGATCCTTCTCGCAAAACTGTCGAAAACCACCCGAGGAACACGAGTTCTTACAGACAATAGCTTGAGGAAAACTCCAAACATAATCTGTGAACGAGTTGGAAATGTATCATTAATTTGAGAAATGCACATGTATATGAACATTCATAGGGGAAAATTCGCTGAATAAAAGATGACTTATCAAATAGAAAATTTCAGTCGGGGTGCATGTATTACACGTTCTACTCGACGTAGAATTCGCTTGGCACATTTTCGCTTATTATTTAAAGCTATGGTGATTATTGAGTGCACAAATGATACGGAATTTAGTGCGTAATTATTGGTTTATTATGGCTACTTCAGTTGAGTATGCCATAGCTTAAACCAATGGCTGACGAGCACATTGTCTTGTTACTATTATATATAATGTGAAATAGTACATATGTTATGCCTTTTCAAATATAAATGACATAAAATCATACCCATATTTGTTAAATAACGCCTTTAAAATGTATCATAGATACGTGCACTACGAAACGTGGATTCATGTAAACCATTTACCCAACCCACAAATCTCGACTGCCCCAAATTGAAAGAGATTGCAGACGACATTTCAGCAATAGTCTTTTGATAGGGCAGAAAACATTTTGGGATAAGGAGATTAACAAATCACGTCAGAAGAGGTATGACGTCATTGTGTACAAGTTGTTTAGGTCATACGATGTTGTTCAGAGCGGATGATGTAAATATTTATTGACTTTGTCGTAATATTACTCCTGTCGACATACATCACCATTACTCTAGATAAATGATCAAAGTGATAAATTCACAGTGATTAAATCAGTGATGAAATCTTCCATTTCAGGCGATGGCGCTACCCGGCAGATTGCTAGCCACCTACCAGTTGCTTCCGTCCTTCCAGTACAGCGATAGACTTTACTGTTATGTAGACAGCCTGGAAAACCTTGACGATAATTTACCCGCACCCCTACCACCACCAGATAGGAAGGCTGACTTCTTTAATCGCGATGACTACCACGACGTTGATAGACGCGCCATTGAGGTAATCTGTTTCCGGTTACACCATCATTAAAATAAACAATGTTTCCGGTTACACAATCATTAAAATCTACAGTGTTTCCGGTTATACCAACATAAAAATCTACAGCGTTTCCGTTGGTATCATCATTATTAATAAATCTACAGTGTTTCCGGTTACACCATCATTAAAATCTACAATGTTTCCGTTGGTATCATCATTATAAATAAATCTACAATGTTTGTGTTTACACCATCATTTAAAATATGTTATTGATTTATCCATATCATTGCAATATTCAAAAGTATCACTCGATGAGGGAATTAACGAAAGTCATTTCTAATTAAGCTGCATGCTCTGTTCATTAGTTTCTCCGTCTATAATACTTACAGAAATTTTGTAACATGTATCGCGTCCCTCTCGGAGTAAAGCCATCTTGGGTCACCCATTCAGGTACTAACCGCGATGTACGGTGCTTTGCCTCGAGAGATAGCCAACCACGCTATCGAATCACCCATAAAGCCGGCTTCTACAGCGAGACTGTAGAAGTAGTATTTGTAAATAAACCCTAATTACCGTTGCAATAACATTAGGCAATTAATGCCTCATCATTTGCGATAAAACATTATACGGCTTCATTACATCTACATCTTATACAAGCGTCGTTATGATTTAACGCATTCGAATTTCATTCACCGTTCACCAATTGGTACAGGATAAAGGCCTAAGTCTGTGACTCGTGCGGCCTTCCTGGATCCACTAGTACTGGGCTGGGGCTCTGAAGTGACTTTCCAAATGCCACTTCCACGACCCCTGAGTTCTGAGTACACCACCTTATAACTACTGAGCCACTAATGAATACATAAATGTTGAAATGTTCGTAACTAATGTATTAGAATACAATTATACCATTTGATCCAAATTAAATCGTCCATCTAATATTTCCATGTTCTCTCATTATTTCAGACGCCATTAAAGTATCACACACAAACCCTCGAAGAGCTCGTCAAATATTTAACAGAAGGGTACAGTGATGATCTGTCCAAGATCCGGGTCATTTACAGATGGATCACATGTCAGCCAATCGACAGGCTCAACATCGCCAAACAACCCAATCAGAATCAAGCGGTCTTCCAACTCTGGCGAATCAAAAACAAGAAAGGGAACTATGCGCAATTGACTAGCCTTTTGTGCAGGTAAAACTTGTTAAGCTTGGTTTTCTATAATTTCGTTCTATTTGGTCCGTAAAAATACACACAAGACGTTTTAGTAACATACACGTATCGCTGAGACAATGTTGATATGTTTGTGTCAGTCAACAACAGGTTTTTAACAAAAGTGTATAATACAGACATGGTTTGAAGAAAATTGGGGGTTGGGAGGGGGAGAAGAAATTTCCAGTAGGAACAGTTTTATTACCATTCATCTTGCACCCGTCGAAAAAAGGTTTTGCTATTCACTATTAGAGGAATGATCGTTGAGTTCGAAAGGTGAGCTTTGCACTAACTGATGACTTATACCACTGATCAGGATGGTTGAATGATAGCAAGTATTTTGATCTAGATAGTCGTCTGCGAATAAATCAAAAGGGCGATATGCATCTTTAATCAAGCATATCTTCGCACCACATTAATTGACACTTACTTTTATACTAATAGAGGCCAATTCTTAATCAAAACGTCAAAGGCCCTTATCTGTTGATTGGTTGTGTTGCTCTCCCAAAAGCAAAGACCCCGAAGTATTGTCAGTAGTCAGAATAGGAATATATCATGTTCAGTTCCATGAACATTAATTGAAATTGATCTTTCAAATTCAAGACATGGGCACTGAAGGAATGTGGATTGGGACATTTGCATCCCCTCTCGTTTAATGTTTACATGTGCATTTTAAGAACCTACTAATTGGATATCATTATTCTAATGGAAACCTTGTGCTTATTGAACCTAATACCGTGTATAATTTTCGTTGTTATAGGTTCGCTCTATTGCATTGAATATTGATTTTATTTTTCCACCGTTTTCAGGCATGCGCAGATCCCCTGTATCATCATACACGGCATCCTGAAGGGTTCCACGTACGAGGTTGGAGACGTGTTAGAGGACGACAAACATTACGGGGAATGGAACGCCGTCCTAATCAACGGACATTGGCGCTTCATCAACGCCTACTGGGGCACATGCGCAGAGGGCGTCAGCGAAACCGGAAGTTGTGCGGCGAGAGACAATGACGTCATGAGCGATGGTAGGCTTGTGTACACGTGTGATGAGAACTATTTCCTGACGGATCCCGATCAGATCGCTGCGACACATCTGCCTCATCTGGAAAAATGGCAGTTGAAGGCGAGTCATGTGACTAAGGAAGAATTTCAAGAGATGACGTTTGTAAAGGATCGTTACTTTAATCTTGGACTGAGAACTATGACCCATCATCGATGTGTGATTAAAAGTGACACGGGCGAAGTGGAGATTAAGTTCAGTCTGCCTCAAAAGAAGGCGCTCGATATGGACTTTCAGTATTTGTTGTTCAAGAAAGTGGGAGCGAATTGGACCAGGTAAGAGACAACAGTACCCCAATGGGAATAACTCGGATATTTCCGTAAGCTGGTAAATACACCTCTGATATAAGTGTAGGCTTTCAATATTTCGGGTAAATTGTAACCGTCTTATAACACATTTCCTATAAGAGTCCGCGTTAAGTAGTTCTTTGTATATGTAAGTGTTGAGCATCATTTTAAGCAATATTTTATCGGGTACTCATACATGAAAGTAACATTATACCTTGTGATATATATAACTACAACAGTTATACATATCACAAAGTATAATGTTGCTTCATCAAAATAGATTATGTTTTTGATTTCAAATTTAAGAACCATATTTGGAAACAAATGAACAATGTCGTAAGTCTCACGAGAAACAATATGGCGGCACCCATTTTATGTCAGAGGCGTTTTCATTGGATAAACCCGTTGAGTTTAGATTAACAGTATCCTACACGGGTGACATGCAAGAGGCGAATTTCCTTTCCAGTTGGTTCAATACTAAATAACATTATAGTTAACAACCATCTTGATATCAGAATTATGTTACACGGGGGTCAGACAAGAGGCGTATTTCCCTAGGTTTGGTTCATATAACCCGTCAATCAACATTATACAATTCGACCATCTCGAAAGCAGAACTATGTTGAGTTATATTTGTTATTTTCTTGCCAACACGTTGTCAATTTTTCATACCCATTGAAACAATTAACAAGAACACTAGCATTGTTTATTTATAAAAGTGTTTTCCAAAATGGTACACCGCAAGAGGGACAACGAAAGAGTTGCTATTTACCTCCCCACAAAACAATACTGGACACATATTGGCTGAACACAACATTTAAAAATAGTATTTGAAAATGAGAACATTCCCCATTACCTAAGAAGCTTTTGTTGGAATTTTGAAATTTATATTGTCCCATGCAAGTACTATAGATTTTGGGACAACAAGAAACTTCTTTGGTGCTGGGTTCAACCTTTTCTCAGGGATAACTCACTTTTTTCGCATCTGCTGTAGAGGTCTGTAGAAACCACTGTGACCAAAGGCTGAATTTCTTCAAACGAGTAATTTCTCCCTTTTAACTATTATAAAGACATTACTTTTTATTTATCTATTTGACGAGGAAAACTATTTGAAAATTTAAACTGACTATTTTCCATAAGATCCTCAACAATGAACAAGTGAACAAGAAAACTAAAAGACTAAGGAAATAATAAGGTATTCTGGCCAATACGACATATCACAGTGAGGTATTAGTATAAAAATATCTGTGAAAGACATTAGAAGGAGCACTGATGAACAAATTATCTTAAAGACTAAATGTAAGATCTCGATAACATATCAAGCAAATGCATTACTTGTCAAACACTTTGAGACTTCATCAAAACATCATAAGCGCCAGAATGTTCTGTACGAACATATTACTATTTACAATTATGTATACCCAGAATCATGTAGAAAAATAGTGTGCATGCGTTTTGCTCGTTCAGTTCAGACCAGTCAAGTATAGGGGAATGTGTTAACTAAGGTTTTGAAGTAACACGACAATGTTTCCATAACTAAATGTAAACGCAAGTTGCCTGTCGAAAAGGCATACACATACGCCGAGGGAATAAGGAAAATGGCCCGAACTTGTTGATAACACAAGACGTGGCAACAGCGCGATAAGGTCTACCAAACTTAATTCATAAATATACTTTCGAACGGTCATTACATACATAAGATAAGATGAGATGTGATGAGAACTATTTCCTGACGGATCCCGATCAGATCGCTGCGACACATCTGCCTCATCTGGAAAAATGGCAGTTGAAGGCGAGTCCTGTGACTAAGGAAGAATTTCAAGAGATGACGTTTGTAAAGGATCGTTACTTTAATCTTGGACTGAGAACTATGACCCATCATCGATGTGTGATTAAAAGTGACACGGGCGAAGTGGAGATTAAGTTCAGTCTGCCTCAAAAGAAGGCGCTCGATATAGACTTTCAGTATTTGCTGTTCAAGAAAGTGGGAGCGAATTGGACCAGGTAAGAGTCGAACACTACCCCAATGGGAATAACTCGGGTATTTCCGTAAGCTGGTAAATACACCTCTGATATAAGTGTAGGTTTTCAATATTTCGGGTAAATTGTAACCGTCTTATAACATATTTCCTATAAGCGTCCACGTTAAGTAGTTATATGTATATGTAAGTGTTCAGCATCATTTTAAATAATATTTTATCGGTTACTCATACATGATAGTAACATTATACCCTGTGATATATATAACTACAGCAGTTATACATATCACAAAGTATAATGTTGCTTCATCAAAATAGATTATGTTTTTGATTTCAAATTGAAGAACCATATTTGGAAACGAATGAACAATGTCGTAAGTCTCGCGAGAAACAATATGGCGGCACCGATATTATGTCAGAGGCGTTTTCATTGGATAAACCCGTTGAGTTCAGATTGACAGTATCCTACACGGGTGACATGCAAGATGCGAATTTCCTTACCAGTTGGTTCAATACTAAATAACATTATAGTTAACAACCATCTTGATATCAGAATTATGTTACACGGGGGTCAGACAAGAGGCGTATTTCCCTAGTTTTGGTTCATATAACCCGTCAATCAACATTATACAATTCGACCATCTCGAAAGCAGAACTATGTTGAGTTATATTTGTTATTTTCTTGCCAACACGTTGTCAATTTTTCATACCCATTGAAACAATTAACAAGAACACTAGCATTGTTTATTTATAAAAGTGTTTTCCAAAATGGTACACCACAAGAGGGACAACGAAAGAGTTGCTATTTACCTCCCCACAAAACAATACTGGACACATATTGGCTGTACACAACATTTGAAAATAGTATTTGAAAATGAGAACATTCCCCATTACCTAAGAAGCTTTTGTTGGAATTTTGAAATTTATATTGTCCCATGCAAGTACTATAGATTTTGGGACAACAAGAAACTTCTTTGGTGCTGGGTTCAACCTTTTCTCAGGGATAACTCACTTTTTTCGCATCTGCTGTGGAGGTCTGTAGAAACCACTGTGACCAAAGGCTGAATTTCTTCAAACGAGTAATTACTCCCTTTTAACTATTATAAAGACATTACTTTTTATTTATCTATTTGACGAGGAAAACTATTTGAAAATTTGAACTGACTATTTTCAATAGATCCTCAACAATGAACAAGTGAACAAGAAAACTAAAAGACTAAGGAAATAATAAGGTATTCTGGCCAATACGACGTATCACAGTGAGGTTTTAGTATAAAAATATCTGTGAAAGACATTAGAAGGAGCACTGATGAACAAATTATCTTACAGACTAAATGTAAGATCTAGATAACACATCAAGCAAATGCATTACTTGTCAAACACTTTGAGACTTCATCAAAACATCATAAGCGCCAGAATGTTCTGTACGAACATATTACTATTTACAATTATGTATACCCAGAATCATGTAGAAAAATAGTGTGCATGCGTTTTGCTCGTTCAGTTCAGACCAGTCAAGTATAGGGGAATGTGTTAACTAAGGTTTTGAAGTAACACGACAATGTTTCCATAACTAAATGTAAACGCAAGTTGCCTGTCGAAAAGGCATACATACGCCGAGGGAATAAGGAAAATGGCCCGAACTTGTTGATAACACAAGACGTGGCAACAGCGCGATAAGGTCTACCAAACTTAATTCATAAATATACTTTCGAACGGTCATTACATACATAAGATAAGGTGTATCAAACTTAATTGATAAATTGGCATCAAATGATCATTACATACTTTGCAATCGGTGTTTGCACAGGATTGTACGTCAATATTGACTCTAACCTTTATCTACAAATGTTTTACCAAATCTATTACAACCTGACGAATTCCAAGGGCTAATTCCCAACTCACAAGCTTAAAGGCACATGAAAAGAAATGGATACAAATAAAAAAAAAAAAAGATGTATGGAGTTCTTTTATCATGTTCATAAAAGTAATGAAAATTAATTTATGAATGCTGTAAGTCCCTATTTGATAAACTACTTTAACATAAGTTATTTTGTGCTTGAAATATAGATGTCTCCATATTTTCGTTGGATTTAACGTTAGAGTTGTGCTGGTTTTATTCGATCACAACTATTTGAATCTGACCGACCAAAGGTTTACCAAATAATATAGTGTGATACAACATTAATCTCCTTCCATTGGCCTTTAATGGTAAAAATTCTGTATCTGAATAAGCGGATCAATGTACAAATTATATCCAGCAAGACTTTTGGGTATGTTTATATGGGTCACAGAACGTAGCTCGACCCGATTATCTCTGCAGGGCCTTCAAGCGAACTGTACGGCCAACATGGTAACAACATTCACTGACGGCTTCGGAAAATTGATCATCGAAACATTACGTATATAAAATGGTGGAAAACAAAAGTAATCTGCTGAAAACAAATGTATAAATACCTGCTCATTCTTCGGGACCGCCATCTGCAATCTGTTTTATATCGTAAACATTGATCACATGATAACCCAGCCTGTGATTATGTATCAAGGAATCAGAAACGATAGAGATTAACTTATGTTATAAGAAATTGTTTCACAATCGATGTAGAATAAGTGCGTTTAAACTAAACATGTATTTACAGAGCCGATCGATATGTGTTCATCCACCGGACAAACAACTACGACTTCCTGACGATAAAGATCCGATCCCCTGGGGCGGCCACCTACAGATTCGAACTTGTTGGCAAGGACATTACGGTCGAGGAGGAGGGCTACGATTATGATTGGATAGCGCTTTACAAGCTCGTCTTTAGGTAGGGTTCATCGGTTATTTTATACGCCGTGTTTGCGAATGTAATAAACCCGCTTTTGAACATAAGTAATTTATTAACCCTCAGCTTGGTAATTTTCTAAAAATAGATTTTGGTATCGTCTGCTTCCCAAAATCTTAAATATCTGCTTAATTTTGATGATGAAAGATACTCAGAGTAGCAAACAGGTAAGCTAACAGGCAAGCCGCCAATTAACTTAGCGGCTAGCCTTGATCCAACCTGTTTGCATAGGCGGTTTCGGCATTATAAGGGTTCATATTAAATTCACTTTAGACCATAGTACCTACTACAGTCTTGTTATCGGTTATTTTATATGCTGTTTCTGCCGATGTAATAACTCCGAATTTGGACTCCAGTACATTAGTTGTGTATGGTGTTTAACGCTTTATCAACAACGTTTCAGTAATTCAACGACTTTCCTGAATCCACCAGTAATAGGGGCTTCACGTTTTTAAAGAACGTTCTATAGAACCCAAGCATAGTGTAAACTTTTGTATTTATGGATTACTTAAAGTTCCTCAACTACCTCTATGTTAAAACGAGCTTTTATGGACAAATAAGATATGTAAATGATTTATCGAATCATCTTTGCATCATTGCTAGAATGTATGGTAAAATCTAAACACAAAAGTTCTCTCGTTTTGTCGTATAGCGCTGGTGTAGCCGACTGCTTACCGTACCCGCCCACACCCAGTATTGGTTGGGGCCCCGGGCAGAGCGCCCTGACCGCCGGGATCGTCCCACTGAGCCACTTTACTGGCGAAGTCCTCATGGATGACTACGGCAGGGCGGAGATTAAATTCGGGACTTCTGACCAATCAAGGCTCGGCGGGATGATGTATGCGGCCTTATTGTACAAGGCCGGAAGTGACGTCAAGGAACTTCCCGATCACGTGGTTCACAGACTAGAAAACGGTGACGTTATTTTCAACGTACAGACTCCAGACAAGGGAGAATACATGCTGAGGTTGTTCTTTCGACGCGATGGGGATGTAGGGAATGGCGAGGAATTCTGTGATTATTTTCTCATGTCGAATCAAATGGAGAAAAACAGTAAGTTCCCGAAAGGATTCCAGAATCGTCTCGGTGCTAAGATGCCGGCATTCGCAGCTTCCGGTCTGCGCCCCGTGAAAACTTCCGGTTATATTCGGGCAGACAGTGAGAAAGTGAATTTCGGCTTCTATCGGGACGAAGATATAGAGCTCTCTGTAAATCTCTCGGGAGATAAAATCAATCCAGCGGACGCCCCGAAATTACTGTCTCAATCGGAAAAAGATGACTTAGTGGAGTATACAGTCAGGTAATGATAGGTTATCATATATACTATATCCGTTAGTCTGAAATATCTTTGGTTGTGTCGTACAGAACAAGTAATCTTTATCACAGACTTGGCGATTTGTTCTATTCCAATATCTCATGTACTAAAGAATCACAGTGTTAAACACATTACCAAATAATAAAGACAGTCGACCAATTTGTTGCAGACGACTCTGGAAAACATTGTGGAAAAAGGAGAAATTGCTCTTTTTGGGCAATCTCTCCTTTTCCCACAATGTTTTCTGCGCTCTCAGAAGATTATTTTCAAATTCCATCACATTTTAAAATGTCGTTTGCAATTATTTTAATTAAGGACAGTCGAACATTTGGCGTTTGGTAAAGGGTCAAGTTTTCCTCCTCTCCATTTACACTACTGTATGACAATCCCGAATGATGAAACATTCTCCATTCGACACAAATCAGCCATCAAATGTTCAGTTTCGTTGTCTTGCTAAATAATTTGGATTGGAAAAGGTTACTTTTTATATCTTCCATTTTTTGTGTGTTTTGCATTAGACCTGCAAAGCTGAAGACTCATTTTGTAAACAGACAATTTAAGAAAGTGAACCTACCTTGTTTCACTGCTGTATACATGTATAAGCATTACATATTTAACACGTGTGAAGACACACCGAAAAGACCTGTATATCAGACAAAGATCGGATGAATTTGGTAGAACTCTTTACACAAATAACACCAAATACATCTGGTTATTGCACCCAATACGAGTACTGGTTTAATATCCATAGGTCTGTCGGGAGTGGTTTTGAAAAAGTGTTAAGCTTCCTTCACAATCGATGTAAAACAAAAAGTAGAAAGAAAAATTATTTTCCTGCATCTGCACCAAATGCTTTAACCCTTTACAAAAAACAAAATTGTCGACTGACCCAATAATGTGTTGATTGATTGTCTTGGGCACTTTGGTTTAGTTGTATTATTTATATTGGATGTATCTTTGGCAAGTGCAAGTCGACTGACCCAATAATGTATTGATTGTCTTGGGCACTTTGGTTTAGTTGTATTATTTATATTGGATGTATCTTTGGCAAGTGCAAGTCGACTGACCCAATAATGTATTGATTGTCTTGGGCACTTTGGTTTAGTTGTATTATTTATATTGGATGTATCTTTGGCAAGTGCAAGTCGACTGACCCAATAATGTATTGATTGTCTTGGGCACTTTGGTTTAGTTGTATTATTTATATTGGATGTATCTTTGGCAAGTGCAAGTCGACTGACCCAATAATGTATTGATTGTCTTGGGCACTTTGGTTTAGTTGTATTATTTATATTGGATGTATCTTTGGCAAGTGCAAGTCGACTGACCCAATAATGTATTGATTGTCTTGGGCACTTTGGTTTAGTTGTATTATTTATATTTGATGTATCTTTGGCAAGTGCCCTGTATTTTCAAACAAATTAAGCATGGATATTGACACATCAATGATTCAATGTTCCTTTTCGTTCCGTGCCAGACTGCCGGAGACTGGTCAGTACGGGGTTCGAATCCGCGGAACGACCACAGACGGGGGAGTCCACGAACCACTCTACGACTACGTGGTCGACTACAGGAAACCCCGCAAACGAGAGAAAGGAGAAATGTCCATTAAAGATGAGGCAGAGAACTTTGACAAAAAAGGTAAGGAGTTTTTCGTGTTATGTTGGTTAGACAATGCACATTCACAATCCTTATCCCACGCACAGCTGCAAGCCGTTTGAATCTTTCTGGTGTTTTTGAAAACAAAAAACGTTATAGAAAAAGATGAAAGGTCAGACCGTAAGATGCGTTCCAAATATACGTAGTTGTGAAAATAACCTGGCAGAAGAAAATCTGTTTTAGGTTAATAATGGGAGTACAGTACAGAACGTGCAATGACAAGCGATGGTCCATGGAACAAACGGATTGCGTTATTTTCCATGAGTTACGTAAATAATGTGTACAAGTAACAGATATGTGTGATATAGCAAACCAAAGGTTTAAGGTTAAGCGCGTACATCGGCTGACTGAAAACCCAGGGGGTACCGGGTTCGATCCCCGCTGGTGCCGTTACTTTCGTACAAGTCCTTTGGTACTTCTCTTTAGAACTTTACTAGTATCAGCTATTATGCTAGAATAGCCTCAATAACAGAAACAATAATGACATGGCGTTAAACCCTGCCGTTAAGTAGACTGCAAGTGAGTCTCATTCTGGAATGATGTCGTTCTACGTGTATTGTAATATCCATTGATTCTGCAGCGTGTTATATGCATATATAAACGGGGTGGTAACATCCTTAATGACGTCACTCTGCATGTATATGACATCATGCGCTCTCTTAACCCTTTCCCAAACAACACATTTTTGACTGTCCCAAATTGAAAGAGTTTGCATACGACATTTTAAAATGTGATGAAATTTTGAAATAATCTGCTGATATGGCAGAAAACATTGTGGGAAAAGGAAAAATTGCTCGTTACGAGCAATTCCTCCTTTTCCCATAATTATTTCTGAAGTCGTCTTCAACAAAGTTGTCAAATGTCGTTATTGTTTGGGAAAGGGTTTACAAAGATCATTGTTTAATCACAAGGTGTGTTTATCATCACCCTTTTGAGTTGATATGCACGGATATTTCGTCTCTTTAACAATGTTAATACATTTAGGGAAAGTTTACACATGATTTGTTATTGCGCACATGTAACTGTACACGTTCAAATTATTATTGAAATGTCTTTGCCACTCCTACCTACCTACCTCACTAACTTAGGCCTACTCAAAAAACCTTCATTTTGACACTTCTTCTTCAGACGTCTATAACAAACCTATGATAAAAAAAGATTAGTAACGCCTGATGAGTAATTTATCTTTTTGTCACATTTATTTCTATTCAACATCAGAGAAAATATGTTTTTCACTCTACTGTTGTGTCGTCTGCTGTTGAATGCAATCCGGACCGAAATGGCCTTAACCCATTACCAAACAATAACGACATTTGACCACATTATTGAAGACGACTCTGGAAATCATTCTGGGTAAAAGGGTAAACTGCTCTTAACGAGCAATTTCTCCTCTATCTACAATGTTTTCTACCATATAAGAAGATTATTTTCCAATTCCATCATATTTTGAAATGTCGTCTGCAAACCCTTTCAATTTGGGACAGTAAAAAATCAAGCGTTTGGTAAAGGGTTCAGTCCTTCATAAAAGTGATTGCCTTCTATAGTCCTGACCCAAAACTTCCAGTAGTAGTATTGTGAAACAAATTTATGCACAATTAGAAGCGGAGAGCGATGAGAAAATCGACGCAGTGTCAACAGATAGCGAGGAACACGGGACAGAAACCGCTCCTCTCACCGATGAAGATATCAGAAAGTTTATCAAGAACGGCGATATAGATGACGAAGAGACTGAACAGGCTAATGCACCTGAAGAAGACGAGGATGGTAAATCCATGTAGAGAGCTAGCTGCAGTAGTTTTGCTTATACTAGTATAGTTTGTCCATGTAGCTAAAGGTGCTCGTTCAGAGAAGAGAAAATTTGAAATCAAACTAAAATGTCGTTGAAACAATACCGTATGTGTATAGTCGTGTGACGTACATGTGCAATCAAAAGTGACTATTGAAAGCATAGTGCACTGAGGAAGCGACAATTTATCTAAGTGTGTACAATTTATTTGCAATAGATCTCAAAAGCGATGTCACCCTTTTGGATTATGAAACATGTTAATTCACTTTATACATTTCAAAGAATTAAGAAACAATACAATTTTGCTTTCAAAGACTATTCTTCAGTGTGTACCATATAACAGTACAGCTGTCATACAGTTTAAAAGAAATTAAATATTCAACTTACAAATGTTCTCACAACTGTGAACAAGTACCTTCGAAGTGTCTTGTGCTGTTCATTATTGGTCTTTGTGTAAAGGAGTCTTGCAAATACCCAGATGTTTGTTGGAAGTGATTTCACAATATGAGCTACTGAAATCAGCGATGGAAAATATATACATATTGTCCAGTGCTAATTATGCTTTAGATAATCTGCTTGCGCAAACTTTCTGAGCTTCTGAACGTAACTAATCATGACTTGACTACCTATTTTGCCCAATAATGGTGTAAATAAGTTTTTTTTTATTTTGAGAGAACTGGGCAACATTGTTGTTGTTAAACCTTTACCAAACGCCAACTTTAGACTGTCCCAAATTTGAAGAGTTTGCAGACGACTTTTCAAAATGTGATGAAATTGAAAAAATAATCTTCTGATTGGGCAGAACAACTTTAAGGGAAAAGAAGAAATTGCTCGTTAAGAGCAATTTCTTCTTTTCCCACAACGTTTTACATATTCGTCTGCAACAAACTGGTCAAATGTCGTTATTGTTTGGTAATGGCTTAAACCAGTTTTAAGTGTAATACCAGTACCGTCATTTCGGTGAGTTATTGTCACCGGTACCAAGATGGAGCATATTTCATAGAAACATTATCTACAGTTTGATGGACTGTTGATGTTGGTACCTATATACTAAACTAGTTCTACTTGCTTTAACTCTTAGAATGCTAGTTATTTTTCTAAAGATAGAATTTTAGATATTTGCTTTTAAACATCTGCTTAATTCTGACGAGGAGTAGCAAACAGGTTTGATCACAGACCAGTCGCCGATTTACTTGGCGGCTGGCCTTGAGGTCACATGTTTGCATAGGCATAAAGTCGGTTCCAGCACTATTAGAGTTAACCCGGTTAAGTTATATTAATCCAGATTGATTATCGTTATTTTCATTAGCCATAACACACAGAGTCACTTTGCTTGAGATATCTCATTATAGGCGTAATCAAATACAATATATGGGAACCTGCAGAGTGCTGGGTACCGTTTTACTAAACGTTTTACGGAAAATATTTGCGCAAGTCAAAACTGATACACATGGATAGTAACTTTAACGAAAACACAATATTGCAATGTGACACGTCATTGGAAGCGTCTCGGAGAAACGATTCCAATGATGTGTTACTTTGCAATATTGCTCAGCCCAATATTGAAATAAGAGGGAGTGTTGTTTTAGACTTACGTAAACTGTGTAGTAAAACGGTACCCTGGGCTTTATATTCATATAGAGAGGTCATTTTCAACTATATTTGAATTATTCAGATGATTTAGTCGTTTCATTAATGCCTATGCCTTATGTTATCTTGATAAAAGGTAAAGGTAGGGTTTATAGTCTTATTTCTATGCTAGGCGTAATCAGGCGACTCTTTAGATTTTTAATTGATGTCTTGATGATATACGTTAGTGCAAATCTTTATCGTGTTGTTTACTATTTTACTCTGTATGTATGTCTATTTTCTCAATTCTCAAATTTCTCAAAGCTGCACCTGTGGCCTAACCTAGTCAATTTACGGACAATTATGCATGCTAAATAATGTTTTTGTTAAAGCAGATAAACACAGTTTATACGTTATAGCGAACCGAAACCCTTGGTTGAATTTTCCATCTGCATCAATAGGTTCTTAATTATACTTTACCTAACACGTGTCAGCCATTTTGGTGTAAAAGGTTGTTTTGATTTTTACATTTAAGGAAGAAATATGTGTTTAAATGATCCATGCAGTGCAAGACATATCTATCTTTATTTTTTTATTTTCTAATCATTCAACTAATTTAGTATTGATTTATACAAATATATTCAATTATCTGAACATATAAGAAGTTCGCTCGTAAAGCAACGTTATTATGCTCTATAACACCATGAGCTTTTCTGGAAATCAAGACTTTCGTTTTTAGAAGAGCATACATATCCATTATAGGCTCATGAAAGGAGACTAGTGCTATATCAAACTATAGCACTTTTTGTTTAATAATTAAGATTGTCTGATTCTTGACCTCTGACCTTGTCATGTGATGCATGGATTGTTTAACTAACCAAGCAGAGTTCGTAACTTTGGATATATAAACAAACAGACTGTTGATAAACATGATTGAATTGGATACAGCTATATTTCAATCACAAAATAAATTATGCTTTAGAAGTTTATCAAATAGGGACTCACAGCATTCATAAATACATTTTCATGACTTTTATAAAGATAATAAAAAGAACGCTATATTTTTTCATTTATTTATTTTTACTCATGTATGTTCATGTGCTTTTAAATGATTTATATACACATTGCAATAATAGTATCAAACTGTTTACAGCGACGAAGCCCGAGGTTTTACGTCGCCGTGTGAGAATGGCAGTCGAGGAACAAAACGCTTCCGAGTTGAAGAAAGCCGTCGACGCGATGAAAGTTCTGGAACTGATGTCTCTTAAAACCGATATAGAACATGCAGAGAAAGAACTCAGCTTTCTCACAGTTAAACGAGGTGAGTGGGAATAAAGTATGGGTAACATGGCAGAATGTATAGTGCTTTCGTAAAGGAGTCAGTCGATGTAAAGTTCCCTGCTGTTTAACAATATGTAACGTGCGATCACGGGCATTTCATCTGTGTAGAGCGCAGAGTTTCATAAGGAGAGTAACAGAATGGCTAAGGTTACTGAAAAGGGCTCTTATAGTTTCATGGAATCCTTGGTGTTGTAGATAAGGCTTTCCCAAAAGGAATTTACTTCCTCACAATTAAACAAGATAAAGCATTGAGTGGCAGAGTGTTTTTACATTTCAAATCAAAATGTATTTTTTGTTTACTTAGCATAGTATTGGACATGTGGTAGATCTTTCTCGGTGTTAGTCAACAACATACATCTGTTTTATTCGGTATCGAAAGCATGATTAGAGTATTAGAATAAGTTGCTCCTTTCTATGTGTGTCCGATATGGGTTTTGTTTTTGTCAGTTACAATGGTTCATGTTGGTATTTGCTCCCTATTGTAGAGGGATGGTTAGTCTCAGTGCATCCCTCTCAAATAAACGATGGGCGTTCCAAAATTGTTAATATCAAAGTAATATTCATCAGAAAATAATGAATATGTGTGCTGATGCAAATGGAAAAATTAATCCACGTCTTCGAAATGTAGATATCGAAATAAAACAAACACACTGTGTAGTAGTATGCATCACAGGTATATAAGGTATCTTCTCCATTTCTCTAGTATGTTCGTATTACGACACTTGTTAACCATTTGCCTAACAATAACGACATTTTACTAGTGCGTTGCAGACGACTACGGAAAATATTGCGGGAAAGTGCAACAATGGGACTTTCTGTCGTGGCTGTTTAAGACAGATTGGCTGGTTGACACAAATTGATGTATACATATGTACTATAAATCCAACAATGGGCCTTTCTGTCGTGGCTGTTTATGACAGGATGGCTGCTTAACACAAATTGATGTACACTATAAATCAAACAATTGGACTTTCTGTCGTGGCTGTTTAAGACAGATTTGCTGCTTAACACAAATTGATGTATACTATAAATCCAACAATGGGCCTTTCTGTCTTGGCTGTTTAAGACAGGTTGGATGCTTCAAAGGATGGCTGGTTAACACAAGTCGGACTGTACATCAGTACCTATAATTTATTCGAAAGTCGACTTTTTTGTTCATTTCAGCATTGCTCATAGCGATACGTGACAAGGACTATGATAAATTGAGGGCCAGCTTGAAGAAAGCTCGAGATCCAAAGATAAAACCTCGACTGGAACAGGAGATTGCACTGGCCTTACAGCTTATCGCAAGGTAAAAATAAATTACACCGTCCTTCCATTGGCATTGTAGCTTATTGAAAGGTAAACATGATTTGCAACGTCCGTGTAGAATAGAAAGAGCATATCGCGTTCATTCGCATGAAGCAGAAAGTACTGTTTTGGCGTTATACGTCGAAAGGAGTAGGTAGGGGTGTCGTTAGTTTCAAGTCGGATCGTCTTGATTGAAATATCTAAACGAGGACGTTATAAAAAAAGGTATAGAAGATTCGAATTTGACTATATCATATTAAGTATATTCATGATTTGTCAAATATGTTAAGGATGCCTCTTATTTTCCATATTTCTTTTTTATTGTTCATCTAATCATATTACTATCGAAACCAGCATAAATAATGGAAACCAGCATAAATAATGTTACTTTTTTAAACACTTTAAATAAGTTATTTATGGGCATATCATTTCAACCAACTGGAAACGGTTTATCTATATTTGTAATCAAACAGTACAGAACTGAGCATCATTATCTAATCTTGATGCGGCATTTAATGTTCGTGATAAAGATAAACGTATTTATACCAAATGCTTTTTACCATCTAAATTTGGAAGATCGCTGACCACAGCCCTTCCAGGAAATATTTTCAGGATTCCTTATTGACCTTTGTACATCTGTCTACAGATTAAAGAAACTCCGCAAGCTCTTGCACGCTATATTGGCCTTGGACCAATCGACTATTTCGGAAATTCGTAGTTACACTACCCCACCCCCTGTCGTTCATACGGTGATGATGGCCACGCTGTTGTTGCTAGGCAAATGGGAGCACGAGACAAGGGTATGTACACTCGTATCTACTCGGCAATCTCCGGTACAAGCCGGTCAATCTGAACACATCGGGTTTATCCAATAGAAAACACCTCTGAAATAATAGGGATGACGCCATAATGTTTTCCGCGAGAACTACGTCACTTTCTTTCGTTTCTAAAAATAGATCTTGAATGTAAAATCCAAAAAGTCGTTAAATTTGATTGAGGAAACAAGTATACATGTCACAACAACAAGTTCGCCATTTGGTATGAGTTACTGATCAAAAGTGATTAAAAAGGATGTCCAACACTTCCATACACATTGAACTACTTAACATGCACGCTTAGAAAAGGTGTCCATTGGCGGATGCCGATTTACCCGAAAAATTGTAACCCTACACTTATATCCGAGGTGTATTTCACAGCTCACGGAAAAACCCGAGTAGTTCCGATTGCAAGCCGGTAGATATACCTCGTCAATCGTATCTACTCGGCAGTCCCCGGCACAATCCGGTGGATATACCTCGTTAATCGTATCTACTCGGCAATCCCCGGTACAAGCCGGTAGATATTATACCTCGTAGGTAGTTCATGATCATATCAGAAATCCTCGGAAATTAAGCTGTTTTCTGCCGGATAACACACTTGATTACAACATACACACAGGGACTAAATATTTATGTAATTCACACAAATTGTTTGAAAATCACAATCGAATGTGTTTTTCTTGACTAGTGAAACATATTTATTTTACATCAATTGTAAAAAAGGTTCTTACAACTTAGATAGATCACTCTTGATTCTGTTTTCTGGGTACATTACAATTACTCGCGCCGAATGAGGGTAAATGAAAAGTCGCAAGGCAGACCCTGTTTCTCACGGGATTCGATCCCGCGACCCTCGAGTCCCGAGGCCGACGCTCTATCCCTGGACAACTGTCTCCCACAAATGCTATCGTTTCTACTCGCTCTTTACAGAAATGGACGAACATTCAAATCTTTATCGGAAAGATCGGCAAGGAGTCGTTGAAGAGAATGATCTCCGAGTTTAAGATCGAGAAATGTCCGCTTGAGGTCGCTATGGGCGCTAAGGACTATTTACGGGACTACTCTATAGACCAAGTCAGACTCGTCAGCGCAGGATGTGCAACCTTCTATGTATGGGTAAGTGTCATGGCGGTCTTAACCCATTACCAATCAATAACGAGATTTGACCGGTTTGTTGCAGACGACTCTGGAAAACAACGAGCAATATCTTCTTTTCCCACAACGTTTTCCGCCCTACCAGAAGATTAATTTTCAAATTCACCACATTTTGAACTGTCGTCTGCAATCTCTTTCAATTTTGGACAGCTGAAGCCTTTACTAAGAACTCCTACAGTCTTTGCACTAATATTTCGTGATGTCCAGGTAATATAATAAACCTTGTTCGGAGCTCAGTTCAAGATACTTACAAGTATTTCAGTTTATCGATGACTGCTTCCTGGATACTAAACCAGTACTAGCGCCGATTTGTTGGCTAGTCCGGCATTTTTCACCTCGCCGTTGACCCTGGGTCCTCGGTACTAGTGGCCGAAGCCCAACCTCAGCACCACTGTCGCTAGCAATAGGCCTTTTACAAAGTAACGGTAATTCCTAAAGTTCGCAGTAATATTTCGTGATGCTGTTTAACTGTTTTACATGACCAGTAGGGAATTGAGATTCTGGAAAAGTACTTGTAAAGAAAAACTCAGTATAATTCAGTATAATTCTACTATGAAAAATCACACAAAAGAACCGTATGTGGTTTCCTAGTTATAAGCAGAGGAAATTCAATGGCCGAGAATAAATATCGAAAGGCTCGATATTCCAAGTTTAGCCGCAAAATGACTAAGAATTACGTTTCCTTAAGTGTCCCACGAATTTCTGATTTTACTGTTTTCTTTTTATATTTTTTGTTATTATATTGTTCCGGTACGTCAGATGACATGACAGAGCGGATATGGTGTCTTTGAAATGTTACGAAAACATAATCCATGTTGACCAGCGAAGCATTCGAATCTAACTTGTTTACACCAATCATATTCTTGTTTTTCCAGGTCAAAGGAGTTATTGAGGAGTTAGAGAACCGAGTGGGTGATGATATAAACAAGATCCGACCGAAAACCACGCGCTCAAAAAAGAAGAGTAAAGAGCGCGAATTGACATTTCTTGACGACGTTACAACACCCTTAGATTAATTAATTAGACAATTATGTTCTACATTTATATTAATTATATAATTTGAGTTTTCGTTAAATCGCCGAGAATGGGCATGATAATGGGTATATGCTGTGTAGTGCAACTCTAAACTAGGCTTTGGTGAAGGAATTCAATCATGGGGCTTTAAATAAGGATTTATAAATGTTTAATACGTATCTCATTGATAGAGTGGATGTTTTCAGTATCGACAGGGTGACATTGAATTGACAAAATATCGTTTAAAGTGTTGGTAAAAAGTGACATCTGAAACAGAACAATGACTTGTAACTTTGTAGGGTATATCACTGTAAGATAAAGAAATCGATTTTCCGTCTGATAACGTCGAATATATTAGGCCTTAGGATGCTGGGTAATCTTGAAAAAATAAATTTTTGTGTTGCTTTTCAAGACCTTAACTATCTTGTTAATTTGGTCGAGGAAAGATACTCAGAATAGCAAACAGGTTAGACCACAGGCCAGCCGCCAATTTATTTGGCGGCTGGTCTGGATCTTACCTGTTTGTATAAGCATGAAGTCGGTTCGAGGACTATAAGGGTTAAGTTGAAGCAGAACCTCGGCGGAATATACATTTGTTTGGTCACACAAAGATTTAGAATGAGTAAATTCGAAGAAACAATTTCTTTCTTTATTCACACATCTCGTTGCAATTTGTTTTAAGCCTTACAGTTATTCAATTGCACAAATATCACAGTTTAATTATAACGTAGGTGTTGAATGTTAACCGGATTGGGCCAAATAAAAGTGTCATTCATTGGATTTTTACTATAGCTTTTCGTGTAAAACACGTATATTATATCATCTATATTATTTTTATACCAAGAGAGACAATCCTCTACGAATTTCCAGAGTTCGTACTAGTTTAATCACACGCCTCCATAATCCATCTAAATTGCGGTGACAGTGCACCTATTCATACTTTCTAGGCAGCTTTCCAGTTCAAGGCTTAGAAATAGCGTCTGGTCAAGGACATTCCGCGAGCGTCATAAATGGACCGAAAAAAAAACAGTCTTGATTCCTCAAATTGCTTACAACTTCGCCGTTTTGGAAACTTTATCTTCCTGGCTGGTGTCCGTGTTCGTCTTCTTTCAGTCAGAATTAATTGGCTCCCTTCAAAACTGGTACATGGAAATAACCCTTAGAATATTTGGTAATTTTCGTCTGCTTTCCAATACCTTAAATATCCGCTTCAATTTGATGAGAAAAGATACCCAGAGTAGGAAACAGGCTCGATCACAGGCCAGTTGCCAATTTACATGGTGGTTGGCCTGGATCCAAACTGTTTGGATAAACATGAAGCCGGTCCCAGTACTATATGGGTTAAATGTTCAAACCGCAAGAGGTTGTATGCATCCAACCTGTTTGCATAATCATAAAGTCGGTTCCAGCACTATACAGGGTTAAATGTTCAAACTGCAAGAGCGTGTATGCATCCAACCTGTTTGCATAAGCATGAAGTCGTTTCCAGCACTCTGAGGGTTAACTGTTCAAACTGCAAGAGCTTGTATGGATCCAGCCTGTTTGCATAAGCATAAAGTCGGTTCCAGCACTCTGAGGGTTAACTGTTCAAACTGCAAGAGCTTGTATGGATCCAGCCTGTTTGCATAAGCATAAAGTCGGTTCCAGCACTCTGAGGGTTAACTGTTCAAACTGCAAGAGCTTGTATGGATCCAGCCTGTTTGCATAAGCATAAAGTCGGTTCCAGCACTCTGAGGGTTAACTGTTCAAACTGCAAGAGCTTGTATGGATCCAGCCTGTTTGCATAAGCATGAAGCCGGCTCCAGCGCTATATGGGTTAAATGTTCAAACTGCAAGACCTTGTATGGATCCAACCTGTTTACATAAGTATGAAGGCGGTTCCAGCACTATATTGGTTAAATGTTCAAACAGCAAGACCTTGTATGGGCTATCAGATTAATAAGATATATCAGTGACCTTCTGTTAGATGTCACATTTAATCCATCACCCCACCCCAACACTGTGAAACACCCTAGTTTCCAACCACCCATTCACACAATATCTCTAGATCATGCAATACATGAAACACAAGAGCACAAAGAAAACTTCTTCTCTGGGTCTCAGTTCTGAAATTGTAATGCATAACCTGTACAAATCAAAACGAAGTTTTCTGATGATTCATCTATATGTAATACTGTGAGGTATATTGCATAGCGTTCGGAACAGAGAGCCTATTTACCCTTATAGTGCTGGATATTTTTTCTAAAGAAAGATTTTTGTGTTGTCTGCGTTCCAAAACCTTAAATATATGCTTAATTTTGATGAGGTGAAATACTCAGAGTAGCAAACAGGTTGGATCACAGGCCAGTCGCCAATTTACTTGGCGGCTTGCCTGAATCTTACCTGTTTGCATAAGCATCAAGTCGGCTCCAGCACTATAAGGGTTAACAGAACCAACCCACATGTGTTCCGTCTGTGGCAGATTGTTTCGAGCGTCTATCAGCCTGATAAGTCACATTCGAACTCATGGTACCTTGCCAACATAACAGTCAACGGTCATCTTCGCCTAGTGATGGACGAGCATCATCGTCATCATCGTATTGAATATATATGACAAACATGGGCAGTGGAAAGGAGCAAATACATAAAAGAGTTATTCGCATTTTTAGGTAAATTTTAATTCTTAAAATATAGATTTAATCATGTACAAAATGTGTAACACTGTCATAAAAAGGTGATGAACAAATCAAACCTAACAATCGAGAAATCAAATGATCATTCTGTTTTGCACGAAGGGGGCTTGTCATTGAGAGATTTGTCTTAACCCTTTCCCAAACAATAACGACATTTGACCACTTTGTTGCAGACAACTTTAGAAAACCTTGTGGAAAAATGAGAAATTGCTCGTAACAAGCAATCTTTCCTTTTCCCACAATGTTTTCTGCCCTATCAGAAGATTATTTTTCAATTTCATCACATTTTGATATGTCGTCTGTAAACTCTTTCAATTTGGGACATTCGAAAATTTGTTGTTTGGGAAAGGGTTAACTTGTACTGTCTTAAGTCAATACTAAACCCATTTCGTCATAAGGGTATCATTACTGCTACTAATTAAAAACAAAACAAAGATTTCAAAAAAGTTGTAAAAGATTTTACGCTTTGTGATGATGGGTAGAAAGTTAGAAACAAGAGTTAAGAACGGGGAAATTGCCAGCAATGGCTATTTTTGAACCATAAGAATGCTGGGTAATTTTCTAAAAATATTTTTTGTGCACTCTGCTTTCCAAAACCTTAAATGTCTGCTTATTGTTGATGATGAAAGATACTCAGTGTAGAAAACAGGTTGGATCACAAATTGAAAGAGTTTGCCGACAACATTTCAAAATGCCATGAAATTGCAAAACTAATCTTCTGATAGACAGAGAACTTTGGGGGAAAAGGAGGAATTGCTCCTTCAGAGCAATTTCTCCTTTTCCCACAACGTTTTTAAGAGTCTTCTGCAACAAACTGTTCAAATGTCATTGTTGTTTGGTATTGGATTAATCCACTTCATCATAGAGCTTTAATATCATAGATCTTTTTATAACTTTCCCTTTTAACATAATTGCTTAGGATTGAAATACCCCTTCCAAGGCTGAGGAGGAATTTAAAATGTAAATGTATAACTATAAACACTATAACAATCATAAATATATATATGGTATAAAAAGGTAATAATCAATTAATCTGTATTCTATCATTATGTTATATCATCATGGCTTGCAGTATTATATATAATTAAATACACTTGACACTCAGTTAATACAACATTGAGCTATCACGTTTCATTCAATTCAAAATATTCAATTGCACCATTTGATCTTGATTTTGTTGGTTCATTAAGCTATGTAACAACCTGAATTGCAATAAAACCCAGTTTTGCAATTATTCTTGCCAAACTGGTTTTCATTGGAATTCCACTTGTTATAAAGCTATGGGCCTTATCGAGTTTCAGCACTGAGGAAATATTTAATTTGGTTATCTACCTCTGGTTTTGTCACTTATCAACCATATTAAAGCAGAACAACTGAGTTTGATTCTAAAATAAACATGCTTTAAGCGTTATGACCTTGAACCTAGAGTTACAAACAGGTAATCATACAGAATAAAAAAATATAAATATATAGTTACAATATTGCTTATAGATGTAAATTGCATGTATACACAACTTTTTCCCAGATAAATTTTTTTTGTTCTCTATAAGTGCAAGTGTGTTAAGGCAGTTAATAAATACATGAGATAAAACTTCAAGGTACAAGGTGTAAATATATGTATTACTAATCTACTAAAATCATTTAATCTATGATGAAGAAACTATCTGCATTGTATTGCTGCCTCCTATATAAATGGACGAATTTAACGAATATATTGAGAGTTCAGAGAAAGACTATAGTAAGTGTTTCAATAACATGAGGCACTTTCTATAGTATTGTACTGAACCCTTGAATTACAGTATGATACAGTTATGAATTAATTTCCTACAAAATGGTTATTCTTAATGGTATAACATAACACAAAATAACATTTTACTAAGGGATATGTACCTTTATCATATACCAAACTACAGCAGATTTACCAATGTGTCAAGATGACCTTATCCCCTCATTACTGTCTACTAAAATAAATGCTCTCCCTTTCCTTTTATCTGCTAGAAACATTTTCATCTAGAGTTAAGAAAAGTCGTCATCTTCGAAACATATTTATAAACAAAAGGAAAAGTTGATGTCATCTTCAATACATATTTATAAAAAAAGGTAAACCACTACTGTATACTTATTTCAGTAACTGGTCCTAGTTCAAAGTATTAACTAATATGTGTTTCTTTAAGAAACGATACATTAGTTGGCAAAGAGATCTTAGAAAAGGAAAAAATAAAGAGGAAAAAAAAGGAGAAATTCCTTGACTGGATAATTTCTTATTTTGCCACAATTATTTCTCAAAACAGCTCCTACAAATTTATTAGATGGGGGAAAAAACTGAAGTTTGTTAACCCATTACCAAACAATAACGGCATTTAACCACTTTGTTGCAGACAACTCTGGAAAACATTGTTGGAAAAGGAAAAATTGCTTGTAATGGGCAATTTTCTTTTTCCCACAATGTTTTCTGCCCTATCAGAAGATTAATTTTCAATTTCATTCAAAGTTGAAATGTCGTCTGCAAACTTTTTCAATTTGGGACAGCTGAAAATTTGGTGTTTGGTTATAAATTATGGAAAATTAAAACATTGTTGAAGAAAATTACTGATTGCATGTCTGGACGCTAAATCATGTGGCTAGATACACACAAGAGGTATTTAAACAAAGATATAAAAAATAAAAATAAAAAAGTAGATTAGAAAGGGAAAAAATTGCATAGCCTTTAAAATCTAAAAGTCTTGTTAACCTTCTATATAATCACAAGGTCTGTATAATATTGATCTACTCAAATCAGCTGACCACTACATTTATCTTTTTAACCCAATAACCAAACAATAATCATTTAAACAATGCTGTGACAAAATGTCAAAGAGATAGAAAATATCCATAGAACTCTTGTATTGTTTAATTACATTTCATGTGATTAAGGTAATACATAGAATATTTCCACATCATAAATGAAGTCTCCTTTTATCTCAGAGCAAATCAAATAGATAATAATTCCCTGCACTTGTTTTCTTATAAATACCATAATTATGTTAAAATGAAAAGGGTTTTGTATACCAAACATAAACAATGTAGTTTTGAATTGAACAATTCACATTGTAAATAACTATTTTAAAGAATAAATATTATAAGAAATACAATAAAATTGAATCTTAAACTATTTACAACCTAATCCATTAAGCGTTGAGCAAAGATTATATGCAACAGGCACTGTTTCTAAAACTCAATGGCAACATGTAACAACAATTTACTTACCAACGTCTATCTCATGAAAGAAAATAATCTGTTTAAGTATACCTGAAATACATGGTCAGCAAAACCAAAATATGTTTAAAATAAACATAAGACTCTGTGTTAAGTAGAACAGAGATAGTAGACAAGGCACATAGAGAGCTTCAGAAAAAGATTTTTACATTAAGAACCTCAGCTTCTGTATAAAATGGCAACATTGTAAGAAACATATTGCAAATTGAAAAATAAATAAACTTGATATTTTCATATTAAATCTATTCTATTTACCTTAATAATATAATATAAAGTGATATGAAACAAGAAAAACATAACCGACAGACATATTCAGACAAGTCACAAAGGAAGCTCCAGAAATATACTTCCACAAAAGATGTCTTCTGTTGAAGCTAACAATATGGCTGCTAGCCAAAACATATTTTGATAAACAACAGTTCCAGAGCTTTTCAAAAACAATGCTCTCTGCTCTGCTTTTCAACATGTTTAGAAGTCAATCTATATTTCAAAATGAGCACACATAACATATGTAGGAAAATAGCAAATCACACAGTCAAGTGTCAAAAAGAGTTTTTCACAGCAAGTACGTCAGCTTCTGTTCATTCAGGGATAATCATTCTATGACACCTTGAAAAAATGTTTCTGTTGAAAATACTCATTAATGTGACTAACAGATATAACTACGGCAATGATATTGTATCTATTGGCTTAAGTTCACACAATCATTGAACAGCTATATATCATCTACATATAAGTATGATTAAAAATAAAAAATATGATATTTTCTATATCAAATGTCGATACTTTTTCTGATTCTTCTTTCAGCATTTATTTAGAAAAGTTGTGACAAAAACTTAAGACTCAGAAATTTTCCTCTTTATTAATTTTTTTTTTCATCTCAGACAGATTAATAAAACATTATTTGGTGGGCGTGATCATCAATTTATGACAATAAGGTGAATACTATCAACTCTTCCCTATCAGAAGGTCAAGCAGACGGCATTGAAACTTATTATCAAAGTGAAAAAACAGTATCGATGAAAAAGGAATAATTATTAGGTTAAATCTAAAACCATTCTAACAATATAATGCATTTACTCAGATAAATACCAAAGTTCTCTGTTTTCTATGCTTTCATTATTTTTGTTTACTAAATAAATGCTTATTTTAATTTGAATAAGGAAAAGAAGGTGAAAAGGAAATAAAAATCCTTGTATCTAGGGGCAACAGGCTGACCAATCCGTTTCCGGGTAACCATTGTACAATCCATTGAAGAAAATGGCGAATGCTACAAACAGTAGGTAGATAGCGAGAGTCACCCATCCAATCGTCCTCTCCCAGTCGTGTATACGGATGTTCTTCATCACCACGATACCAAGGAACAGACCTGAAGGTGCAAATAAACAAAAGTCTTTAAAGATAATTACCATCCAATAAGAACATTTGACCAATTTGTTGCAATCAACTATGGAAAATGTTGTAGTAGAAGGAGAAATTGCTCTAAATGAGCGATTACTTCTTTTACCACATTGTTTTCTGCTCTATCAGAAAATTGTTTTTTCAATTTCATCACATTTTTTAGTTTCGTCTGCAAACTCTTTGGGATAGTCTAAAATTCGGCATTGGGTAAATGGTAAAGTATGCATATCAATGTTTGAAGAATTTTTCAGTCTTTTCGCTGTGACATATGGCTTATTTATGCTTCATCTCTGGATAATTTACTAGTATTAGTCTATGTATGAAATTTTATCTTTCCCAAATACACTCCTTAAGATCTTTTTTAAAGTTTTTGCAGATAATTGAACAATTGTCTGAAGAAGACCCCTTTATACCAATGGAATTTACACCAAATCAATTAACATATCGACCATTATGTGTCAATATCCCTTTATTTTGTATGACAAACTCCTCTTCTCACATTTATACATATTAATTCATACTGAAAATGTAAATCATCGTGCTATATAGTTGTCATCTGCTATCACTATTATGTAAACCAGTCACAAACCCCTATATGAGAGGCTGTGTGAAATCCCCATGCCACGGGCTGGTTGAAATCCCCATGCCAGGGGCTGTGTGAAATCCCCATGCCACGGGCTGGTTGAAATCCCCATGCCAGGGGCTGGGTGAAATCCCCATGCCAGGGGCTGGGTGAAATCCCCATGTAAGGGGCTGGGTGAAATCCCCATGCCAGGGGCTGGGTGAAATCCCCATGCCAGGGGCTGGGGGAAATCCCCATGCCAGGGGCTGGGTGACACTTACCTGCTAGTAAACCTCCCATATGGGCCGAGATTCCAATCTTCCCTCCAGCAGGATCAAAGAAACGTCGGTACACAGCATTGGCAGTATCCAGGGAAGCTGAAATGATTGACAACTAATATCATAGAATTAATTGAGGTTCAAATCAGTCTTATGAGTCTAGCATCTTAACACCTCTTTGATAAATCCTTGAGTGTGAAAACTTTTTCCTCAAATGGTTTAAACCCTTAGAATGCTGGATAATTTTCTTAAAATAGTTTTTCGTGTTGTCTGATTTCTAACACCTTAAATATCTGCTTACTTGTGATGAGGAAAGATGTTCAGAGTAGCAAACAGGTTAGATCAAACCTGTTTGCACAAGCATGAAGACAGTTCCAGCATTATACGGCGTTAAGATGCCATTATTCAATATAGAAAACAGTGCTGACAGTTTATATAATGCTTACTTGATAATCAACAAGCACTAAGCTTGGAAAAAGCACCTCACTAAAGGTAGATACACTCCAAAATAACCAGACAAATCCCCCTCCGTAACCACTACATCCCAACCCATTCCGTATCAAAGTGAATATCTTTATATTGCCATAACGATAGCAACAGAAATATGTTTTTTTCATCCACAAATTGACAGAGAATAAAATGTTTAGCTTTAAAAATGTGTTACAATTCAATATAAAACCAGTGACGAATGATTTGTTGTGTGATGTTATAAAAGTTTCAACACATCATTAAATTTTGTATATACATAATAACTTAGTGTCTAGACTAAGGGATGGTTAGTACTCCTGTATGATAAAAACTCTGCATAAATTGTGTACCACAACAGGTTGACAACCAAGTTTTGCAGCTGTTGATGCTTAAGTTTAGGATTTCATTTTGCAAGGCTAAATTACTGTCTAAATATACAGCATTTTAAGGACAAACACTCATTCTAAGATAAATGACATAAATATTTTAAGATCCATGCAAAGATTACAGTCTGAAGTAATTATTGATCTATGATTGTCCATTTGTTTGTAAGATTTGTGCAACCTTAAGACTAGTATTGCTATGACAACTCACCTAGCAACAGTAGAACAGTCAATCTAACAGGGGCACTCAGCATAAATCGTATAGGGTTACCGTCACAACATTCATGGTTCATTTCTTTCCAGTTCTGTCAATTTAATTTAATCAAACAGTCACAAAGAAATCTAGAAGTTTTTAGGAATTGCCATTGACAATGTTTATTTCACTTGCTAAGTTTATTTGTTGACCTTGTAAAGTGATTAATTGTCTATAGCGAAACAACTCTAAACAAGGGAAGGATTCATTTACATTTAGAAGCATTATTCAGCTTAATCTAGTTGGTAAATTGTAGTAGTCTTCTCATCAAATAGACCATAAAAACAACAATTGTAAAAATATATAAGTAATTTCACATTTGACTATACATACTTATCTAAAATCAAAACTATTTCTTGAAAAAGGAGAAAAGGTTCATATGAGAGTGCCTGCATTAGAAAGTATAATTCCATGTTCTTATAAACAAATAAGTTTATTACTATAATCATTATTTACCACATTTAAATCTCATAGCACTTGATTATCTTGATTTAACATTTGTTTAAAAGTGCTTTGGATTCATCAATAATTCATTATGGTCACATACAGACTATGAAAACAAATAAGTATATGTTATGTAAACAATGGAATGAGGGCTTAAACTCTTTCCCTGCTTTTTTGTTCACAGAACATACTTCTAAGTGCCACATTGAAAATCTAATTCTGTTGGACACATTGGGCTACTTAATTACCCATAGTCAAGATAGGCATTCTTTCAATCCCTCTCCCTATGGATAAAGCAGCAACAAAACAAAAATATCAATTATAAAATGATGATTATTACCACGACAACAGACGCAAGATGAGCACCAATCAGAGCGTAGCAGCCACCACTAGCTCCAGCCAAGGCAACATTGTGGTCTGTCAGAGAATGGGCAAGAGATCCTACAATAGAGTAAAAAAAACATTTTAATATGAACTGATCAAAAGCTTTTTTTAAGTAGAGAAAAGATGTGCTTTTTCTTAGGATAATTACTATATTAAAAGCATAAAATGTATTAAGGAAGTCATTCAGTATCACCTCTCAACAGTATACAAATCATATCAACAAATAATGATGAATATCATTATATCACTTCTCCAGTTTTGAACCTATCAACCCATTACAAGCAATAACGACCTTTGACCAGTTTGTTGCAGACAACTCTGGAAAACATTGTGGGAAAAGGAGAAATTGCTTATTTTCTGTCCTATCAGAACAGTATTTATCAATTTCATCATATTTTGAAATGTCATATGTAAACTCTTTCAATTTCAGACAGTCGAAGAATTTGGTGTTTGGTAAAGGGTTACCTTACTTACCTGAAATAACACCACATAAATACACAATGAGAACACGCCACCATTTATGGACCAGTTCTAGTGGTAACCCTAGCAACAGCTGGAAGATCAGGTTTCCCACCAAGTGCATGTACCTGAAAATATAACATTAATATTGGTAACCCTATTCTTTCATGATGAAATATTACAAACATTTTGGTAACCTCATTCTTTCATAATGAAATATTACAAACATATTGGTAACCCCATTCTTTCATGATGAAATATTACAAACATATTGGTAACCCCATTCTTTCATGAGGAAATATTACAATCATATTGGTAACCCCATTCTTTCATGAGGAAATATTACAATCATATTGGTAACCTCATTCTTTCATGATGAAATATTACAATCATATTGGTAACCTCATTCTTTCATAATGAAATATTACAAACATATTGGTAACCCCATTCTTTCATGATGAAATATTACAAACATATTGGTTGAAATATTACAAACATATTGGTAACCTCATTCTTTCATAATGAAATATTACAAACATATTGGTAACCTCATTCTTTCATAATGAAATATTACAAACATATTGGTAACCTCATTCTTTTATAATGAAATATTACAAACATATTGGTAACCTCATTCTTTCATAATGAAATATTACAAACATATTGGTAACCCCATTCTTTCATAATGAAATATTACAAAAATATTGGTAACCTCATTCTTTCATAATGAAATATTACAAACATATTGGTAGCCTCATTCTTTCATAATGAAATATTACAAACATATTGGTAGCCCCATTCTTTCATAATGAAATATTACAAACATATTGGTAGCCCCATTCTTTCATAATGAAATATTACAAACATATTGGTAGCCCCATTCTTTCATAATGAAATATTACGAACATATTGGTAGCCCCATTCTTTCATAATGAAATATTACGAACATATTGGTAGCCCCATTCTTTCATAATGAAATATTACAAACATATTGGTAGCCCCATTCTTTCATAATGAAATATTACAAACATATTGGTAGCCCCATTCTTTCATAATGAAATATTACAAACATATTGGTAGCCCCATTCTTTCATAATTAAATATAGCATAAACATTGATTACCCCATTCTTTCATAATGGAATTTTGTTCAAAACTGGTAAAAACAGAAAACCCACGACAGGTCCACCATAACACTTTGTGTAACAAGAATAACATTATGATGAGAAACAAAAATAGTAGGTCAAAAACAAGCAGGGTGACAGTGGTGCAGTGGTAGAGCGTCCTCCTCTTGTACCGAGGGTCCTGGGTTGAAATCCGCGTTGGGCGATGTGAAAATTGTAGAATCCAGGAAGCAATCATTGAGAGTGAATTTAATAATCTTCAAGCTTCCGTCACAATCAATGTAAAATAAATAAGCTTATACTAAAAACAAGTTAGTGCTGGTTTGGGTTTAAAGACATTTGACCAGTTTGTTGCAGACGACTTTGGAAAACATTGTTAGAAAAGGAAAAATTGCTCTTAACAAGCGATTTCTCCTTTTCCCACAATGTTTTTCTGCCCTATCAGAAGATTTCAATTCCATCACATATCTAAATACAGTCTGCAACCTCTTTCAATTTGAGACAGTTGAATATTTGGCGTTTGGTAAAGGGTTTATGTGTTAACTCAAAGGAAAGGTTGAAATGTCATTAAATAACAAAAAATTACAAACCCTTGATGTATCAGTAGGTATGATATGTATCTCCAGGCCTCGTATCTACGATTAGGTTTATAGATAAATGGACTGTACATGGGTACGCCCGATGTGGCGGTTATCGGGTCATCTGTGTCCTTCAATTCCTGGGCATAGATGATGAATACTACTATCTGAAACAAAAACAATTCTCTTATGTTTTAACCCATTACCAAACAGTAACGACATTCAGACGACTCTAGAAAACACTGTGAGAAAGGGAGAAATTGCTCGTAATGAGCAATTTCTCCTTTTCCCACATTGTTTTCTACTTGACAAGAAGGTGTCTTTCCAATTTCTTCACATTTTGAAATGTCGTTTGCAAACTCTTTCAATTTGGGACAGTCGGAAATTTGGCATTTGGTAAAGAGTTAAACAGTTTTTGTCTTGTTTTACATTTTATGACCTTAAACTTTTAAGGACCATGTTATCTGATTCTCCACTCTCTCTGCAGAGTTTGCAGTACATAAGGTTATTTTCCTCTTCATGAAGCAGAAATCGTCTTTCCATTTGGCATAAATACCATGTTTTCTATGTTTTTTTTTAATCTTGTTACTTTTTTCTAAGTCTTGTCTCTTTTCTTCCTTACTCAGTTTTCTCACAAAGAATCCAAACTTCATCAAATTCAACATCTTTACGTTTCTTTGTCAACAAATGCCTAAAACACTTAGAATCAGATGTCGTTAAATTTCATCAGGCCAATTTAGCATTTATGTGGGTAGTAACATATTATGTAATTTAAATTTGAATAAATGATTTATATCTAAGAATTATTTTGTTTTGCTATAGGTTTTTCTAGAGTTATTAGATACAAAATTACGACTTTAGAACTCGGGTCTTTCCGAACATATTCAAATAACACTCGCATATAAAACAACTTGCGGCTTACACATTCCCTTGTCGGCCAATGCATTATATTAACAGGTTTGGTTATTTCTGTTAGACAAAAAAATAAACTAACATGCCAGCATAAGATCTTTTGAAGAGTATTTTGTACTTATCTGGAATTATGATCAGAATACTTTTACTAGACCAGTCAGGCTAGCTACAGAAGGACTTAACTAGACTGTATTCGTTAGTGATTGTCTGTCGGTCGTGGGCCAATATTGAACCCTGAATCTGTCTCTTAATGTTGAACCCTGAATCTGTCTCTTAATGTTGAACCCTGAATCTGTCTCTTAATGTTGAACCCTGAATCTGTCTCTTAATGTTGAACCCTGAATCTGTCTCTTAATGTTGACCCCTGAATCTGTCTCTTAATGTTGAACCCTGAATCTGTCTCTTAATGTTGAACCCTGAATCTGTCTCTTAATGTTGAACCCTGAATCTGTCTCTTAATGTTGAACCCTGAATCTGTCTCTTAATGTTGAACCCTGAATCTGTCTCTTAATGTTGAACCCTGAATCTGTCTCTTAATGTTGAACCCTGAATCTGTCTCTTAATGTTGAACCCTGAATCTGTCTCTTAATGTTGAACCCTGAATCTGTCTCTTCATGTTGAACCCTGAATCTGTCTCTTAATGTTGAACGAATCTGTCTCTTAATGTTGAACCCTGAATCTGTCTCTTAATGTTGAACCCTGAATCTGTCTCTTAATGTTGACCCCTGAATCTGTCTCTTAATGTTGAACCCTGAATCTGTCTCTTAATGTTGAACCCTGAATCTGTCTTAATGTTGAACCCTGAATCTGTCTCTTAATGTTGAACCCTGAATCTGTCTCTTAATGTTGACCCCTGAATCTGTCTCTTAATGTTGAACCCTGAATCTGTCTCTTAATGTTGAACCCTGAATCTGTCTCTTAATGTTGAACCCTGAATCTGTCTCTTAATGTTGAACCCTGAATCTGTCTCTTTTGTCTTTAAATCCTACGGTATAACACTAAAACTTCGCATCATAACAAACTTGATTTGATCAGTTTCTCACCTCAACTATACTAATAAGTATCATAAATATTGGTGGCGGACAGCAGGTATAATGGTCCAAGAAATCTTCCTTCATTGACTCTGGTACCATGTTCGAGATCACATTACCCAGAAATCCCTTCATCGCCGTTCTCTCCCTCTTATTAAGCATTCCAGGTCTTGTCATCTGGATGAAGAGAACAGGTATATATACATATAGAGTCAAGCTAGATAGAGGACATTTTGAAAACTTGAAATGTCGTCTGCAAACTATTTCAATTTGGGACAGTCGGAAATTTGGTGTTTGGTACAGGGTTAACACATTCACTCCATGTGGGAGTTTGGACTTTTCCACTTTCAAAGTAACAGCCAACAACAAAATATATAAGATGAACAAAAACACCTACATATATAGTTTCATTACCATATTGTGTAGAAGTTGTTGAAAAATAGACTTAAATGGCTTATAAGGAGCAATCTTATAATATTCTCACAGTGGTTTATAAAGACATCAGAAGGATATGGGTCAACGTGATGTATTATTGAGTAAGAGTTGAATATTAATCCACCTGCAATATTTATAAACTCAGTTATACATTACTGCATAAGGGTTAACCATCAAAACCACCTACCATATTCATGAACTCAGTGATGTATTATTGAATAAGGGTAAAACATAAATCCACTTATCATATTCATGAACACAGTGATGCTTTATTGTATAAGGGTAAAAACTACATATTCATGAACTCTGGTGTAATGGTGTGTAAGAGATAAATATACCCATCTACCATGAACTCAGTGATGCTTTAGGTAAGGGATGAAAATGAATCTTCTTACCACATTCATGAACTCATCTATGTACTATTGAGTAAAAATTTGATATTATTCCACCTACCATATTCATGAACTCAGTGATGTATTGTTGAATAAGGGATGAATATAAATTCACCTACCATATTCATGAACTCAGTGATGTATTGTTGAATAAAGGATGAACATAAATCCACCTACCATACTCATGAACTCTGCGAATGTAATGTAAGAGTCTCCATCACTGTCGGCTTTCTCCAGTAGAAGGTCTAATCTGTCCTCGGGTATAATCTTGATCACTCCTGTCTCATCTAGCTCATCTTGCAACTCACTCACCAATACTCCCATGTTACCATGCTGAAAACACAACAACAAAAGTCACTCACCAATACTCCCATGTTACCATGCTGAAAACACAACAATGTCATCTTGCGACTCACTCAACAATACTCCAATATTACCATGCTGAAAATAGAACAATGTTATCAACTCAGTACGGGAGAACAGAAATCTCACCACAGATACCAAGCTCAGAGTTTACCAGGCCTGTGTGATAAGGACCCTTCTATATGGCAGCGAGACTTGGACAGTGTACACAAGACAAGAAGTCAGACTCAAACCATACCACATGCGATGTCTTTGCCGGATCTTGGGCATAACCTGGTGAGACAAGATAACAAACACAGAAGTTCTCTCCAAGGCCAGAACCACCTCAATATTTGCCATGTTGAACCAGAGACGCCTGCGATGGCTAGGTCACGTAAGCCGGATGGACAGCAGTCGACTTCCCAAGAACCTCCTGTATGGCCAACTGGAGAAGGGCACTCGTCCAGTAGACAGCCCCTGTCTGAGGTACTCTGACATCTGCAAAAGGGACCTCAATTCCACACACATAGATGTGGCATCATGGGAAGAAAAGATCGCACAACCTGGAGGCGTAAAGTCAACACAGGCATCATCAGAGCAGAGGCTGACAGATACGAGAGAAGAGGTCAACAAAGACTGAGGAGAAAGGCATCCATCAGTTCACCAGACAGCTCGGTCTTCGTCTGCGACAGCTGCACCAGGGACTGCCACTCAAGAATTGGCATCTTCATTCACCACAGACGCTGCTAAAGCTTTAACTCACCTCAGCGCAACCCATCGTCAACTCTGGAAATCTACTTTTTTTTTCAATGACTGTGGTTAGAAAAACAAAACCAACAAGCCCTCGCAATTCCTTCTAATGTCAGAATATTTTCAATCATATATTAACAAAAAAGCAAATAATAAAATTCAATATATAAATTTTCAATTGATGCATATAGCTTTCTGTTAATCTAGTGACTGATGATTATTCCAAAACTGATTGAATGGGGAATAAATTGAATTAGATTTGATAAAATAGATGTCTAGTTTATCGAACAACCACTCAACATGGTAGATTTCAAAGCTGTATGTAGAACAGTTAGATATTTCTATTATTTGAAAACAAAATGCCTTTTTGTTACTGGAATTTACTAAATTATGTCTCTTTGGTCATGCAAAAGCCTAAAACTTTCATATAAAAAAAAACATTACCAAAAGATTTTGAATCGCTACAGTTGTGAATGTTTTTCAGTCACAGCACATTAATTTTTAAGAATCAAAATATATATAAATATAATAAAATAGGGTATCAGAATTTGCATTAAATCACATTAGCAACACTTAAGTGTCTTGTCATTTCAAAAGGCTTATTTGTCTGCTAGGAACCAAAAAAGTAATAAAACAACATGTTAACCCTTTCCCAAACAATAACGACTTTTGACCACTTTGTTGCAGACGACTTAAGAAACATTGTGGGAAAAGGAGAAATTGCTCATAATGAGCATTTTTTCCTTTTCCCACAATGTTTTCTGCTCTATCAGAAGATTATTTCCCAATTTCATCACATTTTGAAATGTCCTCTGCAAACTATTCTAATTTAGGACAGTCCAAAAATTGTTGTTTGGGAAAGGGTTAAAACTCACCTTGTCAAATAATGGCTTGAATTGCTGTTGTTGACATTGGCCATTTTTTAATCACAACACAGCATCAATGTCGGAGAATCATTGTTGTTTTAGACCAGAATCATCAAGAATAACAGCAACATGGAGAAATATGAAAATAAAGGAAAAAAAGCATGACGATAGGGTAATGGTACATAATGAACACGTAACAGTACATGAGGATAGGGCATTGGTATATGATAACAGGGTAATGGTATATGATGAACAGGTAACAATATATGAGGATAGGACATTGGTATATGATAACATGGTAATGGTACATGATGAAGAGGTAACAATATACGAGGATAGGGCATTGTACATGGTGAAAAGGTAACAGTAAATTATGATAGGGTAATGGTACATGATAACAGGGTAATGGTACATGACAACAGGGTAATGGTACATGATAACAGGGTAATGGTACATGATAAACGCGTAACAGTACATGGTTATAGGGTATAATGTACATGGTGAAAAGGTAACAGTAAATTATGATAGGGTAATGGTATATGATAACAGGGTAATGGGTCACGATAACAGGGTAATGGTACATGATAACAGGGTAATGGTACATGATAACAGGGTAATGGTACATGACAACAGGGTAATGGTACATGATAACAGGGTAATGGTACATGATAAACGCGTAACAGTACATGGTTATAGGGTATAATGTACATGGTGAAAAGGTAACAGTAAATTATGATAGGGTAATGGTACATGATAACAGGGTAATGGTACATGATAACAGGGTAATGGTATGTGATAACAGGGTAATGGTACATGATAACAGGGTAATGGTATATGATAACAGGGTAATGGTACATGATAAACGCGTAACAGTACATGGTGATAGGGTAACAGTAAATTGTGATAGGGTAACAGTAAATTGTGATAGGGTAATGGTACATGATAACAGAGTAATGGGTCATGATAACAGGGTAATGGTACATGATAAACGCGTAACAGTACATGGTGATAGGGTATTGTACATGGTGATAGGATAACAGTAAATTGTGATAGGGTAACAGTAAATTGTGATAGGGTAACAGTAAATTGTGATAGGGTAATGGTACATGATGATAGAAAATAAAAAGTATTGAGTCAAAGAGAGGCTATCAATTCAAATTTACTCAAAAATGCTGTCTGTAGCAAAGGTATTCAATCTTGGAGAGTTCAAAACCTTTCCCTTTAAAATAACTAAGTATTTGCTTTTAAGGGAGTTTAATCTAAAAAAAAATATCAATTATTATGTCTATAAAACTTAACAACTTTTGTTCTATGCTATTTAAACATGATTTCCGCAACAAATATCACTGCATTCAGTATGTTTATGCATGCAAGGTGAACCGTATCATTGAAACACCACAAACACACACCAAGCCTTGCGACAATACAGGCCTCACCCTATATAGTGTTTCCTCAAACTCCTTATCTACAGCCGAGTCTGCCCGCGGAGCAATCTGTATGTCCCGCATACTCATAGCACTTTTCGTTCTAGCCGGATGGACAGAGCTTCGAGAGCGACCAGAGATACGGGATATACCAGACAAACGAGAAGAACTTCGTCTCGACTGAGGCCTCGACATTTGGATTATTATACGATAGAAGTTTTGATAAACTGGCACAAGTATACCAATACCAGTGAAATCGAACTACCATTAACAACACTCTGTTAATAAAAATATAGTATTTGAGCTTTTATTGGTTGTTGTTTTTCAAAGAAATCTAGCACTTTAATGAGAACACTTGAATAAAACCATGATTTATTTCATCAACACATTTTTCAATCAGAAAGAAATCATTTTTCAATTAATATCCATCATCGTTTCCTATACCAAAATCCATTATACAAAATATGAACAATGACGGTTAACTACATAGAAAACAATAAGTTCTTAAGGCTTTTAAACTCTTACTTTTTACCTAGTCATTTTAATACATTAATTAATTAATCCCAGAGAGAAATTAATAAGAATTTTGAAAAAAAAAAGGAGAATTGATTAAGCCATTTTGTCAAACTTTTGTTTCAACAAGCACAGCATATTCAAAAAGTACATATACAGTTTTCATTTTCTACAACATCCTATGATAATGCCATTAACCTGTAAGTTAACAGTACCACTTCCATGATGGAGTAATGGGTTAAATCGGCAATAGTGTGTCATAAGAAAACAGGGTGTAATGGTTTTGCACCTGTTAAAGTGTGATTCAATATCAATGAGCAAACTTGATCTAAAGAAAAAAATTGATTAATATTTATAAACATTACAAAAAACCATCATTTTCATTTAGAACTAATTAACAGAGATTTATGTATGGACTGATTGAACGATATTTTTTTTATTAAGAAATGCATACAATGAGTCTATTAGAGTATCTAGGCCAGTTTAATAATGGGAATAACTATTAACAGTTAAATACTGATTTAACTGTAGCCCTGTTTGAACCTATTCCCTAAGTACGATTCTTGTAACTTGTCAAAAATAAAAGCAAAAGAAGGCAACAAAAACTTGCAGGAAAAATAATCATTTTCTGTATGACATCAAGCAGAAATGACAAATTGCTCAATAGGAGCCTTTTCCCATTGTGGAAATCGCAGGTATCCTTACATATAAGCAAGTGTACAAATAGAATGACATTTGAGAAAAGATAAAATATCTTTTCCTGTAACATTGGAGGAAAAACATTGATAGCAAAACAAATGATTATCTAATTAAGGTATTTTCTTGAAGATTTTTAACAAAATTTCCTTTTTATGGTGTATACCATTTAACTTCTCCTATTTCGCTATATGTCAATACATTATCCATTACAGTCGCATACAATCACATGGAATATGCAAAATAGTATCAACTATACAAACTTAATTAGAAACACTTGTTATAAAAGCAGAAATTGCTCATTTGATCATTTCATTATTAGGTCACAGCAATTCATAGAGAAATCTGTTATTGTGTGTTAAAGTTCAATGTATTAAAGAAAGGGTTTAAAAAATCCAAAAGTTCATAGAAGATAAGCATTTAATCCTAATCTACATGATATACCCTTTCTGTCCCAGTACCAACTCATAAACCTGAAACCAAAACATGGTATCTGTTTTATCTTCATAATAGAGATACAACTATTTGATTCACAGCGATAATTAGCATACTTTTACTTTTTGACTGCTTATCAATTAATGTTTAATATAATATCATTTACATTTGATATTATATACATGTAGTAACCCATTACCTCATTAAAGAATTAAAAACAATACTGCGATAAAAGGAGAAACTGTGTATGATGATGATTTTTTCCTGTTGGAACAATGGAGTTTACCCAACATTAGAAAGAAAATGTAATTCTTTGATTTTGATAAATTTTGTTCTTTTATAAAGTTTATGAGTTTAAGAAGAAGCCAGAAGGAAATTTTTTCAAAATGTTGACTTTGATCATAAAATTATGATACATTTTTTAAAGCATGTTAAATATCAACTATAACTTGTCAATTCAACATGTTTTTAACAAAAAAAGGGTTAAAGTCTGGGATAAAGTAATGGATTAATTCAGCTTTGACAACCAGCTAACCCAATTTGAGGGTTCAATGCAAGACTATTTAGAAAATTATTCACTTTTATGAAGGAGTTATTATAGTCTTGCATACAAATCTCCAAATACATAAAACAAACCATGTTTGGAAATACAGAATCTATAATTTAGAAGGGAAAGGAGAGGCAAGTTATGAGAAGTTTTATTTCTTCTAAGTTTAAGATATAGACAAAATTACTAAACTTTGCATCAAATGTCCGCAAAATCTTTTTTCAGTCTATCACCTAATTTCATATAAAAAAATGTTTAGTTTTTCAACTTTTTGTCATTCAACTTTCATATGAGGGAAGATACCGGGGGCCAGCCTACCTTAACATTCTGGTCCCCTCTCAGGGAAGGTGTTATAAATATAATTCAGCCTTCAATCTAATTAAATGCATCAGCTAGATGCATTATCCTTTTCCAAAACACCAAATGTTTTAATGTTCCAAATTGAAAGATTTTGCAGACACCATTTAAAAATGTGATGAAACTGAAAATTAATCATCTGATAGGGCAGCAAACATTGTGGGAAAAGGAAAAATTGCTCGTCACGAGCAATTTCTCCTTTTCCAACAATGTTTTCCAAAGTCGTCTGCAACAAATTGGTCAAATGTCGTTATTGTTTGGGAATGGGTTAAAACAAGTTTGCATAATTTTCTGACATAATGGGCTAAACTGTTAACAAACAAAATGATGAGTCATGAATATTGTCACAGTGGGTGTAGGTGACAGAAAGTTAAATGCAAAAATAAACTTTATTACTTGAGGCTTGGGGCATATTCAACTAATCATCTTAATGTGTTTTGCATATTTACATTCAGAATACATGTGCATTCATAATAATAAAGGGAGATAACTTGAGAGGGAAATGTTACTTACTTGAGTGACTCTTTCCCTCATAATAGCACTTATTGTGTTTTTCTACATACTTTTTGGGATGAAAAGAAATATTTCCTTTTTCATATAAAATATTTCTTTTGCTGATCAATCATGATTTCTAAAGAAGGGATTATATCATAACTGCTTAAATGGCGATCCACACAGCTCAATTCAAAGAGTTTAAACTCATTCAATTTACGTTGATTGTGAAGCAAGATCATTTTAAACTAATCACACTCAATACGGCTTCCTGGATACAAAACCAGTCCTCACGCCCAATGTTGATTAATAAAGGTGCAAAGTGGACCCCACTTTTTATGTGGTACAAAACCATGACACTCTTGTCTAGAAGCCAATGTTTTCCCCCTGAACAACTGTCCTTTGATTCAGTTAACACTGTTTGATATGACACAGAAACAAATTCAACCAACCCCTGACTTTTCCAAGAAACTTGTAACAAATAGAAAAGTACATTTTTGAGAATTACATTGATCTCTTGCCTTATGACTTAATTGTCCACATCTCCATGTCTATAAAACCATAATGTAAATACCCAAACTAAGAACATACAACTAGTCTAAATTGAAACTAATAGGCGACAAAAAAATAGCAAGAAATCCTTTTCATTTATCAGGGTCTTCCCCCAGGCCTTTTAAGTGCTGCGGGGCTTCAGTGACTGAAGTTTAAAATCAGCAATCCCCTAGCCCCTTAATTTGTCCACAGCCCCTTAATTTGTCAACAGCACCTTGAATTTGTCAACAGTGCTTTGAACTTGTCCTTCACGCAGTAATTACTTGCTTCTAACATTGTTTTATGCATTTGATTTGGTTTAAAAAACAGGGATTATTGTTTTCTTTTATTAAAAAATTTTACAAAGAAACTTACCATTTTGGGATGCATATTCAAAAAGAAATAAATGGGGGAAGGGCAGAAACGCTTCACGAGAAATTTCTCATTTTCCAACAATGTTTTCTGCCCTTTCAGAAGATTGTTTTTCAATTTCATTGCATTTTGAATAGTTAGCTGCAAACTCTTTCAATTTGGGACAGTCAAAAAATTGGCTTTTGGTAAAGGGTTAAAGACCTGTTGGTCTAGTAAAGTTATGACAGTTATGACTATTTACAGATTGTCAAGCCTCAGTGGTCTGATACAAAAAAAAATGCCAGGGCCTTCCCTGGAAATGTTTTTCTTGTCCCCAAATTAGAGGAAGTGGAGCCAAATGTTGAGCCAAATCAAAGGCTGGTCAATAATCAACTGGAAATGAGTAGAAAGAAGCTATCGCTCATTATAATGCTTTAAATATACGGCAGCTTGATACTGTATTCTCTATAATAAACTTCTATTTAACTTGTTTACTCTTTGGTTCTTGCCATTTGCTAATAAAATATTTTTTTTTATACATAACATCTTTTTTTTTAGTCATGAGTTTTCACACTGCATGTATAAGAACTAATAGCAGTCTTGTAAGAATGGTGTATCCTGCTTTATAATCTCTAGTTTAATACAAATGTATTTAAAGATACCATAAGGGTAATATGTAAATATCTTTGAAGTGTATAAGAAAACATTATGATACAACCATTCATCAATGGATTAGATGGTCAATCAACATAGCTGCAGTCCATACTGGTACATGTGGCAGAGCCTTGATGGTGAAAGTCAAAACTAGGCGAGATTTGAAGAAATCAATTATAAATTATTATATGGATTATTGATATAACATTATTGTTGTACATTCCTATGTGGCTGTGTTGAGATAATTCAATGACATTGTGATCTATGGGTATGGTATCATTGTATATTGTTCAACAAAGGGCTTGATAAGAGGGGCGTTTCCCTTTGTCAAAATCTTTATTGCATCTTTAACCCTTTACCAAACACCAAATTTTCATCTGTCCCAAATTGAAAGAGTTTGCAGACGACAATTCAAAATGAAATGAAATTGAAACGTAATCTTTTGATAGGGCAGAAAACATTGTGGGAAAAGGAAGAATTACTCATCTCGAGCCATTTCTCCTTTTCCCACAATGATTTCCAGAGTTGTCTGCAACAAACGGGTTAAATGTTGTTATATGGCAGGGGCCTAAAAAAGGCACCTTCCCAATTGGAAATTTCTGTAAAATCATGCAGTTCTTCCAAATATTTAAAGTCAGCTTTTTTGTTTTCCAGTCTATTTGCAATTCCAGTGATTAAACTTCCTAAATTAACTGGCCAATACAAGGATAAAAGCCCTACAAACCCCTGACTGCCTTCCCACAATAACATAGATAAATAATCAGTGGTGAGAGATGGATAAGAAAACCCCTGAAACTTTGAAAAAGTTTGTTATTTCTTTGTTTCACACTAGACTTGTAGTCTAAATGTACATCATCAAACCACAAGCTTGACCAAGAAGGGATGCACTGGGTCATAGTGATCGATGTGTCTCTGTAAATGTTCTGTCCATTGTTCACTGATACCAATGTAATGTGGATTATTGCAATCTCACCAATAACTTCAAACATAGGCGTAGGAGCGTTTTCAACATTGGGGGGGCCAACTTCAGATGAGGACAGGTCTAAGAATAAATGTTCCTAAACTTTTTCATGACTATTCATGCATGTACAAATTCAATAACATTATAAGAATTAAAAGAAAGCGTATGAAAAACATGTATCTTTAATAAAAAAAAAAAAAAAAAAAAAAAAAAGGATATGCCAGGTCTCGATCTCACGCGGAAATCAATTGTATTGATCTAAACAAAAAGTAGCAGCGACCAGACTGTCACAGCCACGGATACGACATCTTCAGATTGACAAACAATTAAATTATATTATTCAATTTCTTTAAGCTTTTGCTAAAAATTGAAGACAATATAGAGTCTGACACCTTTTAAAGAACACGTTTTACATCACTGTTTTCGTCGATCAAGACTTCCCGGGTATTTTAGTGAGCTGAGTTTTCATTGGATAAACCCGATGTGTTCAGATTGCCATTTGCGATGATGACGTCAAAAAGATTTTGGTTATTGTTCGTAACAAAAGGCGAATTGGTATTACATAGAGCACAAAAATACACATTTATTTTTATTCTGCTGTTAAATTTCATTTCTTTCATTTTTCTATACAAATATCTTCATTTGCCACTGTGAATATTGGGGGGGACCAAAGTATACTCTGCCCCCCCCCAGTCTGGATATTGGGGGGCCGGGCCCCCCCTGGCCCCCCCCTGCTCCTACGCCTATGTCAAAAAGGGGTCAATGACAGATCTATATATGTACCAATAATTTAGTTCAGTTTGTTCTTAAAAATTTACTTCACATGGATTATGAAACAAGTTCTTAAAACTTAGATTACTCACTCTGGATTATGCTGCCTTGTAACATGACCAGTACTTGCACTGATTGATGGGTTAGTACCTGCATTGGTACCTTGCCATTTTAACTAACCGAGAAAATGAACCTCTCAAAGACCCAAACAAATCCGATCAGTGAAAAACACTGTTGTACACTGAGGGGTTGTGTTGTCTATGTATATACCAGCGTGTTCTCTCAAACAATGCATTAGGTCCCTAATTTGCATAAACGTTCAACGAATGTTACACCATTAATGAGGATCAAACCCAGGACCTTTGGTAATGGAGGTTGATCCTCTATTATTATCTCCCACAGACAGATAATAAAAATCACCATGAATGTTGCATGGTGCACATAATGGAAAATGACTGTTAAATTGTTGTAATGACATTTTCTTTAAAATAAATTATTTAGCTGAAGTCACCCTTTTACCAAATATTTTGAGCTTCATTTGTGTTTATCACCTTTGATGCAGACGAATTTTGTGATATGCTGAGATAAACATTAACTTAGTCACACGAGAGACCACGCTTCTATCTAAAGATTTTCGGGGACTTTCGGCATGCAGCCATTTATGATTTGAATTGGCTGCCATGTCGTTTGCACACTTTTTTGATAGGAATGATAATTAAGCATTTGTCGTTTGGTAGAAAGTGTTAATAAAAAACTTCCGGAAGTGTACATACCGTTTCGATATTTCGGCGTAACTCTTGCTCTTCTTCAATCGTTCCCATCTCGATATCTCGTCTGCTGCGACGATTATTTCGACGATTCCCTCTCCTTCCGCGAGTAGGCGCCATTTCTAAACACGTCTGCTAACTTTCTAGTAAAATGGTATCCCCCAGTCGAACGAGTATTTAATCCTTTCGCATCAAAACGTTTGGTGAAATTAGGTCAATGTATAATTTAGACATCAAACATAGATGACGTCATAAGAACGCGAAATACCTCTGTTCTAAATATAGCTCAAATCGCCTTCAGGTAAATTTAAAACGAGGGTTACAGCACAAGGCGCCCGTTTGTTTTTCGCAACTTTAAAATGTTGACGTTTCGAGATGACATGCGTTTAAATGATTGATGCGTTACTCTTAAAATAATTAATTTAAATATGTATCATATGTTTAACAAATTGTTAATATCAATAACAGTGAAACCAAACTTATCCACATTTACCTTTCACTGTTATTTTGGTAATAACCCATTTAAATGCGTCCCTCCCACTAATGCGATTGTAATTGTTACGTTGACTTCCTATGTAGGACGTTCTCAATATATAACATCATAGATACCACTACTAATGCTTACCGTTCTTCTTATTACATAACACCAAAGTATTTCGGTCCTTTCTATCCCCCCCTTTCATGCAGTGATGTTTATTTGTAAAAAGTAAAAATTGTACTCAATTTGGTGTGGAAAAAATGATAATATGTTCACTACAAGCTAAAAACATTCTTAGTCGCAGTAGCTTCTTAAAAATAACTTGCTGTTACGGGTTTGAAAACAATGTAAAAGTTGTCAAGAAGATCAGCTTCTTGATTTTTTTAGCCATTTTCGACTTTTTCCATGCAGACAAACAAATTAAAGATGGCTGGTAAACCACGTTGGTTTTCTATCGAAAAAATGCAGCGCGCGAAACAATGAAATCGTTTCTAGCTGAACAAGTTTTCAATGGGTTTGGTCTTATGACAAAGAAAGCTTCGCCCAAAATGAGGTATTCCCATCTATGATTTTCTATAAATAAATGGATAAAGAGATTCGGTCCTAATTGGTGCTATATTTAAGGATGAACAATCAGCAATAGAACTAATATCAACACCGTCATGTTTATCAGACGATTTAATGACGCTTTATCGCAACACTGATCGCATCCTGATTTTAACAAATGAGAAATGGGACGTCCAGATTTCTGGTCTCGAAGACTATTATTGTCGCCAGGCACCATAAATGTACAAATGTTGAGAAAAAAGCCTTTATCACAGTTCATTATTGAAACTATCCATTGGCATGTAGTTATTGCTTAATTAAAGGCATGCTTATAATTACCAATTACCTAGGGAACTCAATGGTTTAACCCATTACCAAACAACTGTTACAGACGAGTCTGGAAAACATTATGGGAAAAGGAGAAATTACTCGTAAAGAGTAACTTTTCCTTTTCTCACAATGTTTCCAGCCATATCAGAAGATTATTTTACTATTTCTTCACATCTTAAAATGTCGTCTTTCAATTTGGGACAGTCGAAAATTCGGCGTTTGGTAAAGGATGAATTGGATGTTTAATCCATTTTCAATTTTATTACAATGCACCTATTCATATTGCTGATTCAGCAGTTTGTAGGCTCTTATCCTCCGAATCTCTGACTTACCCGACAAGGTGTTTATCAGCAAGGGATAAGTATATCCCTTATAAGTATATATAAGTATATAAGTATATAAGTATATAAGTATATAAGTATATAAGTATTATAAGTATATAAGTATATAAGTATATAAGTATTATAAGTATATAAGTATATAAGTATATAAGTATATAAGTATTATAAGTATATAAGTTTATAAGTATATAAGTATATAAGTTTATAAGTATATAAGTATATAAGTATACATTGTCTCGAATACTTCACGCAACAACGGAATATCATGAGCCTTAAAGGGATTTAAACAGAACAGAACAGAACATATTTTATTAAACAAGTACATAGTACATAGTCATATTATACATAGTTTGTACAAAGTATTATACCATGTGGTTTTTAAGGAAAGTTATACTAAACACGTAAAACAATATTTGATTATCAAAGAGTGAAGAAATAAGTAAAAATAGGTAATTGAGATTGTTGTGTATGATTATAAACGCTTAAGAATAGTTGACGTGCCTCCAATGCAGTTTTTATGTATTTTGCCAAATTAATTAGTAAAGCTTCATTATTTGTAGACATGAGAGCATTGAACTTAAAAACAGATGGTTTTTTATAGTAATACTCAGTTATATATTGTTTTCTGATTTTTTCGAAGGCTTTACAAATACAAATAAAATGATAAACGTCCTCAATGTCATGGGATGTGCAACACATACAAAATCTCTCATTTCGAGGTATAAACCCAGAAGCTTTCTACCCAAAGCCAGCCCCTATCGACTGAGCGACTGGGGAACGCAAGGTTTGCAAATGCCATACGATTAAATCACAATACACCAAACGCATTCAAATAATGTCGAGGAATAGGGTACGTGTCTTTCCGAGTATATTCTCCTCTCCAAACAGAATTATTCATAAATCTGAAACGCGAATAGTATAATAAATGAGCTAATTGTGACAAACGAAGAAATATCTCGTAGGGGCATTTTGTCTATTTGTCATGATTAATGTTTAACATTTGATTTCAAAGAAAACCATTAGTCCTAATTTACAAGTATCGTGTTTTAATGCACTAGACTGGGATTGTTATTCAGTCCGTAATAGGGTTCAAGTCTGCGTACTATTCAACGTTTATACTTGATTTATTTCTCAATGATATAATTTCCAACTCGATCGAAAATGAAATAAACAGAAGACGACCATATTTGATTGTATCCATGGTGACAAAAATGAAGAATTACTTATTTAGAGAAATTAACAGTTTTATCACAATTGTTTCTAAAATATTCTGCATGAAAAGCAAGGAGTTGTTATGGGGGCTAGGGCTGAATCTGTATGCAATTAATCGCCCATTTTATTCAAGCTTTTATTTCATTATGACCGTCTGCACCAGGTAAAGAGCTTAAAAGTCGTTCATCTCAACCCGTTATAACCATGGTCCCTGCTAATACATCCCTCGTCGGGTTTATATGAACATATCGGGATGAAAGGGAAACTGCTCGTTGATTGTTAGTTTTAAAAAGCGGACATAAGATATCCATTTTTCAAACTTTTTTCCATTCTTATTTTGTAACAGTAGTTTCTTCAATCTTTCGTTACTGGTGTGACAAAGTGGGTCCATATGAAGTAAATTTTTATTCAATTGAATAAAATAATGGGTAGTTCAAAAAAAGTGTTTGTATTCGTTAAAGATCACAACGAAGTTAGAAACCCAACAAGATCATAATATTGCTATATATTAACCAGTCAACGCTTGTTTATTGTCTGACTTCATATTAAGTGTGTGCATTGTTATGATCTGATGCACATAATGTATGACAGTGTTATAAAGAGGTTGTTTATGAGACACATGTGTATAGCGTTCCATGTCCATATAATGACAGTTTTAAAGCATTGGGTCCTGCCTGGATCTCGTTTTAAAACCTTCCACGCGTTTGTTCTCATAAAAGAAACTCGTTTTTTGTACAATCCGATACCATACTTCATTCATTTAATGAACGATGTTTTTACCAGACGACCCAGTCTTCTCTTCCTAGTTAATAGAACCTGCCATAACAGAGTAGCATTTTTAATTTTTGGAAGCAAAAGTTTTTGAAAGGAAAGCAAAGGACCCAGCAGTTGACAGCGCATCTAAAGATGCAACCATTTGCGTCGCTACGTTGCTATTAGGTGACTTTCGGTATACATCCCATTAACAAACAATAACGACATTTGACCAGTTTGTTGAATACGACCTTGGAAAACATGTCTTCTACCCCATCAGAAGATCATTTTCAAATTACATCAAACTTTGAAATGTCGTCTGCAAGATCTTGCAGTTTGGGACAGTCGAACATTTGGCGTTTGGTAATGGGTTAAACTGTTAGACCGTATTTGTACCACTTTAGGTCAGAAATGTTGCTCATGCATTGTTACGTGCAGTGTTAGATAAGTTTGGTGAGTTTGATAATGGAGATGACTGTATACACATCGATTGTTGGTATCCGGGAAGGATGTGTCAATGATTCATTAACGCCAGCCTTATAATCAGTGCGTTGTCGTAAGCGATATGTCCGACACTGTGTTCGACATGTGCGCTTTGTTCTCAAGTTGCTGATGACGTAGACCCCTGAACAGAATGATGTATCTGATATGTTTTTGGTACTTAGTGCGCCTATTCTCTTTCTAGGGAATGCTTTACAATAACTCATTATTATTCCCTTAAATCCACTGACTGTTGTCCCCCACAAAGGATATATTTGTAAAGAACAATTGCGCTGGTTTTTTTTATGTAGAACTACTCGATGCGAATATAGCGATGCGTGAGCGGACAATATGTGCAACGCATTCAATCAAGTGTTATCTTGATGATTAACAATTTCAATTTAAATCATTTTATTCGGTAAAATCATCACAATTAACAAGCCTTTGGCCATAACGTTTCAGTAGACTATACAAACAAAATAGATATGAATTAAAAATTCAATTTCTATCAATCTTTAAGAATATTCAAACAATGAATTAGGAAACAATTGGGAAATAATGAAATTGTCCTGGACAACTATTTTACATCAACTTCCGGTCGAGGGAAATCACGCCATTGAATGATTGGGTGAAGAAAATATTCTAGAAGGACTTTGAATGGACCTTAAATGGAGAATTTCCCTCGGTTATAGCAGTTAATGTAAAGGTTTGCTATGTGCGATTGAAAAGTATCTGAAATTGTGGATTTTGTGTGTTTCTTTTTTCTTAGTTCGCATATCGTTATGTTATATAACAACCTACAGGATAACTTCCTTTGCCAACACGTAAATAAGCCCACAAGATGGAGAGGGACGAACGAGCCCAGTATTCTCGATCTTATAATATCTGCAGACAATACATCAATTGAGGACATCGAATACCAAATTCCTTTAGGCAAGAGCGACCACTGCGTCCTTCTGTTCAAATACATATGCAGTATTCCTAAGATAAAAAACACCAGAACAAGGAAAAACTACAGAAAAGCCATCTACACAGAAATCAGGAGAACACTTGAAAGTATCGAATGGGAACAGATATTACAACATAGAGATATAGACAAAATATGGAAGAGCTTCAAAAAGATAGTTAAAGAAATAGAAGACGAATTTGTACCTACAACCAAAATATCAAACAAAAATAACAAAATCCCGCTTAACACAGAAACAGTAAAATTAATAAAAGAAAAAAAGCAAACTGGCAAGGAAATTCATTCAATCAAAAGATCCCGAAGAAAGGAAATATTACAATAGAACAAGAAACAAGGTGACAAAACTAGTACGACAAGCAAGAAAAAGGTATGAAGAGAACTTGGCTCATGAAGCAAAATCTAACCCGAAAAGGATTTGGCAATATATTAATTCGAAAAGCAAAACTAGACAGAGCATTGGTGACCTTTGTAACGACCCAACAGATCCAAACTCGACCAAAATGGAAAGTGATGAGGAGAAAGCAAATATACTAGGAACATATGAGTTATTGTATGATGTCCATTTTTGGATTGGAGAAGAAAGTACTCAGGATGAGTATGGTACGGCTGCCTATAAGACTGTAGAGCTGGATACACTGCTGGACGACAAGCCTGTCCAACACAGAGAAGTGCAGGGCCACGAATCTCAACTCTTCAAGAGTTACTTCAACTCCATCGAGATAATGAGAGGTGGAGCGGAGACTGGTTTCCGTCACGTCAAGCCAACGGAGTACAAACCCCGCCGCTTCCATTTCTGTGGAACCAGGAAACAAGTCCAGGTGAAGGAGGTATCTCTTACCAAACAGAACCTGACGTCAAACGATGTCTTCATTCTCGATCTGGGTCTACAGATTTATCAGTGGAACGGTAACGATAGTAACAAGGATGAGAAGTTTAAGGCTGTTCAGCACCTCCAAAAGATCAAGAGTGACAGGGGAGGTAAACCAGAAGTGGAAACCTTCGATGAGAGAGATATTTCACCGAGCCATGACTTCTTCTCCCATCTGTCTGATGATGGAAAGGACGAGGATCAGGGGTCCGGCGAGGGCGAAGGAGAGAAAGAATTATTCCAGCTGTCCGACGCATCAGGGTCAATGTCCTTCAACAAGGTCAAGGAGGGCTCCGTTACCATGGACGATTTCAAATCCGAGGATGTGTTCATACTGGATACAAAGAAATCTCTGTTTGTCTGGGTTGGTAAAGGCGCAAGCAGAAGTGAGAAGCAGAATGCAATGACAAATGCACATAAATACTTGAGTGAGAAGCCATACCCCTTGGTCCCTGTTACTTGCCTCGGTGAAGGTCGTATCAACAAAGACTTCAACATGGCAATCGCAGCCTAAACACTTCATCAAGGCAATTCTATCCAGCTTTGAGTGATTTCTGACATTTGTTATAAACTTATCTAACCTTTTACTTTATTGTCTTTGATAAGCTATCAAATAGATTTGAAAAGATCAGGTTATTTTAATGATTCTGTTTAGATTCAGAAATATACATTTACGATTTGAAAAACAAAGACATTGCCAGAAAACATGGTATTTGTGTAAAAGACACTTGTAGGCTCCCTTATCTAGGCCACTTAATTGAATATATATCACATCGTATGTCTTACAAACATCGTGATAAAAGGAGAATCTATTATGAACAAAAGCAGATTAACTGAGATTATGCTAGCTTTATCACATTTTTGCCTATCACCTTTTATACAATGAACAGTCAACTCAGGAAATTCTGAAAAACGTTGCTTAGGAAATTGACTGCTGGATGCTAGAAAGAGTTATCAACCAAAGATCCATTTGAAGATTTATTTGAGGCTCAAGAGATTTTTATCACATGACTTTGCAATGATTTTGTTCTGAAAGCTGAAAATGAATAAAGATCTGTATTTACGCGGGTATATTTGGAAATGTATTGATATTACACAGCCAAAGATCTAATTGGACATCTTCCTCGACAGTGTTTAGAATTTCACATTCCGTATTAATGAACAATCTTTCAAAAGTGATTAAAATGTTCTTTGTATTTACCTGTTGCATGTGTATAAGCAATAAAAAAGTTATCTTTACTTTGTTGTAATTATAAACAGTTACTCAACACATAATTATGTGATACAAATAAAACACTTAACTGTAAAAAAAAAGAAAAAAAAGAAAAGGAACATATTTCAGTAGCGTATTTACAAAGGAACCTAACGACAAAGTACCAGAATTAGAAGATAGAGAAACACATAACAGTTGGCAAAAGATTAAAAGCTCAGAAGAGACAATACTAAAACATTTGAATTCACTAAAAACTGACAAATCGCCTGGACTCGATGGCATGCACCCAATGCTCCTAAAAGAACTAAGACATGAATTGGTAAAAGCCCTTAATCTCATATTCAACAAATCACTCGAAGACAACAAGGTTCCCAAGGATTGGAAGGAAGCACGAATAAGCGCTATCTACAAGAAAGGCAACAAAGCATTGGCAAGCAATTACAGACCAGTTAGTCTAACATCAATAATATGTAAGATAATGGAAAAAATAGTGCGGGATCACATATTGGACCACTTCATCAAAAACAAACTTTTCACCAAAAAACAATTTGGATTCACATCACTACAGCTGATTAGAGTGCTAGAGGAATGGACAGAGGCCTTAAACAAGGGACAAGGGATAGACTACCAAAAGGCCTTCGACACAGTTCCCCACAAAAGGCTCATAAAAAAACTAGAGGCATACAAAATTGGTGACGAAACAATCAGTTGGATTAGGCATTTTTTTATTAATAGGAAACAACAAGTGACAATAAATAATTCTAATTCTAAATGGCATGAAGTAACATCCGGGATACCACAAGGCTCTGTAATTGGTCCTGTACTATTTGTCATATACATCAATGACTTACCAGACATTGTCAACTCGTCGGTGTACCTATTTGCAGACGACACGAAAATATTTAAACTAATTAGTGATCAAAATGACAGAGATGAAATCCAAAGAGACCTAACAAAATTGACAGGTTGGAGTGATACATGGCTATTAAAGTTTCACCCGGACAAATGCAAATTAATACACATTGGTAAACATGATCCACCACCTGAGCACAATTATAATCTAGAACAAGTACACCAAGAAAAAGACATTGGAGTAATTGTTGACGACAATCTCGACTTCGAAAGGCATATCAGCGAGAAAGTGAAAAAGGCAAACTCCATGTTTGCAGTCATTAGAAGAACCTTCCAACACCTTGATTCAACAAATCTTTTACCTCTATACAAAGCTTTGGTAAGATCTCATCTAGAGTACGCAAGTTCAGTCTGGTGCCCATTTAAGGAAATAATTTCAGATTTAATTGAAGGTGTACAAAGGCGAGCTACTAAATAGATACCTGGATTAAAGAACCTCAACTACGAAGAACGACTCAAGAAACTCAAACTACCAACGCTAAAATTCAGAAGATACAGGGGAGACATGATTGAGATGTACAAAATTGCAAGTGGAAAGTTTGACACAGAAGTCACAGATTTTATTTAGGGGAGGAAGGATCATTCAACAAGAGACACAGTAAGAGGTAATACCACAAAAATATTGGCTCAAAGACCAAAACTAGATTTAAGGAAATACAGTTTTACTGTTAGATCTACAAACCTATGGAATAGCCTCCAAGAATCTGTGGTCACCGCAATAAATACCAATACTTTTAAAAATAGACTGGATAAATTCTAGGCTAATCAAGAACTGATTTACAATTATAAATGTGCGATCACATGCAAGACCGGAAGTCGCATAAGTCGCGTACAAGAACGATAATCTGGCGAAGAGGACCATAACGGACCTGAGTCAGAAGACATCCTTAAGTATCCTTAAGTAAGTATATATAGCGGGTGGGGTAACACTCTCAATTATCCAGACTGAAAAGTGCTCACAAATCGTTTTTTCGTCACGCATAATCGCCCTTTGTGTAGTGTATTAAAACCACACCATCGCTGATTGACATGTAATTTGTCGTTGTACACAATTGTAAGTAACTGTTTATTAGAGCATTTACACGGGCTGATCGTGCACGGAGGACGATGGGTACGGTCTCGAACGATGCGAGTTTAACGGAACTTACTTCTGTGCAGATAGACGATGAAACGTGTGTGAAGGTTTCGATCTCATGACTTCCCCGTGCAGGTCAGGAATTCCTATCGACTTCAAGTCAGCAGGTAACAGAGGTGCCCGTCTCTTGTACGTCTCCTGTTGGTGAGACTTACGCAGATACCCATATCTCAGAGGTACAGCTACAGACGCTTGTATCATACTACAATGGATATCCGAAAGAGCTCTTTAAAAGCTCTCTCATAAGACTGTATGCTTCTTGTGACAAAAAGTCGATGGAAGTAAGAAACGACCTGTTTGTCATACTATCCAAAAGAGATGATTTTCAATTCCGTGACTGTCATTTAAAGCGCCGGGTCCACAAGCAGAAATGCGAACCCCTGATTGATAAGTTGGCGTATGATATTCATACACTAGTCGCCACCTTAACCGATGGTAATTTCGACACTCACGAACTGAAGGAGCTTATAAGCCTACGTAACAGATCCACGTCCATCGCTGCAACAAGTGCACCTTCCAGTAGTGAGATGAATACCCCGAGCAAAACGTCCGGTCGATTTCCGGTAAATGCCGATGTCCCTTCAAAATCTGAGTTTTCGGAACTTCAAGAATCAGTGTCAGTGTTGAAAGCCGAAATACTTACATTGAAACAGGATTTTTTGTCTAACGACACGGAACGGTTAGCTGAAATATGTGAACTCAGAAACTCTCTTAATGAAGTAGGCTCTCTGGCTGACGAGCTCAAAACCTCCGTTTTTTCTTTCGGATTTCAGTCAAATTACCCAAACACTTTCTACGTTAGAGTCGGTTCAGCTAAACTCACTAACTTAAGTAAAAAGTGACATAAAACAGCTGCGACAAAACATGAAGAATTGTGAATATAGCGTTGCTCTTTTAGAGTCAAATGTACAAAACATTGTAGAGAAAATTTATCAGTCAAGATGCCGCGAGGGGAAGAGTGCAAACGGTGCCCGCTTCCGTCCATCTGGTCCTGGTGTTAATACTGTTGAGCAAACACAGGTGGAGGGGAGAGAAAGGCCGTCTGAGACTGTCCCTCTCGATGGAACTTGTTGTATTGAGGTGGGCAGTGATGTAGGGTGTAACACTGTAGAACAGGCACATTCTGTAAGTTCATCTTCTACAAATACGCAATCGGCGAATCGATTAGTAGCAGCGACGTCATATACCGGAGGTGTGCAAAGCTTAACCGAATTTCCGACCTTAACACACCTACGACAGAGGCATGAAACTCCCCAAAACATCAATTCCCACCCAGTGTTAGAACCACGGTATCTGTTAACCAGCCAGTCACAGATAAATCTTATAGTGACTCTACCAGAAGCTCATATAATACTACAGTACTGCAAAACGAGCCTTTGTCACGTGTACAAGATAGTAGGGAACCCCCTAGAAGCAAAATATACTCGAACCGTAGACATGCCCCGAAAGGTGCTGGTCGCGATGGTGATGCCACCGGTTCGCGAGGTGACTCACGTAAGGGCGCTTTTACTTCCGACGATTCTGGTAAAGATTTACACCAAACCAATCAAGTTTCAAATCATTCCACCAGAGCCAGACAACAAGCAAATCGGGAGTCGAACCAGCCCGATAGACATAGCCATTCATTGAATGCTAGTTATTCATCGCTTGGTCACTTCCGTGCATCAAGGCAAGCAAAAGGTTATAATTCGGGAAATGATTATGGTCCCCGCTCATCAAACAGAAAAAGTCATGAGCAAAGTCTGGAAGCACATGGTGAACAAGAGCCAGTCAAACAAAGCCTGTCCGAGATTGAAAGTCAAAGTTGGAACCTTTCTGAGTTTGTCAGAAAACGCACCCGCCGATATTTCGTATCCGGTTTTAAGCAATCTATTACTGAAGAAATGATTGCTAAGTTTGTTTCACAGAAAGGTCCAACAGTCACTAAAGTTTCTATTTTCCGACACAGGAATAAGGAATAAACCAGTAGTTATTAGGTTAAACGTGGAGGATGACGATTATGCACCTTTTTTGCAAGAACCGGATTTCTGGTCAGACGGTGTTTATTGTAGACCGTGGTTGTCGCGGACTAGGTAAATGCCCGTAGTATCGATGCTGCACGTGACCGACAAGTGCCTTTGCGCCGCGATCACTTAGTCGATGACATACAGTTTCACAATAATGAGCCTAGCTCCATTAGTACTGGTAACCGGTTTGATCGTCTGGGTGATGTTTTTTAATAAGCAGTAGTTATGTTAGATTGCATTAATTTGAAATGTTTTTCTTGGAATGCTACAGGTATTTCAACTAGTGGTATCTATTTAACAGAATGTTTAAGAGAACATGACATTGATTTTCTAGGAATCTCTGAACATTGGTTGTTTAAAAAGGATCTGCATATTTTAGAAAACATTAACAATTCATACTCCTATTTTGCAGTCGCAGACAGTGATCTTAACAATTGTGTCTTTAGAAAGTCTGGAAAAGGAGGTGTTGCTCTTTTGTGGAAAAAGAAGTTTGACTCTTGCGTTTCCCGTCTATCTATTGATAATGATAGAATAATAGGTATCCAGGTAGAATTATCTCCCACACAACTTGTTTATTTTATTCAGATTTATTTACCGTCTAAAAATCACTGCAATGAGTCATTTGTAAATTACTTTGATGTACTTGATGATATTTTTGCCAAACACAGTACGAAGTGTACATTAATCTTCATGGGTGATTTTAATTGTCACGTTAACAGCAAAACGTTCCAAAAAACACTAGACAGCCGTGATAGAAAGTTTGAGTCTTTTATTTTAAGAAATATGTTATCGCCAATTACAGCGTTAGATATATGCTCTGGAGCTGAGTTTACTTTCGAATCACAGTGTGGTAAAAGTATCATCGACAATATTCTTGTTTGCTCAGATGAAGTTAATCGCATAGCCTCATGTGCAATAGTTGATGATAACTCAACTCCTTACTCTAATCACAGACCCGTGGAATGTGTTTTTATGTTCCCTTTATCTATACATTCCATGCGCAACCCCATCAAAACGTATCAGATGGTCTAAAGTTTCAAGAAATGATAGAGATATGTTTAGATATTCATTAGATAATGACGCAGGTCTTGAATCTTTGCTAGGTCAACAAATTAAAAATTCTACTGATATTTATTGTTTATACAAGGCAGTAGTAAATTGTTTGCAAAACACTGCTGATTTGTTTTCCCAACTTCTTCATATAAACGTCATCTTAAGCCATACTGGTGTAAAGACTTGACTGATATGAACAGTTCTATGAAACAGTGCAGGAAGGAGTGGTTACACTCTAGGTCACTTAGATATGGGACCCTGTTTAAGAAACTTGAAAAATCGAAACGGATCTTCCGCAAATATCACAGAAGAGCAGCAGATTATTACATAATCAAGTTATACAATTATATTGACCATGCTGCTGAAGTTAACCAAGAGCACTTCTGGTATCTAGTTAACAGTAAGCGCAAGACTGCCAGTACAGCGCCTAGTGCCGAAATTAATTTTAATGGTACTTTCTGTAATGATACCGGTTCTATATCTCAGGGATGGCAAACTTACTTTCAAAGTCTTTATTCTCTTGATGAAAATGTTAATTTTGACCATTCTTTTAAAACGTTTGTTGACAGCGAGGTACGTAGAATTATGTCTTCTGTTGATCTAAGCAGCAATACATCCTGCAGGTTAACTCCTGGTGTTCTTAATGATCTTCTGATATCAGCCAATCGTAACAAAGCACCAGGCGTAGATAATATTACTAATGAGCATATATTGTACGGTGGTACTTTAATTCGACAAGTTATTGTTAAAATGATAAATGCGATGTTGAAATTTTCTTTACCTTTACACATGAAAAAGGGCATTGTCATTTCTGTTTTTAAAGGAGGTAATAAAGATAAAAAGACCCACATAATTATAGAGCCATTACTTTAACCTCATGTTTACTTAAACTGTTTGAACACATTTTATTACAAAATATGCAGTCTGCACCAACTATAAGGCCACATACATTGAAAGGTTGGTTTCAAGCTGGCCTGGGTTGCCTAATGTCACCATTTTCCTTGCGTGAATACATCTATTATGCAAAGGAAAACAACAGTAAACTATATATCTGTAATCTTGATTGCAAACAAGCTTTTGATAGAGTATGGCTTAACTGTTTATTTTACAAATTGTTTAATTCTGGCATAGATATAGTTACATTTAAATGTTTGCTTAGCATGTGCTCTGGCCTACACAGCTCTGTTACAGTCAACAATGTTATATCAAGCTCAAGCTTCTCAGTTTTACAGGGTACAAGACAAGGGGGGATAACTAGCCCATTTCTATATCTCGTCTTTATAGATGGACTTATTCGTCAACTTGAGCAGTCTGGTTTTGGTCTCTGCATAGCCGGAACGGATTGCAGCTCACTTAGTGTCACTGATGACATGGTAATTATGTCATTGTCACAAGCTGGTCTCCAAAGCATGCTTGACATATGTCATTTGTATTCATGTAAATTGAGATACCTTTACAACCCATCAAAATGTGCGGTAACAGTTTTTAAAGAACAGAAATCTGTACATAATAACTGTGTCTGGAAGCTCGGAGAAAGCATATTTTCTGAGGTAGATAATAACACTCATCTTGGCATCAATTGCAATAGATATATGGATATATCCATGAATATTGATGATGCCAGTAGGAAACTTAGAAACACTCTTCTTGGCCTCTCTAATGTTGGTCTTCACGAACGTGGACTTCAAGCATCAACCTCAGTAAAGATATACAAAACGCGCGCTAAATGACCTTAGCTGTCGATGCGCCTTAAAACACCATTCATTCAAAGATATACAAGTCAATTGTTCTTCCGAAAGCCTTATATGGTTGTGAGTTTTGTCCAGTTTTGAAACAATCCCAGCTTTTGCAATTAGAGAAATCTCATAGATTTTGTTTGAAGTATATCCAAAACCTACCTGTTTATACAAGAACCGATATTTGTCTTGGTCTTGTAGGTATGTTTCGACTTGAATCAGAAACTGATTATAAGAAACTTCTATTCATTGGTCAAGTATCAAATCTAAAAAGCAATCATATTTCTAAAAGAGTGTTTAATTATCGATTGTATTCTTTTTACCAGAATCCATGTTTTAAGTTAGGTTTTATACCAAATGCAGTGTTCCTACTGAAAAAATACTCATTAGAAAACTATCTTTTGGATTCTATGTCTTGTGGTCGTTTCCCGTCTAAGCTTAGGTGGAAGTCAATAGTGCATGAAGCAGTCAGCTTTAATGCCAATTCTACCTGGATATCTCGTTTGAGAATGGATGCCTACTTATCAAGTTTCTTAACATTAAAAGTCGTTTTTCCAAACAGAGCCGAATTATGGAATATTGAAAGGACTTATCCTTCTATGTCAAGGCATTGTATCAATTGCAAAAAAATATTTGTTAAGTTTTACAGTGATAATTTCACAAAAACATGCCCTCGATGTTGTTCTCGAGTTGAATTGCCAGTTTGTTTGCATATCATTTTTGAATGCAAAGATTCTATCGAAATGAAAACGTCACTTTTGACGATTTTGCGTTCCTCTTGTTGGGATCCTTTGTATTTTAGGTTCATTACATTAAGCACTACTGAACGATTTGTTAGTTTATTATCAGGATTACGGAACCTAGTCGACATGCCCGATCTAAATCATGATGTCATGTTATCACTAATTCCCACCTTAAGTCGGTTCTGGACCTTCTTTTTTGGCAATGCTTGATTTATATTTCTAGTTTTTAAATCGAATCTACATTCTTGCATTTCGCTTTTGTTGCAAGGATGAAGATTATATTCGATGTATTCCATTATTAGGTTGTTTTTTTTTTTCTCCAAGCTCCATTCCCTTTGCTCCGTAAAGGGATGATAGCGCTGGAAGTTTCATTGTCTGATGTATATACTCATCTTCTTTCAATTGTGTTATTATGTTCATTGTGACTGATGTATCTTTTTTTTCTTTTTCTCTTTTTTTTCCTTTTCATATGTTGTTTATTATTTCAATTTTCTGTAAACATTATCATCATATTGGTGGACAAATAAAATCAAACCAAAAAATCCTCTTGCCGACAACTCATACCAGTCAATATTCAATCTCTTCCAGAGTTATCGTTCCCGATACATTTCCATACATGTGTATGCAATCCAATCGGAACTACTCGGGTATTTCCGTGAGCTGTGAAATACACCTCGGATATAAGTGTAGGGTTACGGGTAAATCGGCCCCGGCGATAAACACCTATTATAAGCGTGCAAGTTAAGTAGTTCAATGTAGATTGAAGTGTTCGACATCCTTTTAAATATTTTTTTTATCGGTAACTCATACGAAATAGCGAAATCATAAGTTATGACATATAAAGTTGTTTTCTCAATCAAATTTAACGACTTTTTAGATTTCACATTTTAGATCAATTTTTCAAAAACCAAAGTGAAGTGACGTCATTCCGCGGGAACCAATATGGCGTCATCCCCTATTATTTCAGAGGTGTTTTCATTGGATGAACCCGATGTGTTCAGATTGTATGCAATCGTATCTACTCGGCAATCCCCGTCACAAGTCGGTTAGAAATGGCCAATGTGTTCCGAATGATGTGTATGGTGCGAGACGAACGATAACTTTGTAAGAGAGATTGGTCAATCTCTTACATATTATTTTTATTTTCAGGTTTGTTTCCCTTATTTCCTCAACCTGTTCGGCTTGAACCCGTTTAAACCTTAGTATGCTGGGTATTTATTCAAACATATTTTTGTGTCGTCTGCTTATCAAAACCTTACATATTGGTTTACATACTTACAAACTGGTTAGTTATAAGCAACGTTTCATGTCGTCATACTTATTACTTCTCAGTCTCTATAACAGAATGATTTCTCATCGTTAATAAATTCCGCCTACTCAGAAGTCCGATCCATTTCAACCATCTACATAGATTCACAGGAGACGGTAGGTTAGGAACCTTACTAATCTCCATATATATGCATCCAGATATGCGCTGCTGTAGCAACTCATGTTGCAAATTTGTACATATATCTATCAGTAACATCACACATATGTATGCATGCTGATACAGGAGGAAATCGCAGAATTAATTATATGTAGTGCACAAATGCCTGGTGTTAGATTACGTTCGATGTTAGGAATTACATTTAAAATGGTAAATGTCTGAGTACGTATTCATATCTAATCTGACGTTTATTATCTGATACGCAACATTCCCTTTTGTTTTTCCTCCATAATTTAACTAATGTAATTTTGATATATATATATATATATATATATATATATATATATATATATATATATATATATATATATATATATATATATATATATATATATATATATATATATATATATATATATTATATATATATGCTAATTTCTTTTTTTCCTCAATCCTTTTTTCTTATTCCTTTATTTTCTTTCCTTTCTTGGTTCCTGTGATAAATATTTTTCATTGTTCATATGTTAATGACCATAAACTGTAATGTTTGTGTCAATAAAATTATTTCTGTTCTGATCACCATAACCTCTCAGGTTTTGCGAAAATGAAGCGTATATAAAAGCTGCGTTTGGCCAGTCCGAATAGAAAGTAAACTTTTAACAATGATGAAACTGTGAAAGCCCCGAATTACAGCTTGCAATTTGTCAGCAATCGAGTGATGATTTTCAAAAAAAAGAGAAATAATTAATCCCTCCATGATATTTTTACTTGAACTAAAATGATTTCGAAGTGTTTAGAAACTAACAGGAAAAGACGTCACAAGATTACAAACTGCCTAGTTGCAATATCCATCCCTTAGTCACAACGGTTTCTACCGAATGGCATAAAGTGAAATGAATATCATGGATTTAACAATTCTGCAGATTTTGTCTTTAATCTTAATCTGAAGTTGTCACACATTCCTTGATGAAGGAAAAAGTTTAAGAATGACGGCTTTTCATCCAATAGTATAAACAAATAGTGTTATATGAAGCCATGAAAGGTGCGTGAAGTTAACGTTGTTTCCCACCTCGAGCATTAATCAACTCTTCATGCCATTAGCACGCTACGACCTTCACCGATCGTATAATGACCCATCTCTCTATGTACATCGACAACTCCACGTAAGGCAATAAACAATAAGGCATCTACGTGACAGTCGATATTCATTTTGAATTCGCCATTCAAAGCAGATCATTCAATTGTTAAGCATCATTACTTTTGCGCTGAAAAACACTCGGCTGGGATTTGTTCTGGTCCTTGGACTTTCCCTCTCTTAAATCTTGAAATTGATTCTTCAATTCCGACACGGCTGATGTCAGAATGCATTGCTTCTTTTTCTTCTCCTTCAGCATCCTTTACCACCTCTTCTTCTTCTTTGCTTTCATATATTCTTCTAACTTTCTGTTCTACATTTGTCTTCCTTTTTTCGTCAAAACACACCCACTAAGTTGAATTTTCTCGTAAAGATGTTCTTGTACAGTCTTATACTTCTCTCCTGGTTTGAAATCTGGTTCAATCATTCAGCTATGAGGGGTAAGACGGAGATGGAGTAGGGTGTCTTTGTAAGTTGCCTGTAAGAATCCCGAATTCTTCTAGCGTTATTTGACCTGTTAGACTACTTGACCAGTTTCTAGACCATTCCTCTTGTGCTGCCTCTTTCATCCCAGTATAGTTGTCTTTTTCTTAAGAGATTTTATTTCGGGAATTAGATTGTGTCTTGACGTTTCAAGAATTTTACTTAAGTTTGTGTAAGTTTTTTCTTAGTCTGCGTGACTTGTAGATAACCATCCTTTATTTTCATATTCCGTGTCTTTGAATAAAAAAAGATTGCTTATTACTTGCATGTACAAGAGGAATCAAAGGAGCGACAGCTCAACATACATTTATAAATCGTGAAAAATGGAAAATGACCTACCTGTCAATCATTTTGGACCCCGTAATCGTCCCACAAGAGGAGCCACTGGGAGATGATCGAGGCGATATTCTGGGTGTTCCAGCTTGGTCATTCCGAAATGATCGCAGTATAATGTAACCAAGAATTCGTGGTGCCCGTATGGAAATTGGAAAATACACGTTGCGTCGTGTATAATGGGTGATAAAGTATGGGTATAAAACAAAAGGAATACTACACAGAAGCATCTTTTCCGGGATTTGTATTGACCTCTCGTCGCGTGTATTCAAGACAACTATTTGCTTAATACGGACGCCGGTCTTTTCGAATGCTACAGTCGTAGCTTTCTCAATGACTTGCCTTCTGTATGAAGAATTAACCTAATTAAAGCTTGCCGCACTATTTCAGAGTGATCTCTTAAACAAGTTTGACTGTATACAATTAATTGGTTCCTTTTTAAGTAATTGGAATCAACATTTCTTTTTTGCAATTTCCTATGAGAACAAGCTGAATTACCCTATGATTGTCCTTGGAGATTTTGTCTTGGAGGTATATACAGTCGGACACCCCTGCAAACGTCCGAGTTTAACGTCCGAATCCCTGGAACAACCTAAACAACTACCATAACGCCGTTTTCCAGCAGTGGCATAACTTGTTTTTTTTTTACGTTTCTTATTCTAAATATGACTGCTCTGTCATTGTCAGTTAGAAAAATGTAAAAAATGTTTGTAAAATTGCTATATAACATGTTATGTTTATAACGCTATAAATCGTATTATGTTTTGTAATGTTTATGTTCCTTGCATTTATAAAGAACACAACTACAGTGGCCTTGTTATGATAAGTAGAACAAATCGCGAGCTCATCTTACACTGTAGCTGCTGAAGATAAAATAGGACCTTTACAGGTATTTGTTTATAAGATCTACATGTACGTTCATCAACAACGTACGAAGCTTCAATGAATCACTAGAGGAATACCGAAAGTTATTTTCATATGGACCCGGCTTTTATGGACAGGTCAGCTCGGTTTCTTCTTCAAGCGATTATGAGCCGGGAGTCGCAATATAATCGATATAAAAACCAGACGAAACAACAATGTTACACATATAATGTGACTCTCAAAGGGGTATTTATTTCTATGGTACTTTTGTACAATAATCCGCCATTTGTCTATGTTTTATAAACAGTTTCTCTTAAGATCTTTTGCATCTCCTACATTATTCATTGGCGAGGAAGGAAATCATCAATATATTTGTACTGTGATGTATTGCGTTAATGGAGACATTCGTCTTATAGCGAAAAGTGCATTGTTGATGTTTTTACAAAACTCCGTATAAGTCATCGCCCGTGTAGGTTCTTCGGTGCATTTCCTGAACACCAACGTGCATTTGGTAAACAACCTACGTCATAATACAGACCTAGGTACCGTTTAACTAAACAGTTTATGCTTAAGATTTACGTACGTCTTAAAAAACACCCCATCTTATTTCAATATTGGTCAGAGCAATATTACAATATAAATCATTAATGGGCGTATCACATTGCAATATTGTACATTCGATTAAAATACTATCCATATTAATCATTTTTCATTTACGAAATATATTGCTCAAGTTGTTTAGTAAAACGGTACCCAGTACAGCACATACATAACGTGGGTCAGCATGATATCATGAACAATATGTGTCAAGACAAGATCAATGAAAGAGCTGCATCACAAGGGTTCGTACGAGAAATGTCCTCATAAAACTAGATATTAAACGGAAAAGAGTACATCAGAAAAGCCCTAACCTAGACGTGAAGGCAACATAGGTCCTGTCTGTGGAATCTGTATCGTACTTTTAAACGCATGTCTGTTGAGATTTAAAAAAACCCCACAAAGTTATCGTTAAGATTCAAGAGTTAAGACAATTTTGTAAACGTAGAAGTAAAGTTACACTCTATGTGAGACGAGCCTCTTATAATATTGACGCACATTTCTCGCTTGATATTGATTAATACAGTAGCTCCTGGTGGGCTTACAGAGTGTCGTTTGTTGTGGGACTTTACCCCCATTACCTTTAAAGCGATGTTGCAATAGAACCGAAATACTGATTTTGCGTAATGAAAACTCAGTGGGACAAATATAATGATTCGTGGAACGCATATCAAAATAGTTCAAATTAGCTTCAACTCTTTGGTCGAACTGTAGAGCGTGTCTATAACTTGGGTAGTCAGTAGTATCTGCCAGAAAACAACATATAACCCACCAAAAGAATGCGTATATAAAATGTTCAATAAATCACAAAAGTACACAGCATACTGTGTGTGCTGTAAGATGAATGTAATTGGGGGCAAAGTATACTCTGGCCCCCCCCCCCAGTCTGGATATTGGGGGGGGCGCCCCCCCCCCTGGCCCCCCGTCTCCTACGCCTATGACTATATTGTGAATATGATAGGGTTTATGTTCTACTTCTTCAGTTTCATACAGCTTATTGGCAATGTAGTAGACTGGATGGCTTTTGCTCGTAGTTAAGCAACTTACATCGCGGTTTGAAGATAGATGGGCGACCTGCGATGGTTTTACCTAAAGAGGGACTTGATACACGTTACGATACTAAGTCAATGCAGTTAGACGTTGTGTATGACTTGTTCTTTAAGGATTCCCCGATTTCATTCTCTAAAGCATGTTTTGCGACTAGCCAGAATGTTCGTCTCACCGACTCGACTCTCTGTGTCCAGACATTGTGGATAGTCAAATGTATTTAGAATGATGCGTGTATCCGACTATGGAGTATCGTCATTATACAAACTGCAATAGCGTGTAATGCACACATTAGTATAATACGGAAAAAGTAACTTTTATGCTTTGACTCATTTCCACATATTCGAACTTCTGACGGGATCGAAATCATAATTCAAAGTAAATGACAACACTAGCAAGAAATGGATATACATCTTTATTTGATTGTTACCCACATCGTCTTGTCGGCAACTCATACAAATCAAAATTCAATTCCTTCTAGAGTTTTTGTTCCTGATTTATTTCCATATGTATTGTACAGGGACGAACGATTTCTGCAAGAGAGATTGGCCAGCCATCCATTGTGTATTATTTGTATTGCATGTTTGTCTCCCTTATTTTCTCCCACCGTTCCGGCCAGATCACATTTAATCAACTGACAACAGTTCATTTATTCTTACTTAAATGCAAATCAAGCAAATTTATATAGGAGTTACTGTGTAAATAGGAACAAATGTTAGGTGGTATCGATCATTTCGTCATATTAATTGCTAACCGCTTTCTATAACAGAATTATTTCTCATGGTTGATAATTTTTGTCTGCTTCGAAGTCCTATCAAATTAAATCATGTACATAGATCGGAAGGAGACGGTAGTAGATTAAGAACCTAACCGATCACCATAACCTTTCCGGTTTTTCGAAAATGAAGCATTAAACATGCATAAACGCTGCTTTTAATCAGTTTGAATGAAGAGTAAACTTTTGATAATGATTAAAATGTGAAAACCCTCTAGGACATATATGATGTCGAAGTGTTTAGAAACTTCTTATTCAAGACGTCACAACAGGATAAACTGCTAAGTTGTCATGTTCATCCTTGAGCCATATTGGCATAAAGTAAAATGAATATCATGGAATTAAAAATATTTCTTTAAACTGGAGTAGTCATAAATTCCTTGATAAAAACATATTTAACAATGCCGGACTTTCATGCCATATTATAAACAAATAATGTTATATGAAGCCATGAAAGGAACGTAAAGTTAATGTTGCATCCCGCCTCGAGCATTAATTAAATTTTCAGGCCAATAGCGCTGTATGGCCTTCAATAATCGTATAATGACCCATCTTTCTGTGTACATCGACGACTTAAAGTAAGGCAGGAACCAATAATGGATCTATGTCACCGTCCATATTCATTTTGAATTCGTCATTCAAAGCAGTTTATTTAATTTTAAGCATCATTACTTTTCTCCCAGAAAAAGATCCTGTTCTTGGATTTGTTCTGGTCCGTGGACTTTCCCTCTCTTTAGTCTTGGAAATGTTTCTTCAATTCCTTCTAGGCTGATGTCACAATGCATTACTTCTTTTTTTATATCCTACTGCATCTTTTTTCGTCTTCCAATTTTCGTCAAAACACCTTCTTATTTGAATTCCCTCCTAGATACTTTAGCTGGAAGTGGGGGACCATACATATTGCACTGCCTCTTGCTCTCTAGCATAGTTGTTTTTTTTTCATAGAAATTGTTATTTCGATAAAGATTTTGTCTCTTAATGTTTCCAAAGTTAAACCAAAGCGTATATAAATTCCTTCTAACTCTGTGTGACTTGTAGACAGCCATTCTTCATATCTATATTCTATTTCTTTAAATTAAAAAAGATTACTTGTTACTTGCATGCAATTACTTGCATGTAAAAGAGGAATTAAAGAAATGACAGCTCAAAATACATTTATAAACCGCGAGAAATGGAAAATAACTTACCTGTCAATCGTTTTGGATGTCGTCTCATGCTGGTACCACCTGGGAGATGACCACGGTGATATTCGTGGTCTACCAGCTAATCATTCCGACAAGATCGCGGTGTAAAGCCACCCAGAATATCCGGTCTCCAGGTTGAAATTGAACAAAAACACATTGAGTGTAACATGGGTGATGGAGAATATGTAAAACAAAAGGGATATTACTCAGTTGCATCTTTTCCGGGATTTATATTGGCCTCTCGTCGCGCATTCTAGTAAACAAGCCAACTAACTTCTATATAGGACGCCGGTCTTTCCACAAGGTACAGTAGGAGCCGTCTGTATTAGGAATAAGCCAAATTAACGCTTGGTGCACTTATTCAGAGTGGTATCTAAAACAAGTTTGACTGTATATAATTATTTTGTTCACTTTTTGAGTAACTGGAATCAACATATTTTTGCAATCGTCCATGAGAACGAGCTTCATTACCAAATGCTTCTCCTGGGAGATTTATTATGGGAAGGTACATACAGTCGAACACCTCTGCAGATCTTGATATTTTGTACGTCCGAACTCCATGAAACAATTAAAATAGCTACCGTCACACCGTTTTCAAGCAGTGACATATTGTTTTTTACCTTTTATTTTATTCTAGATATGACTGTTTTGTCAATATCAGATAGAAAAATAAATCGGCATGTAGGATGATAATATCGATCTCAATCCCTATGAATTGTGTTCATTAAAACACTTTTTGTTTAACTGTTTTGGCCTTCTTTTTTATTTATTTTTATTTCGCGTCTATATTGATTCAGTAACAGCTATCCCTGTTGTTCAAAGATCCTTTAGTTCAAAACATGTTTTATCCGAAATGGCATCTTTGTTACATGACTTTCCTTGCAAATGATGGAGAAATATATTTAACCATCCAAGACATACGAGTGCATCATATACATAGCGTGGGAGAATGGGTATACAAAATATTCAATTAATCACAAAAGTACACAGCATACTGTGTGCGCTGTAAGATGAATCTAATGAAATAAATCGCCGGTTCTCAGAGGACCACTTATTGTCTAAAGAAGCATGGTAAGATAGCGTTATTGGTCACGCGACCCCCCTCGATGTTACTTACGACATAAGTACATTTGTAGAAGGAATAACGACACTCAGGCACTGCAAATTGGGACCAAACATCAGAGGTCGGGATAAACGTACTGATTGCCCTGATATAATAGTTTGAAGGTTACAGGAAGGAACTGTACGAAGTCAATACAGCTTGACGTTGTTTGTGACTTGTTTTGTACGGATTCCTCGAGTTTATTTCTCAAAAGCATGTTTTGTGAGTAGCCATTATGTGCGTCCCATCGACTCGATTCTGGGTATACATACATGTACGTTGTGAATAGTCAAAAGTATTTAGAATGATGTGTGTAACTGTCTATAGAGTAGCTTCATTTTACAAAATGTAATAGCGTGTAATACACATACATAATTGTATAATACGAACGAAGTAACTCATATGCTTTTGCCCATGTCCACATATTAGATTTTCTGAGTGGATTGATATTAAAATCATCAACGAATCTTTAATGGATCATAACCCATATCGTCTTGCCGACAACAATTCAATATTCAATTCCTTCCAGAGCTTTCGTTCCTGATTTATTTCCATGTGTATGGTAGGGAACAAAAAATAACTTTGCAAAAGAGATTGGTCAGCCATCTCTTGTACATAATTTGTATTGCAGGTTTGTCTCCCTTATTATTCTCACACCGACACGGTCAGACAACATCTAATCAACTGTTCAGGTTCATCTATTCTTATTTAAATGTATATGCAGCAAATTCCTTAGACAATAATGATGGTTTGAAGAGGGAAAATGGTTAGTTGTTAGTAACATCCCATTTTATTAGACTCATTGCTAACCACTTTCTACAGCATAATTATTAATCATTGTAATCAATTTTCGTCTGCTCCAGCAGTGAAGCCCGATCCAATTCAATCATCTACGTAGTTTAAGTTTCACAGGAGGCAGTAGGTCAATAACCTAACTAATCACAATAAACTCTCCGGTTTTACGAAAATAAAGCATCACGTACATGTATTCAAGCTGCTTTTAATCAATTCGAATAAAGAATAAACTTTAATGAGTACACGTGAAAGCCCACAATTAAAACTTACATTTTGTCAGCAATCAAGTGATGATTGCCACAAAAGAGAAATGATTTATCCCTCCATGATATTTTTTACTTGGACATATGATGTCAAAGTGTTTAGAAACTTCAATGACAAGAGGACAACTGCTTAGTTGTCATATTCATCCATTAGCCACAATGGTTTCTACCAAATATCATAATGTGAAATGAATATCATGGAATTAACAATATTCTGCTGTTGCTTAATTTGGAGTAGTCACACATTTCTTGATGAAGGACATGATTAAACAATGCCGGACTTTCATCCGATGGTACAAATAAATGATGTTATATGAAGCCATTAGACATGCGTGAAGTTAATGTTGTTTCCCACCTCGAGCATTAATCAACTCTTCAGGCCATTAGCACGCTACGACCTTCACCGATCGTATAGTGACCCATCTCTCTATGTACACCGACAACTTCACGTAAGGCAATAAACAATCAGGCATCTACGCAACCTTCGAAATTCATTTTGAACTCGTCATTCAAAGTAGATAATTCATTTTTAAGCACCATTACATTTCGCGCCTATAAGCGCTCTGCTTGGATTTGGTCAGATCCAAGGACTTTCCCACTCTTTAGTCTTTGAAATTGCTCCTTCAATTATCCCGAGACTGATTTTAGAATGTATTACTTCTTTCACTTCTTCTCCTGCATCCTGTACCATCTCTTCTTCTTTGCTTTCAGATATTCTTATAACTTCTTGTTCTACACGTGTCTTCCATTTATCGTCTGAACACACCCACTAGGTTGATTTCCTCAGAAAATATTCTCGAAAAATCTTACACTTCTCTCTTGGTTTGAAATCTGGTTCAATCATTCAGCTATGAGGGCTAATACGGAGATGGAGTATGGTTCTTCGTAAGCTACTGGTAGGTATCCCGAATTTCTCCTGGGTTTATTGACCATTTACACTGCTTGACCAGGTTTTCAGACCACACCTCTTATGCTGACTCTTTGTTCCTAGTAAAGTAGTAAAGTTGTCGTTGTTTTAGGAATTCATATTTTGGGAAAGAGTTTTTATCTTGATGTTTCCAAAGTTTCTACTAAAGCTTGTGTAAGCTTCTTTTAACTCTCTGTGACTTGTAGGCTGCTATTCTTAAAATCTATATTCTGTTTCTTTCATATAAAATAGGACTGCTTATAACTTGCGTGTAAAAGAGGAATTAAAGAAATGACAGCTCAAAAAAAACAGTTATAAACCGCAAGTAATTGAAAATGACTTACCTTTCTGTCGTTTTGGACACCGTGATCGTCCGACACGGGGACCCCCTGGGAGATGACCACTGTGAAATTCTGGTTGTTCTGGCTCGGTCATTCCGACAAGATCACGGTGTTATGTTAACCAGATGAATAGGTGTCCCGATGGAAATTTGAAAATACATGTTGCGTGAATCTTGGGTGATAAAGTATATGTAAATCAAAAGGAATACTACTCGGTAGCAGATTTTCCAGTAATTTTTATCGACCTTTCGTCGCGTGATTACAAGACAACGGTCTTTCCGAATGCCACAGTATGGATTCTCTGAATGAATTGCGTCCTTTATAAAGACATGATGAGGCTAAATGACGTTTGACGCACTGATTCAGAGCGGTAGTGTAAAACAAGTTTGACGGGATATAATTGATTGATTTTTTTTTAAGTAATTTGAATCATCATCTTTTAGAAACCTCCAATAAAATGAGCTACTTTACCCGATACTTGTCTTGGGAGATTTTGTCCGGGATGTTGCAAATGACACCCACTTATTTGCATTCCATCGAACAAACATTTTTTGTAAAATCTTACACTTTTCTTTCGGTTTGTAAACTGATGTAGATACTTTAGCTATGGGGGGGGGACGGAGATCGAGAAGTGTTTCTTTAAAGCTTTAAAGAATTCCAGCTTGACCAGGTTTTCCGACCATACCTATTGCACTGCCTTTTGCTATCTAGTATAGTTGTCTTTTTCATAGAAATTGTTCGATAAAGATTTTGTCTCTTAATGTTTCCAAAGTTAAACCAAAGCGTATGTAAATTTCTTCTAACTCTGTGTGACTTGTAGACAGCCATTCTTCATATCTATATTCTATTTCTTTAAATTAATAAAGATTACTTGTTAATTGCATGCAAAAGAGGAACTAAATAAATAACAACTCAAAATACATTTATAAACCGTGAGAAATGGAAAATGACTTACTTGTCAATCGCATTGAATACCGTAATCGTCCCACACGAAGAACCCATTGGAGATGACCACGTATTCCTGGTGTGCAGCTCGGTCATCCCGACAAGATCACGTTGTTATGTCACCCAGATATATAGTTGTCCCGATGGAAATTTGACAATACATGTTGCGTGTATCATATTAGCCTGGTGGAGCCTGGCCCGTTCGTATACCGCGAACTAATGCGGGTTAGCATGGGCCAGGACCCCAGGCTAGTATCATATGTGATAAAGTATGTGTAAATAAAAAGGAATACTACGCGGTAGCAGATTTTCCGGGATTTGTATCGACCTCTCGTCGCGTGTATACAAAATAATTTATTGCTAATTACGGACGTCTTTCCGGATGCCACAGTATGAAATATCTGAATGAATTGCGTCCTTTATAACGACATGATGAGGCTTAATAGATTTTTGCCACACTGATTCAGAGCTGTCGCGTAAAACAAGTTTGACTGGCTATAATTGATTGGTTATTCTTTTTAAGTAATTGAAATCAACATCTTTTAGCAACCTCCCATAAAACGAGCTTCATTACCCGGTGCTTGTCCTGGGAGATTTGTCCAGGAGGTATATACAGTCGGACACCTCTCCACAGCAATGTTTTATCCGAAATGGCCCTATTGTTACAAGACTTTCCTTGCAAATGATGGAGAAATAAACACCACACCGGCTTCCGTAGGTCAACCAGGAAATACCTAATGAAAATCCCACTCGACTTGAGATTCGGGGAGAAAGGATTAGTGTTCTAAAGGCTATATCTCAGCGGGTTGTTCCCTGAACGTCGACTCGAACGTCATCACACTTGGGTGATTTTAGGGATTAGGAGGGCCTTCAAGGGAACGTCGACTATCGATTTTCTTACTACTGATAAAGGGTTACACTTTATAATTGTTATGGAAAACACATAGAAATATAATGGTTTTAACTTTATACATTTATTGACATCATTTTCATTGTTTTATATCATCGGTAAAATTAAATAAATCAAGTCTGACAATATGAGATACACACATATTTGAAGTCACCATACACTATTTAACCTAAGTGGACAAGCTGCGATGCTAGGTCTGCATACGTCATTGTCATAGGTCTATTACTCCTTCTTGGTATCTATTCTTCAGTGTACTCAGGCGGCGATTAATGTTCATGTATTTCTTTGCGGTGGTCTTGTACTTCCGCCCTCTGGATTCTATTTATTACATTCGCATTCTGTATATCTTTAAAGATTTGGATCACCGCGTATATGTTTGGGTGAGCGTGTTGTGCCTTTTTCTTCAACTTGCTGTGCCACGCTTCCAAACTGTTGTTAGGTCGAGGGCCTTAGGTTCCGAAGTGGTCCCACATCGTTTGTTCACCTTCAACCCACTGCTCCGTTACATAGTCAGTGAATGCTGGGTTAGGTCTATGATGTCGGCGTCATCTCTATCTTCTAACGTCTGGAACCAGTGATCTTCAATGGCATCCAGTGGTATTAGAGATGGCTGCGCTTCTCACAAGTGTACGGACGTTGTTGTTGTCTTTGTAAGGAATCTGTAGGCCGGGAGCCTGTGCCTTTCTCCATATGCTCTGGGTGAACTGGAAGAAACACCCTTTCGTAATTATTCCAGGAAACGCTTTTTCAATGGCGTTGTTGGCAGCTGTTTCGAAGTCGAGGACGCTACTGGTTGGTGTAAATCTCTGCCCAAACTCGTACATCTTTCCCACTAGATGATCAAAAAATCGTGTGTATACGGCTTGACTTTTACCAGGAAGGAAAATATCAATTAGATACATAACCAATATATTAATTAAAACATGAGATTTCTTCAGTTTGATTTTTTCTACTTTCATCGATTTTCCTTTATGTTCCCCATGGTAGGCCCCCTAATCCCCCTTGGGATAGGTGTGATAAAAAATCGAGTCGACCTTCAGGGAACACACCATCTCAGCCACGTAGCTTCAATTTCAATTCATTAATTAACAATCATCGACAAAATTTGTCTATGACCATTTACAATATCATAGAATATGGCTTAGACTTAAAATGATCAACGAACATATACAAAAAAATGAAATTTCAAGAATGGTGATACTATAATGATTGAGATAGTCGGTGGTTAAGGAACAGCAAAAGAGTTTAAAGTTTCATCACGAATAGCAAAGCTCTCCGAAATATATCTACACATGCCTAGTAGGCCTATTTTCGTTCTATTTGACGGCGGCATTTATTGTAAAAAGTAGTTTAATTAGTCCGTAAAACGCTACAATAATGTTTCCAAGTTTTTGAGTGTACTTTGAACATTTAAGTATAAAATGGTATTCATTTTCAACTACCCTCGACGAAAGAATTTAACAATGTCTATTGTATATAGGCATCCTGCGTCAAAAAAAGCACTAGTTCTCACAGCGCGGTATGTTGTGATACAGCGGTCTGATTCGCTGTAATAACGACATATTGCTGTCAGTTCACGACTATAGATGGTTTGTCACGGGTTATGAAGACATTCATCAGAAGCTAAATGACTCGTGGGAAATTTAGGCCCTCACCCTCCTTATTACGCTGTGATTTCCCGGGACGGAACATACCTTCCAGAACGGATGATTCTCTAATTGGAATCGAACATAAACCGTGCTAGGACAAAGACCGTATCTAACGGGACAATTGTATTCGATTTACGTTTCTTATTGACTTACCCTTTATTCTCCTTTATGAAGTTTTGTGCGAGTCAAAATTGGAATGTTATATGTTCATTTTTGCATGCATTTATAGATAACGCAGCTGCAATGGCTTTCATTATAGACTTTAGGAATACTCTTTTACATGGACGCGGCTATTATTGACAGTTAAGCTTGTTTTCTTCTTGCAGCGATTATGAGCCTGGAATCGCAATATAATCGATATAAAAACCAGACGAAACAACAATGCTACACATATAATGTGACTCTCAAAGGGGTTATTTATTTCTATGGAACGATTCTTCAATAATCCGTCGTTTGTCTCTGTTTTATAAACAATTTCCTCTTAAGATCTTAGCATCTCATACATTAGTTATTGGAGAGGAAGGAAATCATCAACCTATTCATATGTGATGTATTGCGTTAATGAAAACGTTCATCTTGAAGCGAAAAGTGCATTGTTGATGCTTTTACACAACTCCGTATATATCAACGCCTATGTAGGTTCTTTGGTACATTGCCCCAATAAAAACGTACATTTCTTAAACAACGTACGTCAAAGACAGGCATTTCAAGACAAGAGCAAAACCATGCGGGAACCACCGTTTCTTGGATAATTGTGCAAAGGGAGAAAAGATCTTACGCTTACAAAGTTCAGATATGCAAACAACATGATCAACAGATAGTCTGAACAATTGCACAAAGCATAGCATTCTAAGATCTTCGATTTTTGGGGTATAAATTGGATTGTAATTGAAAATGTGTCAACACAATCATCGTGACCCATTGTATTTTCCTTCTTCTCGGAAGCGCCTTCGCCTACTCCTACGTTCTGCTCATATTGGAGAAGAAGGCAGAGATAGGATGGCGTGTTGCAGTATTTGTCAGACAACATCATATTTATCCCGCCAAAAAATGCCTATATGAAAGCTTCAATGAATCACAAAAGTACACAGTATACTGTGTGTGCTGTAAGATGAATCTAATGAAATAAATCGCCGGTTCTCAGAGGACCACTTATTGTCTAAAGAAGCTTCGTAAGATAGCGTTATTGTTCACGCGACCCCCTCCATGTTACTTACGACATAAGTACTTTTGTAGCGGGAATAACGTCATTTAGGCACTGTTTATTGGGACCAAACATCAGAGGTCGGGATGAACGTACTGATTGCCCTGATATAATATTTTGAAGGTTACAGGAAGGAACTGTACGAAGTCAATGTAGGTTGACGTTGTTTGTGACTTGTTTTGTACGGATTCCTCGAGTTTTTTCTCTAAAGAATGTTTTATTTTCGTCCCACCGACTTGACTCTCGGTGTCCAAACATTGTGAATAGTTGGCAATATCTTATTGGCAATAAAATTCAATGAACATATACTGTATATATTTATATGTAGACGAGTCTCTTATAATTCAAACATGAACGACATGGTTGATTACATTGATGTATATGACGTTTATGTTTGTTACCATTATGAGACTGAAAGAACTAATATATACAAACTGCGATAGCAGTGTGTAATGCACATATTGGTATAATACGAACGAAGTACGTGTCCTTGCATACTTTTAGACCCTGGGATAACGCTAGATTCCAACCCTTTCTTCGTTATTATTTGTTAGACAGCTACTTGCATGTTCATTTAAATTCATTACAAATATGAACACACGATTCTTTTCATAATATGTGTATGATCGGTTTGGATCATTTTTTAAGTTTCCGATGGCTTTCAATCAACACTTTGAACACGTGGCGTTTTGATTCCTTACTCTTCTTCCTAGCTCATTTTGCCTAATCCATCATTACAGAAAATATTAGAAACCGCTCTGAAAAAGGGCAAATTGTCATTTTGCGAAATGCATGAATATTTCACAATGTTTTCTACTTAAAAGAAAAATGTACGTCTTTGCTTTTTGTATCGTCTGTTGTTGCTTTTAATTTGAAATGTTACAAATACCAATACGATGAACATTAGTTAATCTCGTCTCATACTTCTAGGAAAATAACAAACTTACGAATGCACGCGATAAATAATTTACCTGCGATCACACCGAAGGCCAGGAACATTAGAGGTGCATTATTAGTCTTCATTTACAAAACAGCAAACCATATACAAGCACTTTACGATACAGCTGTAACAAACGGAAATGTAAAACAAACCATATGCAAGCACTTTACAATACAGCTGTAACAAACGGAAATGTAAAACAAACCATATGCAAGCACTTTACGATACAGCTTTAACAAACGGAAATGTAAAACAAACCATATACAAGCACTTTACGATACAGCTGTAACAAACGGAAATGTAAAACAAAACCACCAGGATATGTTATTACATATTTCAAGGGTTATTTACAACATATTTTTATATCACTGGCGGTAGGTAACAACCGGAAATGTAATAAAACAGGAAATGTAATAACCTGTTTTGTTACATTTCCGCTTGACATAGTGAACAGGAAATGTAATAAAATCTTAATTGTAATAAGTATTGATAAAATGATTGGACCAGCGTGACATTTTAACAAACTCATCCTGAGTATAGACTCACCATGCCATTTAAATGCTCTGGATAAATTTACACATGTTCAATTCTCAAACCAGACTAGCTTAGATTTACTTTTTTCAAACGATGTTTCATAATTTTCAGGTGACATGTTATGATTTACAAGAGAATGGTGGGATGCATATGACTAAACTAACCCAATAGTTCGAACTTTTTTTTTTAATTGGGATAAACAGTGTACACTTGTTTAATTTCAAATATGAACTGATTACTAGCAGTTTATTTTATTTCCTGTCTTATAACATTTCCTGTTGACCATGTCATCTGAAAATGTTATAAGACAGATTTTGAAATAAATCAATATGGACCAGTCTGGTCATGGAATTGAACATGTGTTTAAACTTATCCTTAACGATTAAATGATATGACGAGTCTATAAACACACACTTCAGGATCGAAGTCTTTCTTTCAGATCATATTGTTCAGTTTATTTTACATTCCCTGTTGCCTAAACCGCCTGAAATCGATATGAAACAGGTTTTTAGACAAACCACTAAAGTCTTTTGAATGAACTAAATCGGATATACAAAGAGTCGTTCTAAATTTTCAGGAACTACTTTTTACTGTACATCGACCTCCGGAAGTAATTCTTCAGTGTACTCTGACCATTCGGACATTTGGATAGTTTAAGCATACTCAGAGTTTCGGATGGTTTAGGTATATTCGGATAGTCCAATGGTTTTGGTATTTTCGGACATTCCAATGGATTAGGTATTTTTTGGACATTTCATTTAAACATTAGTACGTTTTTAGTATATTCAAGAATTCGAATGATTAAGGTATGTTCACACATAACGATGGTTAAAGTATACTCCGACATTCAGATAATTGGGGTACAATCACACATACGAATGGTTAAGGAATATGCACACCTTAAAATGGTGGATGATTCGGTTGGTTTTGGTATATTCGAACATTTGGACGAAATATGTATATTCGGAAATTACGATGGTTTAGGTTAATTCAGACATATGGTGTTTTCGGATATATTTAGAAATTGGATATTTTGGGGTTTTCGGCTATTTGTGTGGTTGTGGAACATTAACACTTTCAGATGGTATAGGTATATCAAGACGTTTGGACGAAATATGTATATTCGGAAATTACGATGGTTTAGGTTAATTCAGACATATGATGTTTTGGGATATATTTAGAAATTGGATAGTTTGGGGTTTTCGGCTATTTGTGTGGTTGTGGAACATTAACACATTCAGATGGCATATGTATATCCAGACATTTGGACTGTAAGAAATATTCGGATAGTTAGGGTACATTCATACATTTTGAATTAGCGGAAAGCTGTGATATAACCTGTTTCCTATATACAGCTGATATTCAAGGGTTTGGAAAGCAGACGACAGAGAAATCTGTTTTCAAAAACGCCTACTCATGTTTTGTTTTTTATTTTCCCCGTTTGGCCGTTGTAGCCGACTTGCTAACGTGCGAGTACGTTTTCTAAAAGGATTAAGTTTCAAACACGTCCTGCCTGTAGGCGCTTGACAACGTAAAAGGCATTCCTTGGTTTTAACAAAATAAATAGCTATGGTAATTACGTTAAATACCATAATTAAAACAAAATGCATTATAAATGTTTATGCCTTACTTAAATAAGGCTTAAAAGGAAGGTCTCTTAAATGAAATGAAAGCTTCTTAATTCATATAACACCACCTTTATCACAGGAGACACCATGTATCAACATATACGTTTAGCAATTTTTTGAATCATTAAAACCAAAAGCAGACTTTGCTCGTATTGTGCGGCATCTGTTTTCTGTAACAGTTTCCCATCTTATCCTCACAACAAAATACTTTCCCTCATTATCTATTTTTGTATCTTATTATCGTTTACTGTACATTTTGCAAACAATGGTAAACAAACAAACAAACACTCTTTCCTTAACATAATGAATTTAAAGTGTACGACCTAAAACACATTTCCTAAGTAAAGGAATATCTGTCATGAACGTAGTTCATGTTAAACTGCTGCAAACTGAATTAATTGTGATTAGAGGGGAAATCGCTTGCAATTAGCAATGTTTACTTATATCATAAACATTTTATCAAATTGTTTTTATAAATGCATACACTGTTGTTTCTATAAGGAAGAGTGTTACAAGCAGAACCCCCAAGAATGTCGTGTCTAGTGTTGAAAGCTAATAGAGGAATAGTTCCCCCTGGCAATGTACATTTAATTCCGGTTTAACACCGCCTTTACAAGATTGTAGGTCATCTTTGATAAACCTAGAACAGATGTCGCCAGAACAAGTTTATTAAGCAAAACCGTTAACGAAACAATATACGTTTGTTTTTACTTTACAAGTATTGCAACAGGGTCATCAGAACAAAACTTCTAAGAAGCAAATTTCGTTATGAATTTTGCGAACAATATATCTTTATTATCGTTTACCACTATTTATACTACTAATAACTCTTGTATACTCTTTGATTGTTTAGACAAATGTCTGTTTTTAAATCCAAGTTGAAGCAAACCAGTTTCAAATTAAACCATATAACTCAAACGACATCGTATATATACTTAAGGTAAGCAAACAATAACAGAGAGTAACTTAAAATAAATAGTTTTTACCAAGCTGTATGTTGTAGCTGTGTCATTTTTACAAGACGGTTTAGACTGGTATAGTCGAAACTCTCAGCAAGTCCATTTCGGAATATACATGCATTGTTGATAAATGAAATAAATAAATAAACACCCTGTCAGAAAGTACATGCGTTCATGGAAACAATTATTTTTATATTATATTTAATTATGCTGATATCATAAATTATAGATGTTGTTGATTTTAAATCGGTTTGGTTTCCTGGTCAAAAACAGGAACTACTTTGTTTTTTCCCAGAACTAGTGTTTTTGTCGTATTGATACGTAGAGAATAGATGGTTGGTGTCGTGAATCGGAAATGTTATCGGGCAAGGCTTAGGAATATTATCCGGTGAGCCGTAGGCGAAACGGATAATAATCCGAAGCCGAGCCCGATAACTTTTCCCATTCAAAGACACCAACCATCTATTCTATTTATCCTGTTACCTTTATGTATTCTTTAAAACAAACAATATGTAAATAAGACACGAGAAAAAAAGAAAAAATAAGTAGAGAATGATGTAAACATGACGTCATGTCGTTCTTATGACGTCATGAATCGTCACGTGCATGTGTTACATGGTTAGTGCCGGATATCACAAATGTTATACGGCACTTAGTTATCGGTCCCAAAATGACATTAGTGACAGGATACAACCTATTATAGAGAGTAGCTAGAAGGAAGATATTATTCAAATTGATATGTTTTGAACCGTTAACAACTTATGAGTAGATGTTACCATTGTGTAAACATAAAGACACCTCTATATGGAGTATTATCCATTAATTGAAACGTTGTCCACCTCGGTGAGGATGAAGCTATCGAGTGACCAAGCTTCCCTGTTGGAGCCGGTATCATACGACCATGATGGTAGTGTCAAACTAAATGGTGTGCCTCGTATATCTACATAAAGGCGGTATAACTTTCGGTTTGACATTGACGATAATGGACGTACGGTAGCAGCAATAGTACCCAAGCACATCTTCATTCCCATCTCGTTTAAATCTTCTCGTCAGACATAAGTGCGAAAAATGTGACATCATAATGGATCCCAAGTATTTGTGATATGACATCTACATAAATTATTGAACATACTGTTGCCCTGATGGTGTTTCCAAGTGTTGGTTGATACAGTTTATTCAAACGGAATACTTTGTCACGAATATAACACAACGATATACAGTCTTTCCGGTCCTATTTTGTGAGAATGTTTTTGGCTTGTTGACTAGCCTCTTTTATACTGTCTTAAACTAAGGCGTTAAGATGGCTGACTTGTAAACCGGGGTTCCCGCCTTCGAGTCCCAGTGACGCCGCGGATTGTTTGAGTCCCTTCGATGCCGTTGATTTTGTGGTTTTTTCTCTTGGCATGGTTCTGTAGAGCCATTGCAAAGGACTTGGGAATCCTAGAAAAAACAGAAGAACTTTTAAAACGAAATTAGATGCGCGATTCTGTTATATATCTTTTCGGAAACTGCACCTGACAAACTCATTTACCAAGAAATCCGACTTCCAAAATGATTCTCAGTATAATCCTCAAATCTTCAATTACAGGGGATTAATCAACTAAAAGTCCACATACAGTATTAACAAGGCACATTTTACCCGTTGTTGCATGAATTCTTGTCAAATGGAAAACACATCCTGGTGTGTCAGGGCTGTTATGGCTGGCTGGCATAATGCTACAAAATACTCGGCGTTGCATTTACACCTCCCATCTAATATGTCCAACAGTTGTAATGTGTCTGACAGCAGTGTGAAGTATATAAGTCTGTAAAACATGTATGTCAATTCTGATTGACAGTTCATGCATATTTCACGCTGCTTTGCTGAGACAAGTCGAATTCGTCATAACATGGACAATGAGCCTCGGCTAATCCGTCTACAGTTCGTCGGTTAAACAACTCACTTATACAAACATAACTGTCTACTATTCAGAACTAAAATTGTCTGACGAGACTTTTAAATGGACTATCTCACAGAGTGTGTTCTGAGATTAACAAACGTCACTACATATTTATGAACTAGTCCAAACTAAATCAAATATTTCAATCTTATCACATACATTTACAAATTGTAATCTTATCAAGCGAACAATTCCCAATCGTGTCACAATGATTTCTGTTCAAAATCTGATTGTATTTTGGTGACTGTGAATAGATGATCTAAGTTTGAATGAGATAAAAAGTCACATACAAATGAACGGACTGAACAATTAAAACGAGTGTGCATTTATATGACTATGAAAACGATGCCTTACAACGATTTAAAAAGACATTTAACACCATCGTGGCAATAAAAATAAGCCTCAAGAAAGGGTTATTTCCCATGCTATGTTTTATCGCCTGTTGTTGGTCATAGTTTTAAGATGATACCAGTTCCATTAAAGGATAAGAATTCTTAACTGTACACGACACATGACAAACGCATAACGTGTCTATGGGTACTTCTCGGGGGTAGAACATGGCTCCCGAATGTTACCTGGAGTATATAGAACTCGTGTTTAGTTTAACTGTACACGACACATGACAAACGCATAACGTGTCTATGGGTACTTCTCGGGGGCAGAACATGGCTCCCGAATGTTACCTGGAGTATATAGAACTCGTGTTTAGTTTAACTGTACACGACACATGACAAACGCATAACGTGTCTATGGGTACTTCTCGGGGGGCAGAACATGGCTCCCGAATGTTACCTGGAGTATATAGTACTCGTGTTGAGTTTCCCAGCTCTCAGCGTCTATTAGTATCATATGGATTTATTGCTTCTTTGTAAGTCATGGAGAACGAAATGGTGAAAAACCAACGTACAATGGGCGATCGCTTCATTAACACATTCGTTAAAGCCATTCTAGCGCTCATTTACAGTAATATTGTGTAATTTCTAGAACGGAATGAATAACAAAAAACAAAACAAAAATGTTTAAATTCCCCCTTTAAAGGGTAGCTGAGACACTTACATGTCCGTATGATGCTTTCTAAAAGAGTGAAGACGATAAGGTTTGTTTACATTTAGCGATAAAACAAGGTCAGACGAGAAACGTTGGGGACCAATGAACTCTGAGAAATTCTCAATTTTGAATATTTTCGTCGTTGCCCGTTGGTGCTGGATAAATGAATGACTGTATATTCATTGTGTGTAACACGTGATTTTTCTAACCAGGTGACCGGCAGTCGTTTTTCGAACACTCATCGCTATTTTAAGACGTTACTTGAATGCAGTGTCACCCCCAATCAATGTTTAACCCTTTTTCAAACAAAAAGTTTTCGACTGTTCAAATTGAAAGAGTTTGCAGACGACATTTCAAAATGAGATGAAATTGGATAACAATCTTCTGATAGTGCAGAAAACGTTGTTGGAAAAGGAAAAATTGCTCGTTACGAGCAATTTTTCCTTTTCCCACAATGTTTTCCAGAGTCGTCTGCAATACAGTGAGTAAATATCGTTATTGTTTGGTAAAAGGTTAAGGATCATTCACCTTTACGTGATGTATTAACAGTCGGTCCCTTGCGATGTGTTTGATACGATGCGCGGGTGATACGCGTCAACTGTTTAAAGCAATTAAGCGGGATAGTGGAATCATTTGTCTAATGCTAGACTTTTAGTAGTGGGATAGATCTTTTCTTCATTCATACTTCTATCTCTTAGCGGCTCTATTTTGGGAGATGTAATAAGCCACTGAGGTAAAAGGTGTAATGTTCTTCACGAAAAAAATAAAAATGAACAAAGAGTTTTCCAAAAAACATTTCCTGCTGTATTATTGAAGTGATTTTATTTGTAACACAGATTGTATTGTGAATAGATATTTGTTCAAGCAAATGGTTCGAGAGACACATTCTTCGGTGTATGGTACTTAAACGATGGGGTTTATGGTCTGACTCTACAATTTATAGTACACTCTGTACATATCTTTTATTGGAAGTCTGTAAAGACAATACAACGTCCTTTATTCGCCTGTCACCACTGAACTTTTGAGGCCTTATAAAGAAAAAACGTTTGTTAAGGAATAGTGTACCGTACTAGAAGTGATATACTGGGACCATGGATATGTGCACTGAACGGTACGGTTATAAACGGGGTTGAAAAGCTATCAATAATCGAGTCCTAGGTTCCTTAAAAATTTTATGTTATCATTTTATCGTTTAATTTATTTTTCAAGAAAAGGAGTAAAATCCAAATCTGTGAGACAGTCCCTGTAATGAAGCAGACTAATATACTGTAATATGCCGAAACTTCGTACATAAGTTGTCAGTCGGACATTGGATCTCGCTCTTCACTATTTGCAACATATGATAGACGTCAATCATGACTCATAGTTTTAGCACACGTTTTAACTCTTTCCCAAACAAAAGATTTTCGACTGTCCCAAATTGAAAGAGTTTGCAGACAACATTTCAAAATGTCATGAAGCTGGGAAATAATATTCTGATAGGGCAGAAAACATAATGAGCAATTTTTCCTTTTCCCACAATGTTTTCCACCCTATCAAAAGATTATTTTCCAATTTCTTCACATTTTGAAATGTCGTGTACAAAGACTTTCAATTTGGGACAGTCGAAAATGTGTTGTTAGGGAAAGGGTTATTGCGTTTAGGAAGACAAATAAGCGGAATTAGTGTAAAATCACGTACGCTATGTAATTATTTTCTGTCGTCGTCTAAAACCTATCTTACAATATATATTTGCATTCGAATGTGTAAGAAATCTCTGTCCTTTGAATTGACTGGGACGAAAGGTCGTGGTCATTTTTTCCCATAACGCATACACTATAACAAACATATCAAAGAACGTAAAGTTGAATACATATACCGTGCATTTCCAATGCCATGATGTTTTCCTGCACCATTTGCTATTTCTTAATAGACAAAAGAAAATGAGAAAATGTGACTATGGTATGTCGATTATTTAAAATCAACATTGGCAACAAGAACAAATTGTCACATAAGTTATAGATTAGTTTTTGGACACACTTTAACAACTCAAAGTAAGCCAACTTTGGAAAGAAAATATCGTCAAGAATATGTGTTTACTTTAAACGGTTTCTTGATACCTTAAAAGAAGCAAAACTCAGAAACGCTGAAACATAATTCCAAGGATCCTCACATGAGCTCGAGATTGAACGAGGACTGCATACTACTATCCAACGAAAGGAAGAAACAATGCGATATTGGACAAATAGAAAACAAATATCGTTTTTACTAATTTGCCCAAGGTATTTTTCGCTATGACCAAAATTCATTAAAAATATATACCAATTTAGAAGTCTTATGCCGTCTGCATCTAGTAAAGCTATGTATAACTTATCTAAATTCATCTAATCGTATTGTACTTAATTTAAATGACATGTCATGCATTTTATCAAGCTCTATAATACCACGAGCTCTTCTGTTTCGAATAACATTGTTTTGTTAACTATCTTCGACACACTGTTTTATTTGAAAACTCTATTGGTTCCTCATTAAGAGAACTTTGGAATGAAATTCCCCAAACTGCCTGAAATGTTCAGTTTTAACATCAGAGTTGTCTTCCACAGAAGTCCGATATTATACACATACAAGTGGAAACACTACCAGAAAAGAGAAATGTTTTTTCGGTGCGAAAGCTATGCTATTGTAAGAACAATACTGTCAACACGTCGTGAAATCTGAACCTCGTACTCGAAACATATACAGCAAAAAAGTACATAAAACGAAGAACTGTTCAATTATTAAATTCAGAAAAAACAATGCCCCTTTCACACCATATCCAATATCTTTATTTGTTTATTCTTCTCGACTTATCTAAATTTGCATAGTGTATAATACATGATCAACTTTGTTAGGATAAACTGAGGGATTATATCATCAATATAGAACTGCGTGTTTTTATTGTAATGCAAACTATTAACATATAACTATACGAAGCCATGTGAACGTACATATAATTCAAACGTGATTTCTCCTAAAAGAGTAACATTCAAAATAAGATGTCGTTGAAACATCAAAAGTGTTGCATTGGTATTTGATATACAATTTAAGGTATCCATTAAAGGCATTATCAATTCTGGAAGCGTCAATTCATATAACTATATACGGTCTATATGAGGTAGATCTCAAAAGCAATGTCACACATTCGGATTCTAATACACGGTAATTCACCGTGCATACAATTTAAAGGATTGCAAACGACCAAATGTTGCTTCAAATGACCATTCTTCAGTGCGTATCATATAACAATACAGCTGTTGCGCAGTTTTAAAGAAATCAATTTTTAACTTCCAAATTTCTTTACATTGGTGGACAAGCAACTTTTGTACAAATACTTATCAATCCATTTTATAATTCAAGCACTGGATGGCCGAGCAGTGATGATGATTAATTTCTCTATATCCGTTACAATAAGCTGTAACGATGACATATCGTTAACATATGGGTTTCGAGTTTGGTCTCGAATACCATCATTTTGTAGGTCAGACTTTCCCCAAACAGGAACGACTTCCAAATCCAATACAACAGAAGACAATCGCATTTATTGTGACAAAAGGCGAGTTTGCTCGATGTAAGTAAATAATCCTAATTTCACAATGATTTATATGAAAATCTATTAATATCATACTTTTGCTTTTATTTGCGTTCGTCCCAATGATAACATATGGAGTTGTCTGCAGCAATTTACCCCCAAATTAGGAATAAAGGACGAACAAATTAACCTTTTACCTTTCGACTGTCCCAAATGGAAAAAAAGTTGATGACATTGAAAAAATAATCTTCTGATAGGGCATAAAACATTGTGGGCAAAGCAGAAATTGCTCGGTAAAAGCAATTTATCAATTTCCCACAATGTTTTCCAGAGTCATCTGCAACAAACTGGTCTAATGTCGATATTGTTTGGTGACGGATTAAAAGGATTCCGTCGTCAGTTTGATGTGACGGATTTCGGTCGTGCCCGTCGCTACTTCATCACCATCGTCCCGGAACAAAGCGATTCCGTCGATGTTTTGATTCTCTTTGCGAAGCTGTCTGATATACGGCAATTTAATCGGTCAGACAACTTCCCACTAGAAGTGTCTACAGACAATAAATAAAGCAGGAGGTAATTCCGTTAGTGTTTTGAGACAAGCGTACATTCCCAAAGCGTTACCAAACAATAACGACACTTAACCACTTTGTTGCAGATGACTCTGGAAAACATTGTCGAAAAAGGAGAAATTGCTCGCTTAGAACAATTTCTCCTTTTCCCAAAAGGTTTTCTGCTCTATCCAAATTCATACAACTTTTAAATGTCAATAATAGACAGGTTCTTATAAATTTGGCAAAGTTTATAAATGAAGCATTTACATTAAGAGCTAGTAGTATAAACAACATTGAGGCATCAACAATACAGGGTATAGTTTTATAATGTTTATCGCACTAAGCGGAGTTACTCTTCCAGTAGCTAAATATAAAACAGTATAAAAAATTTGGGTATTTTGATAGTTCAAAATAGAATACGATGAAAGCACTTTTTATGATATTACATGTACTTTATATTATTGTTCAGTTGTATTTATATTTGTGACAAGAAACTGTATAGTTTAGGTCTTGAATAAAAATATTGTCATTGTCATTGTCTATCTAAAGAATATATTTCAATTTCATCACATTTTGAATTGTCGTCTGAAAACTCTTTCAATTTGAGACATTCCAAAATGTGTCGTTTGAGAAAGGGTTTAAGGGTGCATTACTTTAGACGTGTAAATCCTATACTAATCAATCATACAATTCCAACGGCATGAAGCAACTCAATCTTTCTTATGAGTGTAAGTATTATTTAATAATAGTCTTTGTTAATCAGTTTGTCTCAAATCTGATTTTAGGCAATTCATTTTTATCAATATGTTTCGTTTAGGGGGTACGTTCTGCTGAGTAATTAAGGGACCTATGGTAGTAACCATTTACAATGTTTAGATATTCCTTTGTTTTTGTTCTAAATGCTGACAAAACAGTATCTTATAATTCAATTTTGAATGACATGGTGTTATTGTGTCTTTTTGACATATTATATGTACATACTATTTGTTGTAACCATGATGAGACGTTGATAAAGATTTATACGAATATATGATCGAGTATTGATGTATTCCTCTAGTAGAGTTTTAGAGTTCAATTTCATTTATCCCATTACCAAACAAAGACGACATTTGTCCAGTTTGTTGTGGACGACTCTGGAAAAATATTGCTGGAAAAAGAGACATTGCTCTTAACGAGCAATGTCTCCTTTTCCCACAATGTCTTTTACCCTATTAGAAGATTATTGAAAGATTATTTCATCACATTTTGAAATGTCGTCTGCAAACTCGTATTCAAGTTCAAATAGGGACAGTCGAACATTTGGCGTTTGGTAAAAGGTTAAAAGCATTTGGCACCTAAATGTCTGTCAACTGAAATGTACGGGAATATGAGAAGATATAAATAGGAACAAATAAATTCCCAAAACAGTAAATAATGTCGAAATAGCCCGAATCTGGTCCCGGTATTACATTACTATGGTAACTCTTGGGTACATACTGTTACCATAAGAATGTGTAAATTTACACCGGCCAAACTTTCAACCAATGAGTGCTAGTGTTGTGGTGTTGATCTGGTAACCTCTATGTTGAGGTTTGATAAAGCACGATTTAATCAGTCTGGCGATTCCCTGAAGGCTATGTCTAGAGACGATTGGCGAAACGATAGATAATTCATTTATTGGATTGTACGATTTGCTTTCTCGTCAACGTAAAACAGATTTTAAATGTTTACCATAGACCAATCCCATTGACCCAGAATTACAAACCAGAGACCAAAACCTTTGAATAAATCTAGCTCTGATCAAGATGTTTACATTGACTGTTGATTAAACGAACAGACAACTTGAGCTCGTATAGTAATTTCATATGTACGAAGGTGTTGCTTTTCACACCTTTGTCCTCTCGTTGACAATTTTATGGTGACCTTAACATATCTATCTTGTGCAAAGTGAGCATAAATGGTAAACAGCAATTTCTCATTATGTTATACTTTTTCCTTTTGATTCGTGCTTAATGTGCTTTAGCTTTGTCTCCCGAAAACCTGGCTTTAGGTATTTAATTTTGTAGCAACAGGATAAATTGATTTTAACTACATTATGGGTTCCAATAGATTTCTTTGCAAGTTTATCGTCTATTGTAACTTTCAAGGTAAACATAAGTTCTAGCATGTGGGAGTTGGTAATACTGTAAATGATGAGCATGCGATCATTTGTATTCCATCTTCCTGTTATGTACGAGGACGTTATACGTATTACGTGTCTATACAGACGTCATGGCATTTGTATTGCGTTCGAACATTTCCGGTCATTGTCGTACGACATTCTTTGTTAATTTGAAAAGAAAATGAAAGTTTCAACATATATTCATGGCATATAAGAGATGCTCTGCGTAAGTATTACCATGATTTTCTTTACATGTGTTACACGATTAATGCATACATGTATATCCTGAAAGGGTTACCACAAGTACATTTCCTTCTGACAATAGGTTCAGCCAATATTCTCGTCGTCAATTCGGCCCGATTCATTTGCATCTTTCTAATATCTTATAATGTTCATTTGGAAAGACTGCTGTACATTCCCGTTTAAGAAAAACCACCAAACACAATACGCCATGATATGACTAAACCGAAGACGAAAATCATTTATTAACAGACATCATAGCACGGAAGATGTACCCATAAGGTACCATTAGGTACATTAATGCACACATTGTCATAGTCGTACTTTCTTCGAGACCAAATAGTTTGGTGGTAATATAACGTCCGTCTCAAATATCATATTCTAAGTTAATGAACAGGAAAGTCAACATAAAAGATAACATCATATCGACGATAAAATGGTCTTATTTAAGGTGCTTGTTTCTAGATTCAGGCAAAACACACATTGAAATTAAACTTATACAGGATATCAATTTCCTTTACTCTTTATGTATGACCAAGGTGTTTGTCCAGTCAATTTATTGTTTATACAAACAATTTAGCTCTTGATTCATTCCTAGCACACTCAGCGTTTTGGGAATACCGTGCTATGAATAGACTGGATCAACCTGAAAACACACACAGTTTTCATTGATCACGTGATCTTAAAATGAAATGGATGTCTATCTCTAGATTAGATTTCGATTCAAAAGAGTTGCATCGAATGAAATTGGCATCGTTTCAACTGCAATTACGAATATATATTGACTCTCTCCGAACCAAATAAGCTATCAGTAGAGATTGTTCATTCTGTAGAATACGTCAGTACAGAAATCATTGTTTCTAGAGACACGTATTTCCCCATTTTTTCATTTGAGAAAAAGAATCTTTAACGGTTTTGGTTTGTTTGTGAGATAAATTAAAAAAGAACTATGATAAAATATGATGAAACAAAATGCTCTTTGAGAAATCGGGTAGAAATCATTTAACAAAATAAAAAAATCTTTTTTAAGTTATTTTCCTTTTTGCCTTATAGATTTAGCCAATCATCTGAGGTCGGTGCATCAACGCATGTATTTATGAGGAAAATGCTAAAAGTTCCAGAATAAAGAGACATACATAACTAAGGCGAGTAAATCGGAGGGGGTAGGTAGAAACACTGCAAGAAGTTTCATGTTTTTAGGGTCGAGGGTAGCGTTTTACTCAACGAATTGGAGAGAATATTTGAGTAAGTCAGAAACCATATGCAAGGATGAAACACTTTTTTATGTGACATGTCATTGGAAGTGTCTTGTAGCGATGATTCATACAATATTGCTTTCTTCAATATTGAAATAGGCGGGAACACTGTTTTGATCTTACGCAAGTTCTTAGCAAACGTCAAACACGTGAAAATATTTACTGACGAGGCAGTGGGCCGTTTGATTCCATCTCCGTCTCGATACTTACCAAATGGTTTTGTCAAGTGATTTTTTAGATTAAACTAAAACTTTATCAGACGCTGTGTATATCAAAGCATTAAACTGTCGCTGCCAGATGCCTGCCCGAGAGCTAAGTCTGACAACATTGTTTGTGGATACAGATTCACAGTAAATAGAAACAGGTCACATGTTCTTCCCTCACGTTTCTCAACAATATCTGCAGTATATTAGGCTGTCTCAGATGGGTATTGAAATGTATTAAAGACAATTACACATTGCTTATATATAAGTAATTTCTGATTAAAGGAAGTAGTAGTGATACCGTTCATTTTCATTTTAAAACTCGAGTCATCGGTAGAGTCGTTCATGTTGGACACTAAATGGGATCACAGACAAGAAACATTGTTGTTGCAGTGACGTATTGAGGGCTTGTTGAAAAAAGCAAACTATCCTCTATCAATGAAAACTTCTTGTCGTTAGGATAAATTAGTTGAGAATTAACGGTGTTATGAGAAACTTAACTAAATGACAATCTTAGCTGCTAAAACGATATCAAAGACTTCGTTTACGATTGTTTGTTACATGTTCTCAGTGAATTACTACGGAGCCAACTCCCTATCATCATGTACCATATTCATGCGCTTGGCATATAGCGAAAAGCTTGAGTCCAAAGTGGGTAGTTCTACAGTGTATTTACACCATTGTAATTAGACGCTGTAACTAAGCAACATAAATTTGTGAATATTGTTAGCTTCTTTTGGGAAACTCTATCCGTCAACATAAATTATAAATCACATGTTATAAGGAAGAAGCGGGCCATATTAATATGTTGATACCTCGTTAGTAGGGCTTCGTCCGTCTACAAAATGGTGTATAAAGTTTCCTATAAAAACCATTAGCTTCTAACAGTCTAACAGTTAGATATCGAATAAAGTTATTAACGGCACATTATTTACAGCACGGAGGCACATAGATACAAGTTCTGCTTACTCTACAATATCTAAGTCGTACAAATACAATTCGTTCAAGTAAATGACATTCTGTTTGTTCCACTATTATTGTTCCACTATTATAGCAACACCATTTTGTTGCTTTGATTTTTCCACAATTTGAAGATCCAATAGGAGTCAAACAACGTTTGTATGTTCTACATGTAAAACGTTTTAACCTACTTTCTGTAAGAAATTGATATGGTTAATGAACTGTCATTAATGATAAATTGATAAGTATTGTTTGTTTTCGGACTGTTTTTCTTTTGAGTACTGTTTGGAACAATCTTTTATTTGGACTTCTAAACTTACCATGTTTGGTCATCATCACTTATTTACTTGGACATTTATCTCTCATCAAAAGACTGACAAAACACCGGGATATCTTTGACCGATTTCTTTCTTTGTGCCATTCTAAACAAATCTGCCTTATCAGATATCATAAGCCAAACTGCCAAAAGAAATGATTTTCGCGTACCAAGCATCGTATTCCCCCTTCTGAATGGTTTTAAACTTTAACAATTCTAAAATGAACCTTTATAATAGTTTAAAGATTTATCATGGTATTGCTTTGATTCCGACCTTTCATAGAATCAAAGCTTAGAGACTGAGTCTCTGAGTGTCTGGGTAAAGGCTAATTCTACATAAGTCACTTTTAATCGCGGCCTTAAACATTTTTATTATAAAAGAAGTTTGTCGAGGGTTATCGGGTTTGCTTTGGATACGAACACCGAAGGTTTGAATCCCAATTCAATTCAATTTCCTTTATTTCACTTAGTTCCTGTTACAGACACAAAATGTGATTTGATATGTTTTGTCGGTTAGGTTCTAAGACGTCCCAACCCCAGCTTGCTTCAGACTGGAGTTTTAACATCTTGGAAGGCAAGCCAATCGTCTATATAGGCATGGATACACATAGACATATGCACACTCACACCCCCCAACACGCACACACACACACACACACACACACATTCCCACACTCACCCCTAATATTCAATTTAATTGAAAACTTTAATTTCTCTCAGTTTATATTACAAAACCAAAAGCTTATTAAACATAAACAAATATTTAGCAAGGTCATGTATGAATAAATTCTTTCGGTTGGGTTTCAAGATGTCACAACCTTAGCTCGTTTAAGACTGAGATTAAGACATTTTGGAAGCCAATCGTCCAAGTAGGCATTGTTAGATATGCACAAAGACACATACGCACCCACACCAACTCACACAAACACTCACCTTCAAACGCAAACACACATCTACACACAGACACAATTACATATAGACTCATACATAATGATGATATATATTTGTACTTTAGAAACTGTTGAAAAATATTTTGATAAATTTGCATAGATTAATTTGATCGGTGATAGATTTAGTGTTCAAAAGTGATTCGAATTGTATGCCATTAGGTCTAGTTAGGTATTTTGTTGAAACAAATTTGTTTCTAATGTTTGTTGGAGATATACATTCAAGGATATAATGATATTCGTCTCCAATGATATTATTACAGAGAGTGCAGGTTCGTTCTGCTAATTCGACATTTGACCATCTTCCAAGGTCTATGGGAAGTTTGTGATTATTAGTTCTGAATTTTATCATGTAATTTAGAAGTGGAAGGGGTACTTGTTTTAGATAGCTTTCAAAGCCAAAGATTGATTTTATCATTCTGTATGTGCGGCAACTGTCACTGGTTTCTATATAGCTTAACCATGCATTAATAAATAAATCTGCCCAAGATGAGCAGTTATTACCTTGCGACATTTCGTTGATCTGCCCATTTGGCAAGGGATTACCCTCGATGTAGACGTCAGAGTGATTGATGCAAATTAGAATGTCGTAGATAAGTATGACTTACTGTATTTATAAACGGGAAGATTATAAATGTCATATCTAACTATTTTGTTTATTCAGTGAAAATCAACATGCCTAACCTACCAGTCAGAACAAATACAATTCAATATTTACATTTTCATAACTTTTAATCCTATGGCCGTCATTGGTCAGAGACGGAAGAAATATTTTGTTATCTTGTAAAATTAAATGAAAAAAGTTTGATATTGTTCCTTACTCAAATGTGATAGAAGGTGTTTTTTCGCATGCTTATCATTGTATTTAGCTGTCTGTGGGGTCCACCAGAGGACTCATTCCATTCCGTGGATGAAATACCCCATCTGTTAGTAATACAGCGTTCTCGGTCATTAGAAACAGGCGAAGAAGAGTTATTTAAGTGTAGTGATGGCTATTGCTTTCGAAGAGGTGGTAGCATAACTTTGCGTAAAGGCAGAACTATAAAACTTGGTGTTAGTGACCCATGGATCATGCAAGGTGTAGACTTGCATTTAGGCGGGTCTCTGGCCCCGGAAAATATTTTTTTCTTTTACCCCGAAAGGTAGAAAATTTCCGCTGGTGCCAGGGTGTAGAAGAGGTATAGAGATGTCAATTTAGGGGGGATGCCAAAAATGAAAGTGGTGCAGATTTTCTCTACGGTCCATTTTGTTACCCTACCCACCCTAAAACAATGATATTTTTGAAAAATCAAAAAATCAATTTGGTTTTTTCCATGAACCATTATAAACAGACTTTACATATTGTCTTAAGATGTTTTACTTTATTTTTGGGTAAGAATAAGTAGTTTTGATGAAAACATGGATATAAGTCCTTTAAACGTGAAACATTTAAAGCAATACTTGCGCTAATATACACTCAAATTGTGAAAGTCCTTGAATAATTAAGAATGCACTCAAACGGACTTTAAATTCCCTTTTACAGAGGAATTGAGAAGGTAACACATTAATATGATGCTTTTAAAAGAGTGATTACTCTAAGGTTTGTTTACAAATAGCGTTAAAACTAGGTCAACCGAGAAACTCCAGGAACCAATAAACCCCGAAAAAATCTCCATTTTGAATGTTCACGTTGTTAATATTGGATAAATGACAGTATTTTTATGTGTTTCACGTGATTTTTCTAACCAGGTGATCGCCACTCGTTAATCTGAGCCCTCCTTGCTATTTCAGATGTTACTTAAATGTAAACTATGAAGTTAAATTGGTGGGCACCGAATTTGTAAAAAAATAGCACTTTGAAAAATAAATAATAAATAGTGCAGGCGTTATATTGTCTTGATCAAGTGGTTTTTCGCTATGTTTTAACATATTCTATCTTAATCTGTAACTCATTTTACCCAGTTTTGCAGTTTTTCTGAGCGCTAGTTTGCTTTTAAAAGAAAGCGTGTAGCATACTCGTGCATAATTTGCCAAAATGACACCAATGAGCCTATCAGAAATACACCAAGTCAAGGAGTCTAAAGCTGTTTTGATACACTACAGAGCTGAGATGAAGCTGTGGTAGAAACACAAAAAGATAGTTTGACAACATTGTTAACAAATCAAGTTGTGTCCTGAAAATGAGTGACCCAAATAAGGAAATCATTTTGCACAAAAGCTGCTATATTACATTTACAAGCAATCACCATACATCGAGGCTTAAACAACAAAACCAGGACAACGATTCAAAGGGTCTATATTCTTTTATGAAGGTGTTCATTCAACTGGAAAGATCTTTGCATTTTTTTGTGAAAAGAAATCGTACAAGAAAAACAAGCAGTTGATCGATATTGCAACATTCGAATTTTGCAAAACATTAGAGAGCAGAACAAGAGAAGGGTGTGATACACATTTCGACTGCAAAGTGGGTGATTATAGCAAACTTATTGCCAATGAAGCTAACTATCACAGAGAATTTCACAGCAGGTACATTAAGCAAGATGGAGGGGCAGTGGTCAAAGGGTAGAGCCTCAGCCTCGGAACTTGAGTGTCATGGGTTTGAATCCCGTGAGTAGCGGGATCTGCCCTGCAACCTTTTATTTATCTATATTCAGCGTGAGCACTGGTTATGTATCCAGGAAGCAGAATCGAGCATGATTTATCAACATTGTAAAATCTTGTTTCACAATCGATGTAGAATAAATAAGTTTAAACTAAGCAATATGTCACAGAGTACAGTAGCATTAACAATGAAAATGTGCACAATACAGCACTGGAGAATCTTATCAGTGAAATACATCCAGATCTTACTGTTTTGCTGCATAAGTACCACACCTGTTGAGTAAATCAATGCCAATAGAGGAAGAAAACACGTTGGGTACAATAATCTCAAAGCCATACTTGAGTCAATTTATGCTCACAGATTTTCTTAAATCACATCTAAAAGGGAATTCTGACATAATTGTTGATAATGATCTTGGACTTGAAAACGTTATCAACCATGCAGCAAACCTAAACAGGGGCAGTAACTTTACAAAGCTAAAATCTGATCTGTTAGGAGAGAATGAACCAATACCTCAGTGTGATTTTGTTTTCATTCTGCACTGTTACTGTGATTTAAGAAGTGTGACATTGAATTGTATTGAAGTTCAGCCTCTCGACCCTTCTATGATGACCATTGAATAAGAGGAGAAAATAGTGCCACATGAGCTCTCTATTTTTCTTGCTTGGATTCTTTTGGCCGAGGAAAATGTGAAACTGGAAACCGTCCTACATAAAGGAGAAGTGTCCCTCACTGCATCAAAAAAGTGTTGTTGATATGTCAAGATATCTTTTATACAATCAGGTAGTAAATGCAAGATACCAAAGCATATACATGTGTAGGACTTGGTTTTGCAATCCACCAGCTCACGCAGTCCTAAGGAGCAATTGCATTGGTGAATAAAAATGGACATAGCATCAGCTATGATGAATTAGAACGCATAGACACTTGTTGGGCTATTACTGTGGACAAAAAGTAGTCCCTGTAGCTGCAAACATTACATCATGTGTTACAATTTGGGCAGCTGGAGATGACTTCAACAGAGCTACAGAGTCACTTGATGGTAAACACCTGGCCATTGTGAAAATGGTTATGTATCAAGTTGACAGCAACAATAACCCAATGCATGAAAACAGCAGGTCACCCGTGAGGACCTCTGAGATACTGGAATGTCCCTGAAAATTACGTGGTCCATTGCATTTTGACGGAAAGACCATCACACGGTGGTTCTTTTTCTGCTCAGAGGAGTACAGAAATGAAAGAGCCTTAGACAACTTATTTACTGAATTGCTAATGATGTCCACCAAACTGTTTAAAATGGACATTGATTGCCTTGAAAATTAACTGCCAGGATGGACAGTGTTTATGCAAAAGTGAGTCACAAGTCAAGCAATCCTAAAATCCAAAACTGGTTATTATCCAATGATCCCAGCCTCTGCCACAAAATACAATACTATCTACACCTTCAAGAGAATGTTCCCAGCCCTTGGTCCAAACTTGACATATGTCACATATATGATAAAGCTCGCTTGATCAAATGGAAGAATATGAATGAGTTCCAAAATGATAAGTTGGAAATGGGGGAATGTACAGGGTCATGAACTTCATGGGTAATAAAGGAAATATTATGGAGGAGAATGGATTGGAAGATGTTTTTGTGGAATTAAATGTGTATGACCCTAATGTTGTACAGGTCATCCTAAAAAGAAAATCAAACAACAGAGAAATAAGAGTTGAAAGAATCTGTGAACAGATTGAAATAGAAGGCATTTGGGGAATGGTGCTCATGCAAAACAAACTGCCTGTCGCGACGATGCAGTTGCTGAAAAAAAAGACTGGTGTTCTGGTTTTCCAATGCATGTCTGTGTGATGATGAACATGTATAAATAGACTAGAACATTTCTTGTATTCAGAGAGTGATGAAGATGATAAAGCATCAGACATGACGTGAAATCAACACAAAAACACATAAGGAAACCTTATGACAGAGTAATATAAATAAAGTAACCAGGTTTGAAATGGCTTAAAATGACAAAACCAACGTCTTCAAATGATAATTCATTGGGAGATAACAATGAATGTAAGCTATGCAAATAATGTGTACATAAAGTGTGCGTTTTGTAAGATACTCATATAATTGCAAATATGACGCTTTTTTTTTTGATAGGGCAATACATGCAGTACATAATGCGGAAGCATCTCTAATTAATCTTAGGCTAAGTGTTGATTTATACATTGTAAAAAGAATTCCCAAAGCTGCTCCATGAGCTTTTCATATTAATTTAGCGCAATATTAAAAGATCACGAATTTCATCAACCTTATGTGACCATTCATGGAGGCCGCCGTTTTTTTTTTTAATTAATATAAGTTCTGGTTCATAAATGATTTCAAACAAAATCTAATGTTGTGACCACTTTGTTTAACAATATCTGTCAGAAAACTTATAAAGATTGTCACAAACAGAATGTGTTGATGGTACACAGTAACATAAGTGCCAATGCCAACTACAAGTAACCACCCAGTTGCTATACATTTTAGTTCAAGTGAGTCGAAAAGTAGGCGTTTATATGTAACATATGCAAGCATATAATATTGCCCTCAGCAAACTTATTAAAATCAAACTGTTTTAAGGAAAATTGCATAAATCTAGATCAAAAACTACATGAATTAGTCTTTTACTCAATATATTACTCAATATCTTGTAAATACATAGTGCTCATGTGAAATTGTTGAATAACATTTTACAAAAAGACGCAACAAAAGCAGCAGGAAAATGTCAACATTGACATTCAAATATCTATTTTTGATAAGCAATGCCTCAAAATACCAATATATTATATATCCCATGCAAACTAATTAGTTTCAATGATGTTAATGTATGATAAGAATGGTAGAATGGGCAATTGGTATATATAAGTGATGTAAAGAAAAAGAACAAAAGCAAATGACGGTCATGTTACAAAACTTCATTTTTTAAAAATCTGCACCACTTTCAGAAGTGGCATCCCCTCTAGAACTTTCAGGGATACTTTAGGCTATTTAAAAACACCAATGAAAATTTTCTACCCTTTGGGGTAAAAGAACTTCTTTTTTAAGCCTCTTTTCGGGCCTCAGATTCCCGCCTAATTCAAAACCATAGCTTGGAATTACTTAGTACAAACTAGGGGTTTGCTAAAACACTGAGACAATGATAAATGAGCTTACACATTGACCACAGGTTGAGGTGTGAAGTTTCAAACCACACCTCTCAGTATTTAATGAGATACTACATTGCGCGGAACAACTTACATAAAATTCCAAGGCACCAACAGTGGCATGCTTTTATTAAAAGTCTAAGCATGGGTAATTCTGCTCAATACGTGACATTGAACAATGATGCATTGTGTTTTAATATCGCATCAACAGTTTTCCATTTATATCGCAACACCCTGCTCACTATGGGTGAAGGACCACTTAACCCATTATCACACAATAACCGCATTTACCACTTTGTTATAAACGACTCTGGAAACACTGTGGGAAAAGGAGAACTTGCAATTTCTTGTTTTCCCATAATATTTTCTACTCGATCAGAAGATAACTCTTCAATTTTATCACATTTTGAAATGTTTTCTGCAAACATATTTAATTTGGGAGAGTCGAAAATTATGCCTTTGGTAAAGGGTTACGTACCAATGATTCGAGCCGGTCACGCCGGGTAGAACAATTATGGCAAAATGAGGCGAATTATGAACATTCTACTATTAGACAAGATGTACCGTAGAAGGCATGGTATTGTTTACAAGTGTTCATTTTACATCTTTAACATAACTTTAATTGGCATCATACATTACATACCTATAGCCATATATATTTAACATACATCTTTACATATAAACTTTACAAGTTTTTTCTACATATGCACGACGTCGAGCATGTTTAAATGTTTGTACGTACTCCGCCAATAGGCCTTCTCACTTCAAACTCTTAACAAATAATAGCGGCTACAAGTTAGTTGATAGAGAGTCTTTTAACTCGGTCAATTGTTACCTCACTCAAACACGCATACTTCAAGGGGTTCTCGTGCCGTGAATCACGTGCTATCAATTAGTTCTCATTAGGTTATCTGGGTTATAGACTCAATAAACACGGCTCTTCACATCCATTTCTACAAGGTTGAACTCATGCCATTCAGCACAAAAGTGTTTTATCTATAGTGCGTGTTTATCTGTACTTTTGGATATTATTCCGGTCGTTCGCCTCCGTTTTGTATATACTTTATGTTGAGAATTAACGTCATTTTCAAAAGAATTACAGATATTCATGGCCTTGATATTTCATTTTTTCAAACCTATAGTCCATTTTTTCGAAGCAATGGCATAACTGCTTTCCCACATGCACACTTACGTTTAGTGGTGAATCACACAATACAGTACTATCTTCATTACACGACGGAAACAATATGCCCAAGTAGGAACTCGAACTATCTATCTTCCTATGATGTCAAACCCCCTGCGGGGACTTAGACATTTTCCCCGGAGGCCTACCAGTACTGGGCTAGGATACGTGTTTCGCCCAAGAACACTCTACAGTAAAATATATGGCCGCCTTCGGGGATCGAGCCCGGACCGCCCGTCCGCCCGGTCTCTAGTCCCGGACGCTATCCACTATACCACCGCAGAACTCAGGACCTTTGTAGAGAAATATTGGCATGCCATTGGCTGAGATATCAAGCTGCACAATGCGGTCATTTTGACGTCACGACTAGCTTGCGTATGGGGCCTTCGTATTTGGTTCGAGTTGAATTATTCTCAACATTAATATTCATATTGAAAAGCATTCGATGAAAAAGAATAAGTATTTTGCTGTTCTAGTTAGGTCAATGAGGTAGCTTCATGAACCTCGACAGTTGTACTGTTTGATGGGTTGAAGTCAAATCTATTTTTGTGTTCTCAAAATACTTCTTCCAATTACCTTAAGTTGTTGTAAGCGTATAACATACCTTTAAGTAGAAGAAAATAAAAAGACCGTTTGCCTTTATCACATTTGTGGACGAAATGTTTGGCATGGGATGCATAGCTAGCTCTTTTGCAGTTTATTTCAACTTCGGTTTTTAATAAATACATAAGCGTTCCCTGTTTCACTTTAGAATCCATGTGATACCATCCCTAGCATTACATGTATGTATATCGTTGTACATGTTTATAGAGAAGAAAGCGGCACCATAGCTATCGACCTAAATGGTCGAACCTCTCCATTAGATGAAGGAGAGTTGGCCTTTCAGTTCGACATAAACAGGATTGGACGAGTAGGTCAGAAGCACTACTTCTGTCGAGACGTATTAAGCTGACAAAGGCCGCGAGTATGCGAATCACATTGGGGTTTACTCTTATGGTGCTGGAACCGACTTCATGCCTATGCAAACAGGTTGGATCCAAGCCAGCCCCAAAGTAAATTGGCCCCTGGCCTGTGATCTAACCTGTTTGCTACTCTGAGTATCTTTTCTCATTAAAATTTAGAAGATATTTCACGTTTTGGAAACCAGACGACACAACAATTTATTTTAAGAATATAACCAAGCATTATAAGGGATGAATGCTAGACCGAGACAATTCTCCCATTTATTAGAGAAATTACAATCACCTTGTCTTGACTTTAATCTAACCAGAAAATAACGATGTTTGACCAGTGTGTTGCAGACAACTCTGGAAAACATTGTGGCAAAAGGAGTAATTGCTCTTAACGAATGTTAATGTTTTCTGCCCTGACCAAGGATTATTTTCAATTCCATCACATTTTGAAATGTCGTCTGCAAGCTCTTTTGCGATTTGTAAAGGGTTAAACACATTACCAGATATGGGAACGTGGGATAAATCGCAGAAATAATAACCCGGATGGTAAACGTAGAAAAAAAGAGAAATTGTTATCCATGGTACTGGGTAAAAACCATTGTTACAAAAGTAAAAGCTGCTTACAATGACCAATGTTTCCTTTTGTTACAGTGAATTTTAAAGTTTTCAGTAAATACTTTTGTCATAGTGGTTTCCAAAGTCATTGCAGGATACATTATAAATTGAGGTTTCGTTTAATAAAGAATCGGGCACAAGGGCAAAGACGGAAAGAATCGCCCAGCCTAGATTATCCCATCGTACATGGCGTTTATTACACACAGAGAAACTGACGTCAGTAACCCTATTGTAAGTATATAGGTTTACTTAGATTCAATTTTAGGAAATAATACAATAGACGTCATTCAGAAGATTTCAATTTTTTTATTATATTCTTTCCTACGTAGAACGCAACTTCTACAAGAATTGTTTGAATGTTCTGTTCTGTATGTAAATGTACATTTACTCACTCTCTAAATAATACGAAAGCTGCACTACTTATCATCCTAGTCGTTTTAACCAATTTCCATAAGTGATACTATCATTTATCCAAACTGACGGTAAAATCAGATGTCCAACTTGTGTTAAGCAACCATCCTTTTAAGCAGCCAACATGCCTTAAACAACCACTAAAGAAAGTCCCATTGTTGGATTTATAGTGTACATCAACTTGTGTTAAGCAGCCAAACTGTCTTAAACAGCCACATTTCACAGTTCCATAGACTGGCCTCTAAACACAAGTTTGACTGTATACGCTTTTGGGTAGAAATCATTTTGACATGGTGGTTATTTTCTCATATTTAGCCTTTAATCCTGATATCACAGTACATGTATATTCTCACTATTCTGTAGTAGGTGAGATAAAACGAGGTATCACAGAGTTAATAATTTAAAACGAACCTAATGTAATTAGTGACTTAATTGGCTAACTTCTATAGCACCGAGACAAAGTTATTTAATCAAAAGATATTAGGGTTACTTTTCTTTACATTTTAGATCATTTAACCCTTTACTAAACGCCAAATTTGCGACTGTCCCAAATTTAAAGAGTTTGCATACGACATTTGAATATGTGAATAACTTCTGATGTGGCAGAAAGCATTGTGAGAAAAGGAGAAATTGCTCGTTAAGAGCAATTTCTTCCTTTCCCACACTTTTTTTCATAGTCGTCAGCAACGAATAGGTCAAATTTCGTTTTTTTTGTAATGGGTTAACAGTATATATTATTTACGACCCCCATCCCCCCTTCATAGTTCATCTTAACCATCCCGTAAAAATAACTTTACTTTGATACAAGTGGAACTAATTCTGGTACTTTCGGCATAACGATAGTCCTACAACAATTGAATAAGTTTTAAAGGTTCTTTGTTGTCGACTACATTCGTAATCCTAGACCTCAGGGGCCCGTTTTACTAAACAGTTTACGCTTAAGATTTGCGTAAGTCTAAAACAACAAGTCCTTTTATTTCAATATTTGAAAAAACAATATTGCAATGTAACACATCATTGGAATCGTCTCTCCGAGACGCTTCCAATGACGTGTCACATTGCAATATTGTACTTTCATTGAAGATAGTATCCATGTTAATCAATTATGACTTACGCAAACAGTTTCCGTAAGTTGTTTAGTAAAACGGGCCCTAGCTCCTTTGTTATATATAAACATGGGGTTAATGTGATAACGCACAGCGTGACCTCTTTAAGTGCTTTCTTGCTAATGTAAGTGATAGTGAGGGGGTGCTATTTATATTACTTTCTTCAATAGTAATACACAGTTCAACTTGTGTTAACAACCATCCCTTGAAGCAGCCAAACACTACAGAAAGTCCAATTGTTCGATTTATGGGGTTTATCAATTTGTGTTAAGCAACCGTCCTTTGAAGCAACCAACCTGCCTTACACAACCACTACATAATGTCCAGTTGTTGGATTTAAAGTGTTCATCAATTTGTGTTATGCAGCCAGCCTCTCTTAAAAAGCTGGCTTCTTAACAAAAGTTTGACTCTTTATGGAGTTGGATCTCAAATTATCCTAGTTTTTCGCGAGGACTTAAGAATACTATGTGTGTATTTGCTACTGACTTCTCTGAAAAGAGTATTTTCATTAGAAAAGACACAGAGAAATGAAGAAATAAATGAAGATTACAACAACAAATAAATAATATTATAAGAAAAAATGAAAGGCTAAATGACAAACGCAAATTTGAATGTATTAAATAAAACAAATCTTGATGTGAACCTATTAGAGAATCTTCCGAAAGTCTATTCAAAACCTGCAACAGCGAAACAGTGCGTAGTTTGAGATGTGAACAAGAATGGGCCTTTGGGAGTTTCTGTAGAGTTTTAACAGATCGAGTGTGTTGGTATTGGAAATACTGTCTCAGTGTGGAATCACTGACAGACCGACTTGGTCACATACATCAACAGATGATATCCAGTCACATACATTCTGGTATGAATAACGGGATTTGTTATGATTATTGTTTTTAAATAGGTAAGCATTATATCTTTATGTTTCTTGAAATAAGTTAGTTATTTTAAAACTCTATTTTTCATGCTAAAAGTTATTAGAATGTGTTGATGATATTAATCATAATAGCCATAGTTAAAAAGAAAGCAATAATAAAACAAATGATAATGATAACAATAATAACAATCATTACTATGATAATAATAGTATTTATGATGATGATAATAATTACAATTATGATATTTATCTTTATACTCATAGTTATTATACAAATAATTATTATAATCATATTCATAATTTTGATGATTATAATTCTCGTCAATATTAACAATAGTGATGAGAATGAACAATCGCCTATAACATGTTTGATTTCAAATTTTGGATCCAAAAGATAGTTTACAACATAAGGGCATCCTTAACCCTTTCCCAAACGCCAAGTTTTCGACTGTCCCAAATTGAAAGAGTTCGCAGACGACATTTCAAAATGTGATGAAATTGGAAAATAATCTTCTGATAGGCCAGAAAACACTGTGGGAAAAGGAAAATTGCTCGTTACGAGCAATTTCTCCTTTTCCCTCAATTTTTATAAAGTCGTCTGCAACAAAGTGGTCAAATATCGTAATTGTTTGGGAAAGGGTTTAGTGTTAACTTCGTCTAACTCACACGTAGGTCATCAAGGTGATAATTTTAGGATGAATTCCATCTTTTAAGACAGACACGGACAAACAGAACGCTATTCATTTGTTATTTTTGAGATCTTAAATCAATATTGACTTCAATGTTTATTTGATATTTTCAAGACTCTGCTGAGTGAATAATATTATTTTCTACGCTTAGTTATATACAGAAATATCAAGTAGGGCAATTTTACCTCAAAAACTGTAATTAAATAGACAAATCAATCGTTTATTATTTTTTTTCTACGGAACAAAGTGTTCTAGTACCGTCCGAAACTCAGTACACAGGCTGCCAAATCTGGCCGAGGTACCGGCATTTGTCTTTATACATCCTAAACAAATAGTCCTGTTATAGGCAATCAAAACATACGTTTACAGCATAACAGGACTATCATTTACATGTATACGGAAAACACATCGGTGTTCTACGAGCTTATTTCTTACTAGCAAAACTATGCACCAAAAGTCGCAACTCCAAATTTCTTCATCGAACTACTTTTGGAAGGACTTCGTAACAGGTACGAGACCAAAAGTATGGATGAATCTGAATCCATTAAACACTGGGTCAGCATTTATTCTGCGTCTCCGGTGGTTTGTTTCAAGTCCGTTATCTGCGTAAGTAGGAGCGATTTTCCTGCAAGTTTCCTAGAATGTTAAGATGGTATTATCCCAGAAACGTTTACGAATGAATATTTCTTAGATCACACCTGTCTAATATGCCACATATATGCGGAATGAAGTTCTTCGTTGCTTTCTTCCTCTTTGTTACGTATAAAACGTAAAAGTATCGGCTGTGGAACAAATCATTACTGAGTGCAGTTCTTCGAACTTAATATTTTGAAAATTTTGAGTTCTTTCTGGTTTTGAATCTTTTCTACTCCCCAAATGCATCGTATGGTCAGTTTCGAGTGTGAATGTTATAGGAAGTAGTTTATACAAAAAATATACATAATTTGATAAGGGCGATTATATTTGATTTCCGCGTTTTGGAAAATTTAATTTTCTACATAAACCTTTATGAAGTTACAGCCTGGTTGTGATCGGAATGCCAAATAAGAAAGGAAAAAAAACACCATTTATAAAGATGATGATAAAAGGGGAAAATGAATATGTCACTTATGGAGAAATTATTTCCCTTTTCTTCTAAATGAAGGAACTCGCTTTAAGGTCCGGATCTTTTATAGCAGAAAAACGAATACACCTTATTTGTCCAAGGGGTGAAACCTTATAAGAAAAAGAATGAACTTATTGCCACAAAGCATAGCATCACATACTGAGTCCATGAGCTCTACTCTCAGTGTTTCCCGAACGAACCTTCATTGTGCGTGCAACACTTTCTTTATTAACCCTTTACCATAATTAATGAAAACTTTCAACTGAGTGTATCCGACTTGTGCAAAGTTCCTCATATGACTTTAACCTCTTTATCCTTTTACAAGGAAAGGAAAAACTAACCATTTTATTGAGATGATGATATGGCCGTCATCTTGAATGTGACAGTGAAATTAAAGTGGCTAACGAAGTTTTTGGAAGCAGGATTAAACAACATTTGTGGAAAGTCTCTTGCTTGCATCATAATGTGCAATGTTTTGCTGATATATTGGGTTAACGCCCGAGCTAATATAAGGGGAAATCTTCCAATTAGTGATTTTAGAAAGCCAGTGCTTCTTTTCGTATTCCGTTTCTCCCCTTGGACACACTATTGTCGCCTGGCAGAAGTTTTATTCCGTATAAACTTTTATTGATCATGTAAACATTTATAGGTTAAATCTTTACCAAACGCCATATTTTCTACACTGTCCTAAATTGAAAGAGTTTGCTGACGACTTTTCAAAATGTGATGAAATTTTAAAATAATATTTTGATAGGGTAGAAAACATTGTGGGAAAAGGGAAAACTGCTCCCGTTACGAGCACTTTCTTCCTTTCTCACAATGTTTTCCAGAGTCGTCTGCAACAAAGTGATAAAATGTCGTTATTGTTTGGTAATAGGTTAAACAGCTTATAGTAAACTTTCCCCCTATAAAGAATTTTGTTTTAAACCCATCTAGAAACCATTTTGACAAAACAAGAATTCGCTAAAAACGAGAAATTCTTAAAATTACTTAAACTTGTTTCTTTCGGATGCCTACAAACTACCCGAGTATTTATTTTAAAGAAAAGTATATAAAAAGAAATATCTGCATATGACATAGTCAAAATTTTCATAACATTTCGAAAAAAAAAAAAGAAAAGAAATTTAGACTAAACAACACAGTTCATGCCAAATACGTATCAATGGTTTTTGTGATGGTATTTACTGCGTAGCAAGAAACATATCTTATTACAGAAACCAACATTGCCAAATGACGAATTGATTTCTTGATAAAAGAAATCATGCAATACAAAAACAGTTTCAACAAAGTTTTCTTTGCCCATTTTCAAACAATAACGACATTTGAACAAATTGTTGCAGACTCTTGAAAATATGGCGGGAAAAGGAGAAATTACTCTAAACAAACATTTTCTCCTTTTCCCACAATGTTTTCAGCCAAATCAGAAAATTTCTTTATTTTCATCATATTTTGAATGTTGTCTGCAAACTCTTTCAAATTGCGACAGTTGAAAATTTGGCGGTTGGTAAAGGGTTTAAAAAGAAATACTGTTGAGATGTATTGCTCTTTTGATGGTTTCGTTTTGGACGTATGTTCGCTTAAGAAAATTCCAGAGATGTCCGACTCATCTTCAAACTTCGGAGCGAGCAGGGAGTTGCGCTCCGTTTTATTTGATACGGACCAAATGCTGTCTCCCAAAAGAATGCAATTCTGGTGAAATGAAAAGAAAACAAATTTCGGGGGGATATTTCATTATAATATATCTGCGTTTTATGACATGCTATTATATTTTATGAGAAAGAACCAGTGGGTCTGTTCGCATATTGCTGTCAATTAAAGGCAATATATTGCGTTTTTCGTTGAATTATTTGGTATTAAAAAAGTTCAATTATCATAACGCCATAGTTTTAAATAGTACAGGATAACGACAGCTCTTATAAAAGTAGATGCCTTTATTATTCTTGCTTTGAGCCGTTTCAATATCTTTTGTTTTTTATATAAAATAAAGATAATGTAATGATGATAGCTCGGTGTATATCCAGTGGGGGATGGAAAGACAAAAGGCCAACTAAAATGTGATGAAATGAGAAAATAAGCTTCTAATAGGACAGAAAATATGGTGGAAAAATGAAAAATTGGTCGTCAAAATCGTTTGCAACAAACTGGTTAAATGTCATTATTGTATGTTAATGGATTAAACAGTCTTAATTAAAAATGTATTGAAATAAGTCCATACACTCGCTGAATGAAAGTCAATCAGTTTAAAAGAGCATTTATTTAAAGTCTAGTTAGAAACAATCCTTTTCATGACCAATCCTTTTCATTCATTTTATTTTATTTGTCTAAAGCCGGGAGAAACAATGCTTTTTATTAACTTTTTATTAACTGTTGACGCATTCTAAAGCCTCAGAGGAATGGACAAATAAGTCCACCATTATTGGCGCCGAAATTGCATTTCGAACATGTCTGCACGTTTTGTTGACTAATAACATCCAACATGCGTCGGGCATTACCCTGATACGACGGCTCGAGGAAGATATACGAGGGTTGTTCGGAAAGTTCGTGGAATGTTGTTATATAGAACAAAATAAATCAACATGAATTTCAACAAATATTTTACTAATTCTGAAGAAATTAAAAACGAACATATTACTTAACCGGAGCACGATAATGTTTTTATGACGTCATTCATTTTTAAGCGTCAATTAAGTCTAACAATCTTTGCATTTTCTTAACATAGTCACTAGCAATATCGACACACTTTCTTTGTTTACTTATTCATTTTTCATGTTTCGACATATTAGCCTTAACGATGACACAACCCTCTGAATATGTTAGGTAACTTCAGTTGACGAACTAAGTTACCCTTTAACTCGGATGTCCGTTTGATCCTAGTCATTGTTGTACGGTGGGTGTTCCAGTACCTCAAAACCTAGAAAACTAATTTCTATTTGCGTTGTAGATTTTTCCATACTGATGACATTACTTGGGTTAACGAATTGAAGTGATTGGGCCAGGTTTCATTCGTTATAATAATCCTGTCAAAGAAAGTGTCTCCTTCTGCCTCATTGCGGGTTAGAAAAACCAGGGAACAACAGACTCGACGCTCATTTTACGTATCCGTAAGGAGCCGTGGCTCCAAAAATGCACTAACTATAGGCATACACGTCTGTCATAGTCCGTCTGGTAAAATCACATGAGTGGTAATGCTTGAGATATATTTAAAGTTCATTCGCAATTGCTCTTAACGCGGTGATCCTGTCGGCTTAAGTATTTGTTTTCATACATTCCTTTATGAAACATCCAGTTGTAGACGGTTTATCGCCTTTTCGATAAACATACATTGAATTGTGCCCGCTTAAGAAATCTGAACGACATTTGAAAAACAATCGCTGGAGGTTAGCAAGGTGTGCGAAAAGGAATCTCGGCGTTTACATGTATTTATAATCCAACTTTCCCATAGAAGCACTGACGGGCACAAAGGCTCACTTCATATCATTTAACGAAATCAAGGGGTTTTAGCAACTTAGAGGTAAAGAAATTGAGAGCAGTCTTCGGTTTAGTGACAATGATTGTTAATATCAACATCTCCACACACATCTTCTGTCCTCTTTACATGCTCTCTCTTTGGTCCCTTTGGCTCATCTGTGTGGGTATTATCTGCATCACTTCCTTTACCTGAAAACATGTCCATAGTATTACCTTTATATCTATCTACATAACTTCAGGTGGTACTACTCCATGCGTTCTTTTGTTAAAAAATAAACACAATACATGCACACATTGGGTTAATTCTAACGTCACTTTTCATTTAGAACCTGTCATCAGCTTGACTACAGGCCGTTCACCATGGATGACCTGACAACAGTCAAAGAGCATTAAAAAGTATTAGTCAATCAAAATATGAAAATGCGTAGGCAGTAAGTCTCCCTTTGCATCATTCCTATTATATGCATATACTAAATCACAGGTTTTCTGTTACCTGGAATGACCATGGCATGAATATGTAAGTTGACGCCGTTATATGATATTACAAGGTTGAAACAACGAAAAATACTATCAAATTAGGTCAAAATGTCTCCATTGATGAAATCAAGCTAAAACGAACTAAACCACATCAATTGTTTTTTCACTGTCTAGCACTCGTAAAACTGCTCCTCAATTAATTCAAACATACAAACGGCTCAAGCAATGAATAATATTCCAAATTTTGGCTATCTGGACCATCGTTTTCGACCAAATCTGTAAAAATACTATAAATGGGAACATTTCACAAACAACAGCATGTGTTCAGTGTAAAACACTAAAGATTGATAGCAAACCTTCGGGATGGTAGTCTGGATCCTTTAAACTATCATCTAGGTCCTCTGTGTCACTGCTGCCTCTTCTAGAATCTGTTTGGGCATTAATTTTTTAATTTCTTCAATCTGTAATTTTAGATGTGCTTGCACCGTCGCCATCTTTGGGGTTAGTACTCTCTTTTATGATTACATTAATGTACTAACCAGTATAGTTCACTATAGCATGATATAGGTATATGCATTATAGTAGATGTGGGTTAGCACACCCTATCAATAAGTTTTGATTTAGGCATGCTATTATTACCTCCACTAGATAGAATTAAAGCTCTTTTTATGAAGAGCACAAAGGGGCGAATAACTCAGTTTTGACCAATTAAAGGGTTAATTCACTTTAGCGTGTGACCATCCAAATGATTTAAGCAAAAGAAAGAAAAGCCCTGGCGAATATCAGCGATGGTTGTTAATTTTAAAAGACTCGATTGCGACCGAAGTAATCATGAGATAAACCTGTGCCAAACTTTGTTAAGCGTTAATCCTTAACCCTTTACCAAACGCCATATTTTCCATTCCCAAATTGAAAGAGCTTTCATACTTAATCTCAAACAGTGATGAGATTGAAACACGATCTTCTGATAGGATAGAAAACAATGTTGGAAAAGGAGAAATTGCTCGTCATGAGCAATTTCTCCTTTTCCAACAATGTTTTCCAGCGTCGTCTACAACAAACGTGTCAAATGTCGTTATTATTTGGTAAAGGGTTAAACACTTCACAAATCTCTACGTAACATCTCTACGTAAAATCCACATTGATTCGAGTCACTTTGCTTCTAGTGTGAATTATGATTTCGAAAACGTTACATAAAAAAACAGACACCGCGAGCAACTTACATAGTTATTTTGCTGTACGTTATCTTAAGAGGTTCGCACACTATGGGTCGCTCATTGCAAACGTTTAAGTACCTCGTATTCTCTACTTTTGAGATGCCTGCACCTCTAGAATCCATTCAAACTTTCTATGTTGAACGTTTTTATTACAGTTTAAAGGAGCTTGCTCACAGCTGAGACAAATTCAATGCATACATGAAATGTCGTTGAAACACTGCAGTTCTTTATTGGTGTTTGATATACAATGAAAAGTAGGTTATGAAAGCAACATTAAACCAGGAAGTGTCAATTTATCTAAATATGTACAATTCATATGCGGTAGATATCTAAAGCGGCGTCTCGCTTTTGGATTAAGATACATGCTAATGCACTAATATATATATATATACATACACACTTTTACACATTTTTGCTTCCAATGACTTTCCATTGGTGCGTATCATGTAACAGTACAGCTGTTATGTCGTTTAACTTCCAGATTCCCTCACATTTGTGAGCAAGCACCTTTAAATTTAGAATATTACGTCTCTATGTTGCATTTCGATTTCACACATGGAAAACATTAACAGAAGAGACGCAAAAACAATTAACCACCATATACGGAACTTTTATCATTACAAAGAAATGCATTCTCAGTCTTCAACTCTTTTCTTATCGGAAACAATAGCAGACGCTTTTTATGATACATGACAAGTGCGAATACCTCCCCCCTCCCCCACCCCTCTAACTTTATCTTATTTAATCGAGACCGTTGTAAGCAAAAGAAATATTCTATTTTAAACAAGAACTTCGTTTCGTACAACGTATTTTGATGCGTCTGTTACTTAGGGTTAATCATGCACATGTATACATGATGAAAAGGGAAGACTAACAACATGGCTGTACCTGAAATCCCCGTTCAAGAAATTAAAGATAAGCACTTATATAACTAAACATGTAATGACTGTAAAGCTATAACGTATATTGGCTACATAGTTAAAGTGTAAAAATCCTATATAGTAATGGTATTTGAAAACTATATATCTATAGTATATAAAGAATAATATATAGTTATTGCGTATAATGACTATATAGTTATAGTTTGCAATTACTATATAGTTACAGTGTATAATGACTATATAGTTACAGTGTATAATGACTATATAAATACAGTGTATAATGACTATATAAATACAGTGTATAATGACCATATAGTTATAGTTTGCAATTACTATATAGTTACAGTGTATAATGACCATATAGTTATAGTTTGCAATTACTATATAGTTACAGTGTATAATGACCATATAGTTATAGTTTGCAATTACTATATAGTTACAGTGTATAATGACCATATAGTAATAGTTTGCAATTACTATATAGTTACAGTGTATAATGGCCATTTAGTTATAGTTTGCAATTACTATATAGTTACAGTGTATAATGACTATATAGTTGCAGTGTATAATGACTATATAGTTATTGCGTATGCAGAATATATCATTTGCGTGAATAATGACTATATAGTTAAAGTTTATAAGGACTATAGAATTAAAGCGTAAAATTCTTTATAATTATAACATGTGTGTATAGTAATAGCTTATAAGGCCTACATAGTTATAGCTTATAAGGCCTACATAGTTATAGCTTATAAGGCCTACATAGTTATAGCTTATAAGGCCTACATAGTTATAGCTTATAAGGCCTACATAGTTATAGCTTATAAGGCCTATAGCTTGTATAAGCGTATAAATACTATATAGTTATAACATGTGAGTATATAGTTATAGCTTATAAGGCCTATATAGTTATAGTGTATAACGACTGTATAGTTATAGCTTATAAGGCCTACATAGTTATAGCTTATAAGGCCTACATAGTTATAGCTTATAAGGCCTACATAGTTATAGCTTATAAGGCCTACATAGTTATAGCTTATAAGGCCTACATAGTTATAGCTTATAAGGCCTATATAGTTGTAGCGTATAAATACTATATAGTTATAACATGTGAGTATATAGTTATAGCTTATAAGGCCTATATAGTTATAGTGTATAACGACTGTATAGTTATAGCGTATAAGGACTATATAGTTGTAGTGTATAACGACTGTATAGTTATAACATGTGAGTATATAGTTACAGCTTATAAGGCCTATATGGTTGTAGTGTATAACGACTGTATAGTTATAACATGTGAGTATATAGTTATAATTATAAGGCCTATATAGTTGTAGTGTATAACGACTGTATAGTTATAACATGTGAGTATATAGTTATAGCTTATAAGGCCTATATAGTTGTAGTGTATAACGACTGTATAGGCCTTTTCAGAAACTGTTGTTATCTTTTCTTGAATACTCTTAATCGGAGATACGAAATTTTCGGTATCTTCCGGTTTAAGACTTCCGGGTATTAAATGATAACAGCTGACATCGAGAAACATAGATAAACTGCTGCGGGTATTTTAACAATGCCGTCGAAAGTCGTGTTTGTAAAAACTACATTGGAAAGATTGTTGAGGAGGGGAAATATCAAAGTATATTCCTACTTTGTGTTTACTCTCTAGCAGACAATTTACCCCGTTTCCCGAGATAAAACACTGTATACCAACGCGGGTACAACGTCGCGATTCATTTTCAGTGAGAGGAGTCGATCCTCTCCTAAAACATTAATTAAAGTATAGAATACGATGATGTAGATCTGTTTGATTATTGCCTTAACTTATGATAACATTATTTAAAATCCATTTTGCAATCTAACATTTTCAAATGATATTGTACCATGTAAATGCAAACACAATGAACAGTTGATATGATGCAAGCTGATCAAACCTACTTAATAAATGTTCCACTTATTTATGGGACATTCCATCAAATTATGTCTAATAAGAGTGACAAATAAAAGTTAATTTATAAGAAATTATGGAATTGATTTTATTCATGTTTAATGATCGGACTTCAACAATAATTACACCTACCGAGTCAACGTTAGATTCCTCCGATTTAAAGCATGTCCATACCATTCACTCTACTTAGAATTACAGTTTCCAAGACCCTTCAAGCAGAACGATTTATCCTAATCTGACTTTGCAAAGCCGATCAAAATATAGTTCCGTCATTATATAGCAACCAATGGCATGCCTCGAAGCCATAAAACACACAACTATGTGTCAACGAAACATGATGTGATGCGCGCCTGTGTATTTCGGCAAGCTTCAAAAGATACATATCTTTCACGTCGAGGGTTTTATTGCTTCTTTTATTGGTCAACTGCATAACATAGGAAATAACATATAAGATCTTTTATATAGCCTCTTTGTTCGGCCAAATACGCATCAACCCTTTATTAGGTTAATTCCCTATGTTACTGAGTGTTTCCCATTTTGTCTACAGTCTATTTTACCAATTTTCACACCATTTCAGACAGAAGTTCCATCTCACCTATACATTAGAATTGGGTTGTTTTTGACACTAATTGAGTAGAAAATCAATCCAACCTATAATCACTTTTTCTATGGAGGGTTGGTGGGAAAAAAATATGTATAAAGAGTAGATCAAGATAAGAAAAAGACAATAAAATGCAAAAATCGAGTATGACCCTTAAACTAAACTGAGATTTTTCTTATGTTGGTCTACACTATTTCTCACAATATGCTTCTAACAAATTATGCAGATCCAGAATTATCTAAATCTTTTGAAGATATTTTAATCAATTAAAAATGAAATGAAAATATTTCTTTAAACTGTAGATCTTTTGGCAATTAAATCTTTAGACAACGTGGGAATTGAAACCTTTATGGGATGTAGACTAAATGGGAAAACCTTATGTAGAAAATTCATTTGCCTATGTCCTATGTTTCATATTTGTTGAACCGGTATGTCTTGATCTGCCGACATGTATGTTTAGTTTGTTCTGTTTTACCCCAAATAGTTATGACTTTATGGTTCATGCGATGTAATACAGAATTACGTTATGTAAAATGAGGCTTCTTTTAAGCACCGAAAAAAAACCAACCTTTGGACCACCCCTGGTCTTTGAAGTAAACTTTTAAACAGACTTAAGAGTCAGATTCGGCAATAAGCGTTTATTTGGAACATTTCACTTACTTTGTTGACGACTCTTTGCCTTGTAATTATATTGATAAATAGTTCAAAGATTTGCTAGAAAATATTGTTTCTCTTACTTTGAACTTTAATTAATTGCGTAGTAATCTTTTGATTGAATGTCCCTTATAATTATTGTTTAACAAGAACGATTGTGTTTTTGTTTGAGTTTGTTTTGTAATTATATATCATTAAAATGATAATCTACACATTTTTTCCAATCTTTTCAATTCAATGGATTGTTGCCAGTTTTCCTTCTTAATTACATTCAAAGGGTCAATTAACAATCTTTGGCTATCACAAGGATTAAGAGTCTTGATGCAAATTAACACCAATTCAATTTTTCAATTATTTTATTTGGCAAATTCAGCACAAGCATGCCTTTGGCCATAACATTTCAGTTGACTATGCATACAAAATAAAAATACAGTTTCAATCTATCTACAAGAATATTCAATCAATACACATATAAACATACAAACATACATATTTATTAACTCCCTCCGAAAAGAAGAGCATTCTATTAACACATTGAATTGCGTAATTCAAAAGCTTCCTTTAAATAATGAGAAAGTTTAAAAATAGCCTTTCTGCCTTTAGACGACATTATGTTTATAAACATATGCATATTAGGCCATGGTATATTTCCAAAATACTTAATCCTTATATTTGAATAAGCTGGACAACATAGTAAAAAGTGATATTCAGACTCTATTTGATTATGATTACATAAATTACAAATTCTATGTTGTCTTTCAGTTCCATTATACCTTCCAGTTTCAATTGCTAATGAATGGGAACTTAATCTAAAACGACTCATGTATTTTCTTAACATATCACCCTTGATAACATCAATATAGCTTTCACAACAAAATTCAGTTTTAAAACGTTTATAAAAATCTAGTTTAGACATCGATTGTATTGAACTATTCCAGTTCTGAATATATTGATCTCTTAGGCGCTGTTTAAGTATTGGATAATAATTCATATTGTTATCATAGCTATTTAAAATATCATTAAAACCTAGACTATCCAATAACCGTTTAATTCTTGACGCCCAGCTGTGTGCATTGTTACTATTATACTGTTCAAAAAAGATTTTGTACATAGGTGAGTCAATATTACTCATCACTTTAAGCCAGTGTTTTAAGGATCGTTCTTTGCAAATAACTGATAGCGGATAGCGTCCCAATTCACCCAGAACAGCCACATTTGGTGTTTTTTTATTCACACCTAAAATGGTCGTACAGAACTTAATATGTAATTTATCTATTTCATTAAAATCATAGATACCCCATACTTCCGACCCATATAATATAATAGGGACAACCATAGAATCAAAAATTGATAATTTAGTTAAAACATCCATTTTCACACGGGAGAACAGGGATAAAATACAATTATATGCTCTTAAAGCTTGTTCACTTAATACCTTGACAGCATTTTTCATTGAACCTGTGTAACTAAAGTCAATTCCAAGGTATTTAAAATGGTCTGTAACTTCTAGTTCTTCACCTTCAACATACCATGTAAAATTATTGACAGTTTTCCTTTTTTGAAAAATACACACCTTAGTTTTCTTAACATTGATCTTTAATCCCCATTTTGTAGAGTAATCTGAAATAATGTCTAACTGTGATTGTAAACTAGAAGAATCTGTAGTGAATAAAACAATATCATCAGCAAATAAAAGCATATACATCGATAGATAGTTTAAATCTTTCTCAGTCAACTTGTTGATATCAACATTATTACTGATATCGTTAATAAACAATATGAATAAGATGGGTAACTCGTGAAGTTCCCTGGTTCAAGACGACCATTAGCAATGTATAAATCATTCTCCTTGCATAAATTAAGCAATCTATTCCCAAAACTATTTACAATGGTATCATGTGAAGCACGTGCAGGAATGTGTCCGTGTGATTCGTGATCAACAAAAGGCATGGACACATACCGACCAAGGTTAATGTTCTCAACATAATCGGGTTTAAGACCCACCCTTGAATTCAAATCACCATTTAAATATATTTCACCAAGAGAACTGTACCTCATGATATCAGTATTCAACTGCTCAAAAAAATCGAACTCATAGAGAAATGAGGAAGGGTTTTTATAAACACTCGAGTCTTCCGGCGGTATGTAGCACGTGCAAACGTACACATCGCTCACAGTACCAAAAAACTCTCGTTTTAACCTTATCCAAACAATACCGTGATGATTAAGACTCACGAGTTCAATTTTGTTAAAATAGCACTCTTTATAGTAAATAATAATACCACCACTACAACGTTTGGCATTTTTGTTCGATTTTGGTCTTGGGCAATTAAAATGACAAAAACCTTTGAGATCAACATTTGTAACCCTTGAACACCATGTTTCTGTAAAGCAGAGAAAGTCATAGTCACTTATAAACTGGATAAAGTCACCGTCATTTAGTTTACTACAGAGGCCTTGAACATTCCAGGATAGGAATTTCAGCTGACTGCCGGCGTCTCCCTAGCTGCGGGCATTGACTGGTTCGAACCGCTTCCCATCAATGTACAGTTTGTCGTAGTTCAAAACGGCGTTTCTCCCACTATTCTTCGCTTTGATAAGTTCAGGGATAAGGGTTTTCCTTCTTTCTTGTATGGGTCTCGGGTACTGATCACTGACCCGTACGTCTGAAGACTCACGCTTTTCATGAACGAGGCGCTTAATATTTATTTTGTCCTGAAAATAATTGAACTTTACGACGATGGGCCTGGTTTTCCCATTGAAGAAGCTACCAACACGATGAGCACGATCGATTTTCACATTGGTTTTAACATCACTCATTTGTAGCGTACCCTCACAAAAGTTGAAAATGGTTTGCACCATATGTTCATGTCACACCCTTTATTGTTTAGCCGATCGAGAGATAGTGTAATTAACCATCGGAAATCTGAGGTCCTTTAAACATATGAAAGATCTCCACAATCCTGTGTCCCTCGTTATTTAGTGAGAGTTATTTGAATGTAGTTTCAACAGGTGGAAAAAATGGACTAGGACTGTCTTCATAGCCCTTAATATTTGAATACGATATATCATCAAAGGTAGGCTGACAGAGAACCTCATATAACAACTAATTCTTTATTTTAGGTACTTTTTTTACACGACAAATTCTAATTTTAAGAAAAGAGAATATATACTCATTGGAGAAACATAACCTCTACGCATTATTGACAAAAGTGCTGATGTTTGTTCTATCTTATTTAAAATCCGTAAATCGACTTTAATGCAAATTTGTAATAACATTCTACAAATATGTGTTCCATTCATTCTTTCCTTTCATCAACCAGCCGATTAACACATTTTTGATCTGTCAAAGCATTTAATTCAGACAAAAACATATACTTATTTGCCTTTTTTTCCACACGGAATTTCATGTTTTAACTGAACTGCGGTGCGCTATTCGGGTCTCATTAAATTCAATTTAATCTAATTTCCTTTTATAACGAGGCTTGGTAACAGTCAACAACAAATCATTCTGTTGATGTTTTCGTATGTAAATCTTTAATTTTGGTACATGAAGCTTATAAATTCCAAAATCCGATCGATAGCGATCGTTTTTTTTGCCTTTGCCCACATTCTTCTTTCGAAAGTAATACCCGGAAGTGGAGGTATTCCGAATGTGGCCCGATTTTTCAAAGGGAGACAAACCACGTTTCTGAAAAGGCCTATAGTTATAGCGTATAAGGACTATAAAAGAATGTTGTATGGGTATTATATAGTTGTAGCATATAAGAACTATAATGTTAAAGCGTATACTGACTGTATATGTATATGGTATACTGACGATATAGTTGCGTTTAACGACTATATAGTGTCTAACAACTATATAGTTATAACGTATAGTATCTTGTACTTGTAGTGTATACGGACCATATAGTTATATCAAACCTGCTCTTTTGCTCTAACAGTCTCCATTTCTTTTACGGATCTTTTGTTTTCTCACAATTGCTCAACATCCATATTATTACGACACTACGCATGGTTTGTGAAGTACATAATGGAATATTGCCTTGACTAATGTTGTAACTTATATGCTATGACTTTTTACACTTTTGGCAATGAATTCTGCTTAAAAAAGAAAGCGTATAAGTGTTTTACAGTTAAAGCGTATATTTATGGATACGGTCACCAAACGAAACCCCTCTTGGGTATTTGTTTCGTATTTGCGGAGACAGACAGGGTAAACAAATAGATACGGTTAACTTATGCAGATTCGACGTAGGCACTCGGATTATTTAATCATGTTCTCTACTCATTCTCAGACATGGTCTGTGTTCAAATTAATAGCACAGACAGGAAAAGATACGTCCGTGATAAACGAAAAGATCGCATCACCAACAGTGAAGATGAGAAGGTACAATATTTAGGTTTGTCACAGACGGTGTTTGAAGGCTACAATTATATTGATGTGTACTTTTGAGTTACCACTTATTCCCATACTTTTCTGTTTATTTATGATAATATACTATTCTATCGCAAAAGTGAAACACACTGATAGGTTGTTGAGGGTAGAGCACCATTCTATCAAAACAATAGGGATGTCGAATAAAAAGAAAATAAGACATTGCCATCTTATTTTAACATGAAAACCACATCAAGTGTATGTAAATTACACATTGAATGGTTTTCATTACTTTGTCATCATAATCATATGTAAACCTTGTTAATTATGTCATCATTTCTAAATGTTTAAGCAGAAAAAGGATAAGTCTATCTATTCGGATGTGCAACGCATTTGGACAATAAAACTAGTTATAAAATTGAATATTCAACTATATTCAAATAAAGGTTACCGAATATGTGAATAGTGATTTTGCTATTCATTCCCCTCCCGACGAATTAAAAATTATCTCAATTGTCCCAGGTTAAATGCATGTTACAATCGATAACGGTATAGTCCTCTTGTGTCATACTAACGTGTGATATATTGCTTTCAAACATCGTATGCACAATATATGTACAATTGGACAACAAAAGGGTAAAGTCATCGTCCCCAAAACGAAATGTTGCAATACCGGTGGAGAAATCCCAGGTGCATGAATATCTCTGCACGAGTAAAATAAGAATTAAAATGGCCAACACTCGATTGTATCTCAACTTTAGATGATAATGTTATATTACCATTGTGAGAGAACAATGCCCGATAAGTGTCCAGTTCTCTTCCTACCAGGCTATCTCGGTTTGGCACGGACACTGGTCTTTTATCTGTCGTTTGATAGGCTGACCATCTAATTTAGCACGCTTCGGATTGTTTGTCATGGGAGAACCGACCCTTTATGTATCCTGGTTGTTGTGTCTCTAGCCCCGCTTTATAATCAAGTTCAGTAAAAACTTTTAATACCCATAGATTAATCGTTGAATAACTGTTTTAGAGAGGAATTTAGCAAATGACTCTTACATGGACCTGCTTACGTGCAGAATCGCCTATATTTAGAACAATACCAATTAGACATTATCCGTTATTTATAAATACGGGGTTTCTTCTATTACCAAGAATCACTTACATACGCAAAGTACGCTTGCTATGTTATATTTTCTTTTCACTCTTACTGTGCTCAGTAATTGCCAAAAAATAGATTTGTGTGTCATCTTCTTTCCTTAATATATAAATATACTCAAAGTAGCAAAGAGGTTAGATCACAAGACAGCCGCCAATTTACTTGGCGGCTGGCCTGGATCTAACATGTCTGCATAAGCATGAAGTCGGTTCCAGCATTATAAGAGTTAAGAGATTAAATCAATGGCTACTTTACCGTCTTGCGACCAATTATTTGTCCCAGACCAGGGTTTTTAGTCTATACCGTTCTATCAAGATGTACTTCTAGGCCTAAATGGTTTGGTGATTCATGCAGTTTGTGTCCACTTAATCACACTCCGTTGTTTGATGTGATTTGTATACTTTTCAAAACAACACCAGGCCTATGTCTGTTAAAACTGCTTTTGTCTTTTTCGTATTAGTGACCATTACAGGACATGGACCGACTTCATGCTTATACAAACAGGTTCGATCCATGCAAGCCGCCAATTGACTTTGCGACTGGCCTGGATCTAACCTGTTTGATCCTCTGGGTATTTTTCCTCAACAAAATTAAGCAGACATTTAAGGTTTTGGAAAGCAAACGACACGAATATCTATTCTTAGAAAATTACCCAGCATTTCAAGAGATAAGACGGAACCATTATGACGCATGTTTTAGTTTAATGAATGCGTCTCTGTTATTTACCGATCCACATTTAGACTAAGACTTCTCGATCGGCAACACAATTCGGATTTTAACCCTTTACCAAACGCCAAATTTTCGACTTTCCCAAAATGAAAGAGATTGCAGACGACATCTCAAAATGTGATGATGTTGAAAAACAACTTTCTGATAGGGTTGAACACATTGTGTGAAAAGGAGAATTTGCTAGTTAAGGGCATTTTCTCCTTTCCCATAATTTTTTTCAGATTTGTCTGCAACAAATTGGTCAACCATCGTTATTGTTTGATATTGAATTGCTTTAATCTTTAATGTCATTCAGAACTTACCTGAATCGACTGCATAATGAGAAACAATTGTTTTATTATCGCCTTTTTATCTAGCAGGCCGTACCAATCCCCACACACTTCCAAAAACAAGGAAGTCCTGTTATTGGATCGTTTGAGTTTAAATTGAGTAACCGCTATGATGTGTTGGATTCATTGTCATTTTGATAACGTAAAGGAATAGGTTTGCAGCCGAAGTGTTGTTAAATGGAATATGAGTATCTGTACCGGTATCATCAACGACTGGTGCACAAGAGAGACCATTGGCTTCGTTAGTTAAGGGTTTACACCCGATCTTAACATAATAAATAAGTAAATGTATCTACGAGGTACAGTCCGAAAGTTTCAGCATTGCAGTTGTAATGTTGACATCTAACACACACACAAAAAAACCCATTTTTTTACACATCGGTATATAGCTCAAGGAATTTTATAATAGCAGTTTTGCTTGATATTCAGCCTCTAAACTGATAATACAAAATACCATACGAAGCATTTTGACGTCAAACAACGTTTTACATGTACCTGAGAATGACGTTTTTATCTAAAAACAAAGACAATCAACAACGAATTCAAGAAGCATCATCTGATTGAACCACTGTATTCAGTCTTAGTTCCTTCTGCTCTTTATATTTGTAAAAAACTATTGATGAGAAAAAGGATAAAAAGAAGATTGCGTTTCATCTACATTTTGATCACAATATCATTTTAAATATCATCTACTGTAAATCATCTAAAACAAGGAAGGGATAATAGAGTTCCTCAATCTCATATATCTACCACGTACCCTTTCCAGATAAAAAGTCAGCACTTGTGGAAAAAAGATTCGCACTTTCTGTGATTCGTTTTTATTGGTGCTAAAATCCGGTTTATTTCCTGTCTACATCGTCGTTTGATTTCACAATGGGGAGGTATTACCGATGGTGACGTACACATAATTACCATCGCATCCCATGGTACACGCTCCGTCTGCGACTATCTACATTATACGTGGCCATATTTGTGTGGCGAGCTTCATATGTGTCATCATAGTTATCATTGTTGAGGAAAGTGGTCAAGGGGTAGAGCGTTGGCTGTTGGACACGAGGGTCGTGGGTTCGAAATCCGTGAAAAGCGGGATCTGCCTTGCGAACTTTCATTAATCCACTTTTGGCGCAAGTACTGGTTATGTATTGAGAAAACAGAATCGATCGTGATTGATCTAAATTGTAAGAATTTGTTTCTCAATCGATGTAGGTTTACACGACAATTGATGACAATTAATGTATATATGATTTAGATGTCGTTTTTAGCCATTTTGAAATGGGTTGTGAATGGCCAATTGACCACTCTGTACCTGTTCATAAAAAGGAGATACATTTAGTTCGGTTGATATGTGTGCGTATGTAATGTGTTATCGAGTTTTAACCAGTTTTAAACCAAAGCAATAAAATGCAGTAAAACTCGTCTCACACTTTTTAAGGACATGTATTCAGTATATGTAGAGCGAATACATTGAAAGTGGTAATATACCTAGTATAGAGGATTATTCAAGTCAATTTTAACGTTTGTTAATCACAGAAAAAAAGAAGTAAGATAGTCAACAATTCAATTCTTAAAATTGCCATAATTGATTCTCTATTGATTGATAACCCTTTCTATAACAATAATCCAGTTTGTCCTTCTAAAGTAAAAAACGATTAACCTACGAGACAGAAGTTGTTAAGTAAAGATAGGTTATAAGAAGAGTACATGAATATTTATACCAGTCGGTAAGATACCCGATTACATGTTCATGTCGACCACTCTCGATAGGTTAATGCCATTTTGTACTGAAGACTGACACAGCTGTACATCAATATAATGGTCCGATAGAACAGATATAATTGTGTCTAATAAAGATATACTCGGAATTTTCGCCGGTAAATTCGCCCTGAAAAAGGTCCCTTATGCAAGAGGCGTCTATTTTAAAGAGAGGGAATACATTACCCCTCACACGTATTGACAAAGAAAAATGCTTAATCCATAAATCATCGGAGAAGAGAGAAGATGTTCTGTGTTGCACTTTAAAGCAATGTTTCCTTCATATTCTATTAGATAGTCTTGTCTTGCGAAACTGAGATATAATAATAACTCTTTAGAAAACGAGCAAACTGTTATCTTTTATTTGATGTGGGAAAAGGAATACCGTACAGTATGAAAATGCAAAGTGGTTTCATTGAGGAATGTTATAAGTCGTTTTAGTTTCTTTAAAAAAAAAACACCAAAAACAACAACACAAAACAAAACGAAAAACCCTCCCAAATGCATTTTATTTCGTATCACCAGTAAATGAGAATTTACAAAATGCTTATTCTACTCTTAATAAAAAAACGATCTCGACTGTACAAGGTTTTCAACAATTTGATATCGCGAATAATAGCTCAGATTTAAACCCAATGGTATTGGGCATTTGGCAAAAAATATGCCTTCATTTATAAAAAGTAGTTCAAACACAATTATTATTCGATTCGTGAAGGAAGTTAAGCAAAAGAACGCTAAAGAACACCCCTACCAACAACAAGACCAATTAACGAAATATCAGAGACTGTGTTTAAAAATAACGTTGAGCTTGTTTATAAACACATTTAATTCAAAACTTACTGAAATCTCTAAATAGGCAGATAGGTTAAATGGATGACGAACAGCCAACGGTGGTGTGAATCGGGAGTTCGTATCCAATCACAAATCCATGATTTTCGCTTTCTTTATTGAAAACTGTAATTATATTTCTTCATACTTTCACCGGATTTTTTTTGTATAGGATTTAACGTCTTGACATAAATTGTAGGGTCTTTTACCATGCCTCACATACCATATGCATTGGCACTTCTAGCAATCCATGTAACACTTTTTCCTCTACAATTTATTTAATTCCTATCATTCGATTTGAAAGGTCGTCTTTGAAAACCGACTAGAATACATTCATTCAAACAAACATCACTCTTTCAAATGTATCCATATCTTTGAGAACATGTATATTAAGCGCTTGATATTTCTTTCGTAACTACTATTACTGTGCCGAATGCTTACCAATTCAAACTTATTGGTAAAACTGCCAGTACTAGATAAAGGTATGTGGTTTGGAAGAAAGCCACTCATTTGTTGCCTTGGCGCGCGGGTCCTTTACGGCTTTCCAATTGAGATGTTTCACGTTTGACTTTTTTATCACGCACGATCGGCATGGGATAAAGCCATTAAAACTTCGTTTTGTCTAACTTGTTTGTGGAAATCAAATGTTGTGTTTGTTTGTACTATTACCAACAATCAGTGATTCAAATTCAACTCAATGTTGATAAATTCTAATACAATGTCGCTTTCAAGATTGTTTGAATTAATCGCGCTGACAGTTCACCTATCAATTGTCTCTGGAAAATCTGCGAGACCTAGATTAGAATAAAATGTTGCTTTTCAAAACGGTATCTAAATTTAATGCTGACACATGCATTATATTTTGGTGAATTTTCTATAAAATCTAATTTGTTTCAGTTTTGGAATAAAAAATCATGATCATTGAATTGGAGGAATAAAACGACACGTGTATGAGTTTTTTTCAGCATTTTTGATCTGTTAAACGAAAATTTAATTTCGATATTTAGACAATTTTTCGTACTCTGTGACGCATCTTAAATCTTTTATCGATTACCCTCAAAAGCGAACCCATTTATATGGTAGACAGAAACATGTCAGAAACAGTTTCAGTTTTGATGTCCTTTTACAAAGGATATTAGAGAATCTGTCATTCATTTATTAATTCAGTTTGAAAATCCCTGGAAGAAATACACATGTTCCTGAAATATTTGCGATTTACGATTGACAGTTTGTAAAAAGCATTCACGGCTTTCTCAGAATATTCTATGCGTTACATCTTTCCATGCTCTTTACATCGAGTGCCATGTAAGTATATTATTACCGAATGTTTGTCACAAACAAAACTAAGTAAATAGCTTGTTCCGAGAAAAAGGGATGCAATACCCGTTAACTTAAGTCTACCGTTTTCCCCGTTCTTTTGATATAGAGCAACTGTAGCTATGCCACCTAGAATTGAGTTGTATCAATAACAATGTTATAATAAATAAACCTATTTACATGCTAATATCCTCAGGAAGACTGGATAATAACATCAAGCTCGCTCGTATGCATTGCATTTTGATGTTTAATAGCAGTTTTGTGTATGCGTGTAGGAAGTTATATATTGTTAATATGAAAACATCTATCCAACAATCCGCACGCAGAGAAATAAAATGAATCTTTCGAAATGACAGTATTGCCAAAAAAAAAAGACACCCTTCACTCTGGAATTTCACTTAACAACAGTTATGGTTGATAGTACCAAAATAAAATATGTTTGAATATTTTGTTTAACTTTTCGTCACAATGATTTTTATCGAAACAGTGGTCAAAATTAATGAAAAGTCAATCAATTATCTATTTTATGATGACCACATTTGTATACAATATGACAAAGACTTTCTTTAACCACAGGTTTTCGAAATAGCGTAATATCTTTAGACCGAGTTATCGAATCAAGTACAATCCGAATACCCTCAATAAAGTATAATTGAAATGTCATTTGAAAAGTCGCTGGTGTGCAGACAAACCGCTTGCCGGCTTTCCGAGTAAAATGAAACGAACTACTTCTCAATATGTCATACTGGTTTCTTACTAACGTTAACAAGGGAAATTGAGTGATGGAGATTTATTTTTGTCATAAACTGTTGCTTTCAATTTCGAACAGTCAAACAAATGCTCATGAGAAATGGGGTTGAAGATATCTAAATTAAGTAAAACGCGAAGCGTTCGGCACTGATTGAATGCAGTTTCTGATATGCAAAATAGGTCCCATAAATTTGGCTCGTTTCATTTTGATGCTGACACGACATCGAGATAATGGTCCACTAAAATCATTTCAATGTCGTATAGACAGACGTTAAAATGTGATATATCATTTGTCGACGAAGGCATTCTGCTTTTAGCACTTTCATAGTGCACTTGATGTTCGGAATCCGTATAGGTGGAAATCCTTAGTGGATATTTCAGTTTAGTTGTACTGAGTGAGTCTGGAAGTTTTGACGTATTGTGCCATTTTTTTTCTCTAATAAAAAAGCCATATTGAGACGTTGGATGTATCTGCAATATAAAGGTGGATTTTTGCATGTTTTAGAGAGAAAACATGCGGTCTGTGCCTCAATAGCTTAGTCAGAAACGAGTCCGGCTTGAAATATAAGGGTCTTGTACTTGAAAGCACTATTTTACTACTTTTTCCCTGAAGTTTGATGCAGTCACGGCGACATCATTTATTTGTCACATATTACTAATCCATCAGTATATTCATATGAAATATACAACCATAATTGAATGGAACAGTTTATGTAATGAAATACCTTTGTATAAGTTACAAACACAAGATTGAACAATCTTATCAAATCCTATGACGAAGTCAACACTGTCTTGATAAGGGTATTGCGTAAACTCCAAGCACTATGGATATGAACACTGACCGCCGTCATATATCTATAATACACCTGAAAGGACGTAAAACCAAAGTTCAACCAATAATCTCCAGGCAGTACACGTGTCTTAGACCGTGTTCGCGTCATTTCGATGCTGATGCGCTATAAAGATAATGGACTTCTGAAACCATTGAAATGGCATAAAGACAGACACTTTAATATAATAGCTGTGAACGAAGGCATTACGTGCTATGCAGACAGTACAGGGTATCGTTTTAATGTTAAGAACACATATCAAGTAAATTTCCTGGTGGGTTCATTAAGCAAACGGATATAGAAGATTGTCTTATAAAATATTTTCTAAAGAATCTGTTTTATTTTCTCTTCTTAGGAGAAAGTGAGAACATGATAACATATGATGTATGTGATATATACGGATGTCATATCTAAAATACACTTTTCACTCTACTATATCCGGTTCAGTGGATAGTCGATCTTGATTGAATCCATACAGGAAACAAGTCTGTTTGGAAAAGGACTCTTTGTAAGTGAACTTGTTACCACGATATAAACGAAAAGTCTATTCAAATCGACACATAACCCTTATATAAAGCGAAATACTACTAAAATAACACGCACCATCAATATAAACCGACATTCTATTTAAAACGGCACATTCATCCAATAAACGAAGTCTGGAGTACATATGTTTGCCTTAGGAATAAAAAATGCGAAGCCTGCAGGGTTAAACTTATTTAATTTGCTGTGCAAAATATATTCACACCCTAACGTTAATCAAATTAAAGCACTAATTCTGGTTACATCTTTCTTATAAAATGCACACATAGTTATATATTGATCATATTTCAAGACATGTGAAGGATGATGTAAAACCCATAAGTCACAGGCGCCTATAAATTCGCAATGTAGATCTTTAATAAATGTGTCTGTACAAGTGCAAATCATTTATCAACGAATGGCATTTACAGTAAATTTTGCAAGAAAGCCACTCAGTTTGTTGCCGTATCTCTTGGGTCCTTACAACTTTCCCATCAATATGTATTACGTTTGACCTTTTTATCACACACGATCAACATGGGATACCGCCATTAAAATCTCAGGTTTGTCTAATTTATTGGTGGAAACGTGCATGTACCATGACAAACAATCAGTGATTCTCATTCAAATCACTGTTGATCAATTCGGAAAATTATGTCATTTACAAGATTCTCTTACTGTTGGTCCATTTTGATGTTTTCAAGATTGTTTGAACTAAATCGCGTTGACAGTTCTCGTATCAATTGTTCCCGACAAATCTGCCAGAGCAAGAAAAGAAATTAAAAAGTTTTTATTTCAACCATTATTATCCTCAAATGCTTACACGTGCATACTAGTTTGATGAATCATTTATGATATTAAACTCTGTTTTGATTTCGAAAAAATATATCAATTGTGATAATTGTTGCTTTCAATTTCGAACAGTCAAATAAATACTCGCCAAAAAATGGAGATATCTAAATTAAGGAAAACGCATAGCTTTAGGCACTGATTGAGTGCAATTTCGGATATGCAAAACATGTCTCCTAAATCGTGATCTATCTATTCTATGGTGACACGACATCGAGGTAATGGACCACTAAAATCATTTAAATGTGTTTAGACATACGTTATAATGAAATATATCAGTTGTCGACGAAGGTGTTTTGCTTTTAGCAGACTTTAATAGTGCAGTTAATGTTCAGAATCCGTATAGATGAAAGTCCTTGGTGGATTCCTCAGTAAACGTGTCTTGAGTGATTCTTATAGAGACATTAAAGCAGAAAATGCTGTTTCTTTTCTCTGATAAGTTGTATTTGTCATGTTTTATAGAGGAAATGTATTGTCCGAGCCCAAAAAGCTTAACAAGAAACGAGTGTGTTTTGATAATGGTATGTACTCATACAGTACACACAACGTGTTTCTCCCAATGAACACCAATCGTGATGACCTTTAAATACCCATCGCGTTGTCCATCGACTGAGCGCGATGTCCATTCCTTGAGCGCGATGTCCATTCCTTGAGCGCGATGTCCATTCCTTGAGCGCGTTGTCCATTCCTTGAGCGCGATGTCCATTCCTTGAGCGCGATGTCCATTCCTTGAGCGCGTTGTCCATCCACCGCGATGCATTATCATCGCAAAATCAGTGTGTCCAATGTCACCAAAAACACAAATCGCGGGAGCCATTTTCTCAATACAATACATGTACAATTAAATAAACTCATAGATAGAAATCAATTATATCGCAGTGTTGATATTCACACCGTGTCCTAGGATCTGCATTTTAACACATTCCCCAATTATTGGATTAAATATATTTGCCTCAGGAATAAAACATGGGAAGTCTGCCGGGTAAAACGCATTAATTTGTTGTGCAAAATTTATCCATACCTTTAGATATATCAGATTTTAGCAATGATTATGCTCATACGTGACTTTTAGAAGGCAACCTTAGGTACAGATTAGTCAAATTTCAAGTCACAAAACGGATTATACGAAACCCCCAGGTCACAGGCCCCCTAAAAAGTCGCAATTCAGATTATACATATCTGTAGTAGTTAAAATCAGGTATTAACGCATGGCATTAAAAGCAGATTTTGCAAGAAGATCACTTGGTTTGCTCTTGGGTCCACCAATTTAGAAGTTCCTAGTTTGACGTTTTCATCACGCACGATCGACATGGGATTTCGCCATTAAAAACTCAGTTTTGTCTAACTTATTGATGGAAACGTGCTTTCTGTTTTAAATACGATGTGTTTGTATGTACCGAGACCAACACTCAGTGATGCACATTTAACTCAATGTTAATACATTTAGGTCCAGTGTCGTTTCCAAGATTGATTTCACTGAATCGCGCAGACAATTCACCTATTAATTGTCCATGGAAAATCTGCCAGAACTAAAATGGAAAGAAAGGTTGTGTTTTCCAACCTGTATTTACATTTAATGCTAACACGTGCATGATGTTTTGGGGACTTCTATGAAAGCTAACTTTGTTTTGATTTTCGAAAATGATATCAATTGAGATAATCAATTTTAAATTAAATGGAGAAATCTGTTCAGATGCCTAAACCAAAATAGCAGTTTGTATTCAGTGACTTTGTCTCAGATCTTTCCTTGATGACTCTGCTAAACGGACCTATTTATAAAGTAGACAAGAGTATGTCAGAAACAGTTTGCGTTTGAAGTCATTTTACAGACGACTTTAGGTAATCTGTCATTCATTTATCAATTCAGTTTCACAAACAAAACTCAGTAGATAGCTTGTTCCACGAAAAAGGGGTGCACTACGCGTCGAATGCAATTTATCCATTGTGCACACTATAATTTGATATAGAACAAACGTAACTATGTCAGTATCTGTTGAGTTGTAACCAAACCATATTCGTATCTGTTATTATAAATAGAATTTCTCGCATGCAAATATTCTAAAGTACACTGGCTAATAACAACAGGCGCGTTCATGTACATTTTGATGTTCGATAGCATATTTTTGTATGCGTTTAGGAATTTCGTACAAAGACAAGTTAGTGATTGAATTTCATTTTTATCACAAAATATTGCTTTTAATTTGGAACAGTCAAACACTTACACATGGAAAGACAGAGAATATATCTTAATCAAGTAAAACGCAAAGCGTTCGGCGCTGATTGGGTGCAGTTTCAGATATACAAAACATTTCCCCTAAATTGGGCTCGTTTCATTTCGATGCTGCCACGACATCGAGATAATGGTCCACTGAAATCATTTAAATGGCATAGGCTATACAGACGCTATAATGTAATATATCAGTTGTCGACAAAGGCAATTTGCTTTAAGCAGACTTTTCTAGTGCAGTTGATTTTGGAATCCGTATAGGTGAAAGTCCTTGGTAAATTTCTCAGTAACATTGTACTCAGGGATTCTTATAAAGACGTTTAAACAGATTATGCTGTTTCTATTCTCTAACAAGAACCTAATGAAGAGAATATTTTTGCATCTTTGTGGGAGAAAATATGTTTGCCGAGCATTAAAAGCTTAGTTAGGAACGAGTCTATCTTGAGATATAGTGAACCTGTTTTAAAAACCACTGTTTTATTGATAGTCTTTCTGACGTCACTGTGACATCGTGTAATCGTAAAGCAACACTAATCAAGTGGTGTGTTCATATAACATATTTATTTCCATAATTGAATATGGATAGGAACATTGGCCGCGGTCATATATCTGTAAAACCCCTGAAACGACGTAAAACCTTAGTCCAACCAATAACCTCCGTGCAATACAACGTGTATATAGACCGTGTTCGCTTCATTTCTGTGCTGACACTATGCAGAGATAATGGTCTACTGAATCCATTCAAAAGGCATAAAGACAGACGCTATAATATATAAGCTGTCGACGAATGCATTATATGATGCACAGACAGTTGAGGGTATCGGTTTTATGTTAAGAACAACTATAAAGTAAATTCCCCGATGGATTCATTTCGCAAACGGATTTATAGAAGATTGTGCTGTGAAATAATCTAGACAGAATATGCTGCATTTCGCCTTCTCAGGAAAACGTGAGAACGTGCATAACATATAATGTAGGTGAAATATAAAGATATCCGATCTAAAATATATTTTCACTCTTCTATTTCCGGTACAATTGACAGTCGATCTTGACTGAATACAGATACAAGTCTGTTTCGAAATAGGACTCTTTGTAAGTCAATTTGTTGCCACGATATAAACCGACATACTATACCAATGAGCATTTATCTTCATAATACACAGATTTTTTTTTTCATGTTGACAAATGCCTCCAAATTGAACTATTCAAATCGGCACAGTCACGAAAATAAATTGAAAATATTTTCAAATCGATACATACCTTCAATACATACCAAGATATTATTCAATACGGCACAGACCTTCAATACATACCGAAAAACTATTCAAATCGGCACAGACCTTCAATACATACCAACATATAATTCAATACGGCACAGACCTTCAATACATACCGAAAAAACTATTCAAATCAGCACAGAGCTTCAATACATACCGAAAAACTATTCAAATCGGCACAGACCTTCAATACATACCGAAAAACTATTCAAATCGGCACAGACCTTCAATACATACCGAAAATTCAAATCGGCACAGACCTTCAATACATACCGAAAAACTATTCAAATCGGCACAGACCTTCAATACATACCGAAATACTATTCAAATCGGCACAGACCTTCAATACATACCGAAATACTATTCAATACGGCACAGACCTTCAATACATACCGAAAAACTATTCAAATCGGCACAGACCTTCAATACATACCGAAAAACTATTCAAATCGGCAAAGACTTTCAATACATACCGAAATACTATTTAAATCGGCACAGACCTTCAATACATACCGAAAAACTATTCAAATCGGCAGAGACCTTTAATACATACCGAAATACTATTCAAATCGGCACAGACCTCCAGTCATAACAACATTGTATTTAAATCGGCACAGACTTCCCTCCAATACATACCAACATAGTATTTAATACGGTTCAGACCTCCAGTCATACCAACATTGTATTCAAATCGGCACAGACCTCCAATACATACTAACATACTATATAAATTGGCACAGACTTCCAATACATACCGAAATACTATTCAAATCGGCACATACCTTCAATACATACCTAAATACTACTCAAATCGGTACAGACATTTAATACATACCGAAATACTATTCAAATCGGCATAGACCTTCAATACCTACCGAAATACTATTCAAATCGGCACATACCTTCATTAAATACCGAAATACTATTCAAATCGGCAAAGACCTCAAATAAATACCGAAATACTATTCAAATCGGCAAAAACCTTCAATAAATACCGAAATACTATTCAAATCGGCACAGACCTCCAATACGTACCGAAATACTATTCAAATCGGTAAATACCTTCAATAAATACCGAAACACTATTCAAACCGGCACAGACCTTAAATACCTACCGAATTACTATTCAAATCGGCACAGACCTCCAATACCTACCGAAATACTATTCAAATCGGCACAGACCTCCAATCTATACCGGAATACGGTTTAGACCTCCAATACATATCGAAATTTCATTCAAATCGGCACAGACCTCCAGTCATATCAACATTGTATTTAAATCGGCACAGACTTCCCTCCAATACATACCAACATACTATTTAATACGGTTCAGACCTCCAGTCATACCAACATTGTATTCAAATCGGCACAGACCTCCAATACATACTAACATACTATTTAAATCGGCACAGACTTTCAATACACACCAAAATACTATTCAAACCGGCACATACCTTCAATACATACCTAAATACTATTCAAATCGGCACAGACCTTCAATACCTACCGAAATACTATTCATATCGGCACAGACCTTCAATACATACCGAAATACTATTCAAATCGGCACATACCTTCAATACATACATAAATACTACTCAAATCGGCACAGACATTTAATACATACCGAAATACTATTCAAATCGGCACAGACCTTCAATACCTACCGAAATACTATTCAAATCGGCACATACCTTCAATAAATACCGAAATACTATTCAAATCGGCAAAGACCTCAAATAAATACCGAAATACTATTCAAATCGGCAAAAACCTTCAATAAATACCGAAATACTATTCAAATCGGCACAGACCTCCAATACGTACCGAAATACTATTCAAATCGGTAAATACCATCAATAAATACCGAAACACTATTCAAATCGGCACAGACCTTAAATACCTACCGAATTACTATTCAAATCGGCACAGACCTCCAATACCTACCGAAATACTATTCAAATCGGCACAGACCTCCAATCTATACCGGAATACGGTTTAGACCTCCAATACATATCGACATTTCATTCAAATCGGCACAGACCTCCAATCTAAATCGAAATGCTTTTTAAATCTGCACATTCTTGAAAAAAAAAGAATGAAATCATCTTAAAAGGGAAATATTCATTTAATGCAACATGCTTTACCAGTAATGTTGTCAAGTCCACTAAAAGTACTCATTCTGCTCGAGAAGAAACAATTGTATCGAAATGTTGATATCCCCATTGTGTCATTGAATCTGCATGTTAACACATTCCCTAAATATTGATATAAGTATGTTTGCTTCAGGAATGAATTATGCGAAATCTGGGTAAAACTTATGTAATTTGTTGTGCAAAATTTATTCATACCTAAGGTAAATTAAATTTCAGCAATTTATCTGTTCATGTCTTTCTTTTTAAAAGTCCCCTTATGACGGAATAATGATATTTCAAGCCACGAAACGACTTATGCGAAACTCATTACTCATAGGCGCCCTATAATTCGGATTATTATATCTGTAATAGTGAAAATCATATGGCAACACACGGCATTAACAGCAGATTTTGCACGAAACCACTTAGTTTGTTGCCTTGGCTCTTGGGTCATCTAAGACTTCTCCATTAAGCTTTTTTAGGTTTGACGTTTTCATCACGCACGATCAACATGGGATATCGCCATTAAAAAATCCGTTTTGTCTTACTTATTGGTGGAAAGGTGCTTTCTGTCTTGAAAAGGCTTTGTTTGTATGTACCATGACCAACAATCAGTGATTCACGTTTAATTCAAGGTTGATCAATTTTGATCCAATGTTGTTGTCAAGATTGTTTAATCTAAATCGTGCTGACAGTTTACTTATGATTTGTACCTAAAATGTCTGCCAGAACTTGAATGTTGTTGCTTTTTACAACCAGTATTTACATTCAATGCATATACGCGTATACTAATTGATGAATCATCTATGATATCAAACTTTGTTGTTGTTTTCGGAAATTGATATCAATTGAGATAATGGTATCAATTTCAATAAAATAATAGCAATATCTATTCAGATGTAAAAATGGATATGGCAGATCGTAATACGTGACGTTGTCTCGGATCTTTCCTCGATTATACACCCAAACGAATCCAATTATATAGTAGGCAGAAATTTGTCAGAAACAGTTTGCTTTTGATGTCCTTTTACAAACTACATTAGATAATATCATATTCATTTATCAATTCAGTTTGAAAATCCCTAAAAGAAATACACATTTTCGAGAAATACTTGTGATTTATGACTGACAGTTTCTATAAAGCATTCTCTTGCTACCTTGGATAATTGGAAAAGTCCTTCCGTCCATATTCTTGACATCGGATGTCATATAAGTATATCATTACTTAAAACGTTTCATTAACCAAACTAGGTAAATAGCTTGTTCCACGAAAAAAGGATGCACTACTAAACAGCCTGCACGAAGAGAAAACAAAATGAACCATTCGAAATACCTTCAGGAATGAAGACAGGGTTGGGAGAATGATAATGCCTTTCACTCTTGAATTTCACTTTACGATGGTTTGGTTTGGTCGTCCAAAAATCGAATATGTTTGAAGATTACTTTATTTTTTACTTTTTGTCACAATAGTTTTAATCGAATAAATCTTAAACTCAAGGAATAATCAATCAATTGTCTTATTTTAAGATGACCATATCCATGAACAATATGACAAAACAAGTAAAAAAGCGAAATGTTTGTAGACCAAGTCATCGAATAAAATACAATCCAAATGAAGTATAAAAGAAATCTTATAAAACAAAATGTTCAGACATACCGCTTTCTTGCTTTCCGAGTATTAATGAAGCAAATTACAGTTCAATATACTTCACTGATTTCTTACTAACGTCAACAAGAACAAGTGATATATGGAGATTTACTTTTGCCATTAACTGTTGCTTTCGATTTCGAAAGGTCAAATCATCGCACATGCCCAAAACGGGAAAGACATCTAAATCATATAAAAGGCAAAGCTTCAGGCACTGATTGAGTGCCATATCAGATATGCAAAACATTTCTCCTAAATCGTGCACATTTCATTTCAATGCTGACATGCCAACTAGATATTTGTCCACTAAAATCATTTAACTGTCGAATAGACAGACGCTTTAATGTAATATATCAATCGTCGAGGAAGACATTTTGTTTTAAGCAGACTTTGGTAGTGCGTTAATGTCAAGAACTCGTTCAGGTGAAACTACTTGGTGCATTTCTCAGTAAATACATTGCCTGACCTTTAGAATTGTAATCATGTTCATTTTTGTACGTAAGTAGAAACTTTGTAAATTTTATGTTACTGAATAAAAGATTTATCTATCTATTATTGTATCTGAAATATAAAGATATATTTTATCATCTTTGAGAGAGGATATGTGCGGGACAGTGCCTAGTCAGAAACGGGTCTGGCTTGAGATATAGAGGTCCTGTTGTGGAAAGCACTGTTATAACACTATTCTTCCTGGCGTTTAATGCAGCCACTGTAATTCGTCTCACAACACTAACCAATTAGTTTGTTGATATGACACATATACAGCCATAATTGAATGGAACAATTTATATAATAAGATACCTTTGTATGATTTACAGAAATGGAATTTAATAATCCAATCTAGCCGTATGACGCAGTAATTACTGTCGTGAAAACACCAGCAGTCTAGATAGGAACACTGGTCGCTTTCATAAATCTGTCATACCCCTGAAACATCGTGAAACAAAAGTTCAACGAATAAGCTACATGCAAGACAAGTGCTTGCTTAATTTCTGGACTGACGCAATATAGATAGAATGGTCTTCTTATACCATTTAAATGGCATAAGGCCAGAAACCTTAATATATAAGCAGTCGACGAAGGCACTATGCGCTGAGCAGACAGTATAGGGTATCGGTAAAGTGTTAACAATATGTTTTAAGTAAATTTACGGTGGATTTATTCAGCAAAAGGATATATAAGATTGCTTAATGAAATAGTTTCGACAGAAAATGCTCCATTTTCCCTTCATAGGAGAAAGTGAGAACGTAAATTGCATATGATATATGTGATATTTACGGCTATTGGATCTGAAATACATATTTCACTATCCTATTTCCGATACAGTGGTCAGCCAATCTTGATTGAATCCATACAGGAAACAAGTATGTTTGAAAATAGGGCACTTTGTAAGTGAATTATGTGTCATGATATAAAGTGAAATACTATTTAAATCGACACATACCACCATTTTAAACCGATACTCTATTCAAATTGACACAAACATCCAACACATCATTCAACTCTTCAGTTCATATACCGAAATACTATTCAAATCGGCACAGACATCCGACATTGATCCAAATCGACACAGACCCCTAACATAAACAGAAATGCTATTTAAATCGACACATTCCTTCAATAAACAAAATTATCGTCAACAAATCGTACGTTTTCAAATCTATTTAAAGTACCCTTTTTGCTCGAAGAAAATCAATTATATTGAAATGTTGATATTCGAATCGTATCCACGAATCTGGATTTTAACACATATCCCATTAGCTTATTTTAACTCGTGCAAAACATTCATACCTTTAGCTATATCAACTTTTTGCAATGATTTTGCTAAATTGTGTCTTTTAGAATGAGCCCTTAGGTACAAAGTAATCATATTCTAAGCCATGCAACCGATAATGCGAAACCCATAAGTCACAGGGGTCCTAAAAATTCGCAATTAAGATTATTCATATATGTACAAGTCCAAATCGTGTTTCAACGCATGACATTTACAGCGGATTTGAAAAAAGAAAGTCACTTATATTGTTGCGTTGGCTCTTGGGTCCTCCACAACATTCCCAGTAAGATGTTTTACGTTTGACCTTTTCATCACGCACGATCGACATGGGACACCGCCATTAAAACCCCCGTTTTGTCTAACGTATTGGTGGAAACGTACATGTACCATGACAAACAATCAGTAATTCACATTCAACTCAAGGTTGATCAATTCGGAATATTATGTCATTTACAAGATTTTTTAAACTAAATCGCGCTGACAATTCAGTAATTAATGATCCCTGGAAAACCTGCCTGGACTAGGATATTTTTTTTAACCAGCAGCTATATTTGATTCTAACAAGGACATGCTATTTTGATGAATTATCTTTTATTTCAAAGTTTGTTTCAATTTTCAGAAAATGATATCAAGTGATATAATGGTATCAATTCCTAGAATCAAGTTTAAAAAAAGGCATGGAGATATTTGTTCAGCTATCCAAATCGAAATAGCAGTTTGAAAATCCCTAGAAGAATTTCACGTTCCTCCATATTTGCAATTTACGTTTGAAAGTATTTCAAAAGCTATCACTTGCTATCTGGGAAAATTGTATGCTTTTCTTCCTTGCATGCGCTTTATATTGAATGTCATGTTAGTTTATTGATACCGAATGCTTGTCACAAACAAAACTAAGTAAATAGCTTTGTAACCAACCGAGCAAGTGAACCTCTCAAAGACACAAACACATCCGATCAGTGAAAAACACTGTCGTTCACTCAGCGGTTGTGTTGTCTATATATGTACCAGCATGTTCTCTCAAACAATGCACTAGGTTCCTTATTTGCATAAGTCCGACCTCCGAGAAGACTCGTCTCGAGTCTTGGCCCTTGGGAAACACATGGGGAAGGCAACTCCGATAGAAGAAGAAGTCTTAATCCCACCGCTGCCACCAATGTTACGAATCGAGCAAATGAACCTGTCAAAGATACAAACACATCCGATCAGTGAAAAACACTGTCGTACACTGAGCGGTTGTGTTGTCTATATATATACCAGCATGTTCTCTCAAACAATGCATTAGGTTCCTAGTTTGCATAAACGTTCAACGAACGTTACAGCTTGTTCCACAAAAAGGGATGCACTACTCGTCGAATGCAATTCTACCACTGTGCACATTTATTATTTGATAGAGAACAAACGTAACTATGTCAGTATCTGTTGAGTTGTAACCAAACATATTCGTATTTGTTATTATAAATAGAAATATTCGCATGTAAATATTCTAAAGTACACTGGCTACTAACAACAAGCTCGTTCATGTACATATTGATGTTTGATAACATGTCTTTGTATGCGTTTAGGATATTTCCTACAAAGAAAAGTTAGTGATTGAATTTCATTTTTGTCACAAACTGTTGCTTTCAATTGCGAACAGTCCAACACTTGCACATTGAAAGACAGAGAAGATATCTTAATCAAGTAAAACGCAAAGCGTTCGGCACTGATTGGGTGTAGTTTAGATTTACAAACATTTCCCCTAAATCGTGCGCGTTTCATTTCGATGTTGACACGACATCGAGATAATGGTCCACTAAATTCATTTAAATTTCGTATAGACAGAGGCTATAATGTAATATATCAGTTGTCGACGAAGGCAATTTGCTTTTAGCAGACTTTTATAGTGCAGTTAATGTTCAGAATCCGTATAGTTGAAGGTCCTTGGTAAATTTCTCAGTAACATTGTACTTAGGGGTTCTTATAAAGACGTTTAAACAGATTATGCTGTTTCTATTCTCTAACAAAAACCTTATGAAGAGACTAACTTAGGATGTATGTAAAACAAATATATCTATTTTTGCATCTTTGTGAGAGAAAATATGTTTGCCGAGCCTTAAAAGGTTTGTCAGAAACGAGTCTGGCTTGATATATATGGGTTCCGTTTTAAAAGCCACTGCTTAATTCAAATTCTTCCTGACATCACTCTGACATCCTTTAATCGTAAAACAACACCAATCAATTGGTGTGTTCATATAATATATGTTTTTCCATAATTGAATATGGATAGGAACATTGGCCGCGGTCATATATCTGTAAAACCCCTTTAACGACGTACAAACCTAAGTCCAATAACTCCGTGCAATACAGCGTGTATATAGACCGTGTTCGCTTCATTTCTGTGCTGACACGATGTAGAGATGATTGTCTACTGAATCCATTCAAATGGAATAATGACAGACGCTGTAATATATAAATTGGCGACGAATGCATTATACCATGTGCGGACAGTAGATGGTATTGGCTTTATGTGAAGAATAACTATTGAGTAAATTTCCCAATAGATTTATTCAGCAAACAGATATTTATATAAGATTGTGCTAATGAAATAGTTTTGACAGAATATATTCTCTTCATAGAAGGAAGTGAGAACGTAAATTACACATAATATATGTGCGATATAAAGATGTCAGATCTAAAATACATTTTCACCCATCTATATCTGGTACAATGGACAGTCAATCAATATAGAAAATAAGTCTGTTTCGAAATAAGATTCTTGGTAAGTGAATTCGTTGCCACGATATAAACCGAAATACTATACAAATGAGTACCTACTTTCATTATATATACAAATCGGCACATGCCTCCAAAATGAACTGACATACTATTCAAATCGGTACAGACCTCCAGCATAAACCGAAATTCCTTTGAAATCGACACTGACTTCCAATACATACCAACATACAATTCAAATCGGCACAGACCTAAAACCATTACCGAAATACTATTAAAATCGGCGTAGATTCCCAACATATCCCGAAATATTATTCAAACTGGCACCTACCTCCAATTTAAATCGAAATACTATTTAAATTGGCACATTCCTCCGAAATCATCTTAAAAAGAATGCATTCATTTAAAACATCATGCTTTACCAGTAATGTTGTCAGGTCCATTAAAAGTACTCTTTCTGCTCTAGGAAAAACAATTATATCGAAATGATGATGTTCCCATCATATCATAGAATCTGCATTTAAGCACATTCCCTAAATATTGGATTTAATGTGTTTGCCTCTGGAACCGAAAATGCGAAGTCTGCCGAGTAAAAAATATTTAGTTTGCTTTGGAAAGTATATCTATACATTTAGGTAAATCAAATTTTAGCAATAATTGTGCTCATATGTTTCTTTTTAAAAGCACCCTTATGTACAGATTAATCATATTTCAAGTCATGAAGCGGATAATGCGAAACCCACAAGTCACCGGAGCCCTATAAATTCTCAATTGAGATGATTTATTTCTGTATAATTGCAAAGCATCTACCAAATGCGAGGCATTTAAAGCCGATATTGTTTGGTTGATACATAAGGCCAGATGATAAACAGCAATCTATGGAGATAGATGTTTTGCAGCCAGTGCTCTGCAACTCTGGAATTAGTTACAGGCAGAACTAAGAGAGTCCAGTATTTCGAGCATTTCAGAAAACCTATTAAAAGCATACCTTTTTGTCCACCTGTATAGTGGTCAGTAAAACACCATTGTGTGTCAAAGATTTCTATTACATCGATGAACAATCATACTGATGATACTATACTATAGTATATTATAGTGGTCAGTAAAACGCCATTGTGTGTCAAAGACTTCTACTACATCGATGAACAATCATACTGATGATACTATACTATAGTATACTATAGTATAGTATAGTGGTCAGTAAAACACCATTGTGTGTCAAAGACTTCTACTACATCGATGAACAATCATACTGATGATTCTATACTATAGTATAGTATAGTGTTCAGTAAAACGCCATTGTGTGTCAAAGACTTCTACTACATCGATGAACAATCATACTGATGATACTATACTATAGTATAGTATAGTGGTCAGTAAAACGCCATTGTGTGTCAAAGACTTCTACTACATCGATGAACAATCATACTGATGATACTATACTATAGTATACTATAGTATAGTATAGTGGTCAGTAAAACACCATTGTGTGTCAAAGACTTCTACTACATCGATGAACAATCATACTGATGATACTATACTATAGTATACTATAGTATAGTATAGTGGTCAGTAAAACACTATTGTGTGTCAAAGACTTCTACTACATCGATGAACAATCATACTGATGATACTATACTATAGTATAGTATAGTGGTCAGTAAAACGCCATTGTGTGTCAAAGACTTCTACTACATCGATGAACAATCATACTGATGATACTATACTATAGTATACTATAGTATAGTATAGTTGTCAGTAAAACACCATTGTGTGTCAAAGACTTCTACTACATCGATGAACAATCATACTGATGACACTATACTATAGTATAGTATAGTATAGTATAGTGGTCAGTAAAACACCATTGTGTGTCAAAGACTTCTACTACATCGATGAACAATGATACTGATGATACTATAAAATACTATAGTATAGTATAGTGGTCAGTAAAACACCAAAGTGTCAAAGACTTCTACTACATCGATGAACAATCATACTGATGATACTATAGTATAGTATAGTGGTCAGTAAAACACCATTGTGTGTCAAAGACTTCTACTACATCGATGAACAATCATACTGATGATACTATAGTATAGTATAGTATAGGTCAGTAAAACACCATTGTGTGTCAAAGACTTCTACTACATCGATGAACAATGATACTGATGATACTATAGTATACTAAAGTATAGTATAGTGGTCAGTAAAACACCATTGTGTGTCAAAGACTTCTACTACATCGATGAACAATCATACTGATGATACTATAGTATAGTATAGTGGTCAGTAAAACACCATTGTGTGTCAAAGACTTCTACTACATCGATGAACAATCATACTGATGATACTATACTATAGTATAGTATAGTGGTCAGTAAAACACCATTGTGTGTCAAAGACTTCTACTACATCGATGAACAATCATACTGATGATACTATACTATAGTATACTATAGTATAGTATAGTGGTCAGTAAAACACCATTGTGTGTCAAAGACTTCTACTACATCGATGAACAATCATACTGATGATACTTTACTATAGTATAGTATAGTGGTCAGTAAAACGCCATTGTGTGTCAAAGACTTCTACTACATCGATGAACAATCATACTGATGATACTATACTATAGTATACTATAGTATAGTATAGTGGTCAGTAAAACACCATTGTGTGTCAAAGACTTCTACTACATCGATGAACAATCATACTGATGATACTATACTATAGTATAGTATAGTGTTCAGTAAAACGCCATTGTGTGTCAAAGACTTCTACTACATCGATGAACAATCATACTGATGATACTATAGTATACTATAGTATAGTATAGTGTTCAGTAAAACGCCATTGTGTGTCAAAGACTTCTACTACATCGATGAACAATCATACTGATGATACTTTACTATAGTATAGTATAGTGGTCAGTAAAACGCCATTGTGTGTCAAAGACTTCTACTACATCGATGAACAATCATACTGATGATACTATAGTATACTATAGTATAGTATAGTGTTCAGTAAAACGCCATTGTGTGTCAAAGACTTCTACTACATCGATGAACAATCATACTGATGATACTATACTATAGTATACTATAGTATAGTATAGTGCTCAGTAAAACGCCATTGTGTGTCAAAGACTTCTACTACATCGATGAACAATCATACTGATGATTCTATACTATAGTATAGTAAAGTGGTCAGTAAAACACCATTGTGTGTCAAAGACTTCTACTACATCGATGAACAATCATACTGATGATACTATACTATAGTATACTATAGTATAGTATAGTGGTCAGTAAAACGCCATTGTGTGTCAAAGACTTCTACTACATCAATGAACAATCATACTGATGATACTATAGTATAGTATAGTATAGTGTTCAGTAAAACACCATTGTGTGTCAAAGACTTCTACTACATCGATGAACAATTATACGAATGATACTATACTATAGTATATTATAGTGGTCAGTAAAACGCCATTGTGTGTCAAAGACTTCTACTACATCGATGAACAATTATACTGATGATACTATACTACAGTATACTATAGTGGTCAGTAAAACACCATTGTGTGTCAAAGACTTCTACTACATCGATGAACAATGATACTGATGATAGTATAGTATACTATAGTATAGTATAGTGGTCAGTAAAACACTATTGTGTGTCAAAGACTTCTACTACATCGATGAACAATCATACTGATGATACTATAGTATACTATAGTATAGTATAGTGGTCAGTAAAACACTATTGTGTGTCAAAGACTTCTACTACATCGATAAACAATCATACTGATGATACTATACTATAGTATACTATAGTATAGTATAGTGGTCAGTAAAACACTATTGTGTGTCAAAGACTTCTACTACATCGATGAACAATCATACTGATGATACTATAGTATACTATAGTATAGTATAGTGGTCAGTAAAACACCATTGTGTGTCAAAGACTTATACTACATCGATGAACAATCATACTGATGATACTATAGTATACTATAGTATAGTATAGTGGTCAGTAAAACACTATTGTGTGTCAAAGACTTCTACTACATCGATAAACAATCATACTGATGATACTATACTATAGTATACTATAGTATAGTATAGTGGTCAGTAAAACACTATTGTGTGTCAAAGACTTCTACTACATCGATAAACAATCATACTGATGATACTTTACTATAGTATAGTATAGTATAGTGGTCAGTAAAACACCATTGTGTGTCAAAGACTTCTACTACATCGATGAACAATGATACTGATGATACTATAGTATACTAAAGTATAGTATAGTGGTCAGTAAAACACCATTGTGTGTCAAAGACTTCTACTACATCGATGAACAATGATACTGATGATACTATAGTATACTAAAGTATAGTATAGTGGTCAGTAAAACACCATTGTGTGTCAAAGACTTCTACTACATCGATGAACAATCATACTGATGATACTATACTATAGTATACTATAGTATAGTATAGTGGTCAGTAAAACGCCATTGTGTGTCAAAGACTTCTACTACATCGATGAACAATCATACTGATGATACTATACTATAGTATAGTATAGTGTTCAGTAAAACGCCATTGTGTGTCAAAGACTTCTACTACATCGATGCACAATCATACTGATGATACTATAGTATAGTATAGTATAGTATAGTATAGTGGTCAGTAAAACACTATTGTGTGTCAAAGACTTCTACTACATCGATGAACAATCATACTGATGATACTGTTAAGCCCATGCATGTTTTAACATTGTAATAGGTTATTTTTTAGGTTTTATACTTTAGATATCCGATTTTATTGTTGCAGTTTATGTATCTTAGGTCATGCCTCTTTTTTATGCATAAGTACATGTATGTGCTTTCATTGTTTTGTGGGGCACTTTTGAACATATATGTCTTATCATGATAAGAGTGCTATATAAATGTGGTGTATAATAGTAATAATAAAGACCATGTTACATGCTCTAGTTTTATGAGTTGTTCTGTTGGTATTGATTCCGTTAATACATCACTTCATATGTGGTATTGTGACTGGTCTTAATTAAGATTCAAACTGAAAGCAAAAGCAAATTGTAGATCTTGAGATGTTTACCTTTTTACCAATTGAACATGAGAGTATTCAATGGTTCAAGGATCAAAACCTTCTTTAATCACACTATGTCCCTAGGTCGTATGCTATAGGTTCTTATATGAGTAAAGGCTTAAAGTAAAACTGTATTAACATTGTAAAAAGTTTCAATTCTATCCCTTATGGGGTATTGTTCCGGGGTGTGGGGGAAGGGAGGTCCAGTCTTAAAACCTTCATGTTAATGATGAATTCGATTATCGAGCAATTAGACAATACATTTATTCGTTAATGTCGACATTTTAGGGGTTTTTCGAGCGCAAAAGTATTTCCCTAAACTTAAAAAAAAAGACTTTATAAAGATCTTGTTAAAAGCTATGAAACCGTTAGATATCAAGAACATACTCTAAAGAAACTGTTATCATTGTAGAAACTAAACGACTTTTTGAAACAGACGTAAAGGCAACCGATCAAAATTTAATTATGTGTGTCTCTCAGGGCTTTCGATTAAATCAGTAGACATATCAATTTACCCACACTTTGTGTGTCTGTAGTCTGACAAACCTAGATCATATTCCGTTCAGATCTTCCTTCGCAGATCTAAAACACCATAATTAGCTTCTATTGACTTTGAAATACGTGTCAAACAATGAGCTTTGTTGACATCAGAAAACCTCTTTTTCAAGGAATGAAAAGCATTAAGATGAGAGACATATTATATTTGCATAAGATCTAATAGATCTAAAGACAATGAAAGCAATGGTACTTTACGATATTGAGATATACAAACCGACCAGAGAGTGCCAAGAAAGGGGAGTTAACGTGAATTCAAAATAAGCTCGCTTATTCATTTATGCTTTCTATGTACTCTAAATTAACAGTATTAGGGAAAAGTGTCTTGCCCAATGTTCGAGGCACTGACTAATTAGCCAGTATCTATATTGAAATAGGCACGCCGTGCCTTCCATTTCCGACACCCTTTTACGCTAAAGATTTAAAACAACAAAAAGGTGATTAGCAACCCCAAAATATCGAATATATTATTTGTATAAAATGTTGATAATTCATTATAAGTAGTAAATGACATTCAATCTCTGGCGGAAATCGGTGAAACAGTAATGAAGTGTAGATTAGTATCCGAATAACCTAGGACAATATTTGTCTAGTGTTAACGGTAAATATCGAACACCCTTGCGAACCTCTCGAACATTGCGCCATGGTGTCTTCATTCCCTTTTTATACTGTTAACCTTAGAAATAAATATGATTTGAAAATCAAAACAAAATTGAACGGACTATTGCCATAAATAGGTGAATCAGAGGTACCGAGAGACTGCAACTGTCTTGATTGCCAAAACGTTAAACATCTTTGTCATCATCTTTATTAATAGCCTTTTATTTTAATGTGGGAAAAAGAAAGGTCAACTTGCATGTCTCTTATAATTTAAAATTTATTCAAACTATTTGAAACACTACCGTATGCAACAAGTCCTGAGTTCCGTATGATTTCCTTTTGATTGGAAACTGCTGTTCTTGCGTTATTGTATCTATCGTCAACCTTCTTAGTTCTTACATATCTTACTAACTCTATTTGTGTTATTCGGCATGGTAATTGGCAACAACTTCGCCCACTGAATCTTGAAATAGTGAGATAGTTCATATTCTTCTCCACACGCATCAGCTTACGTCAAACATATTCATAAGATATGTTTGTTTTTCGTATAAAACATTTCTTACTTCTATAAGTGGAATGTATTGAATCCATTAAGCTATTTTATGTGAAGCTTTAGTCTAACAAATAGCCCTGACTTAATGGGATTCTGTGTCGTTATTATATGTTCAGCCAATTAAGGCAGCTCAATTTCGACGATAACATGACCATAAAATTGTTTCTCGAATTACAGACCTATATATTAATAAGTGATTATGATGTTTATGAAAGAAAAAAATACAATTCATGGTACCGATGTTTATAAACATTTAAAACATAGACAATATTAAGACGAAATACCTTAGGAGAAAACGCATTGTAGGAAACAGGACCACGGTGTCATTTGAACATTTTATTCCCTTGCTTCAACAATAATTAAACTATTAGTATGACTCAGATATAGAATTGTTCTTTGATTGAAGAGATGAGTGAACATTCGATGTTGAACATTCGATGTTCGATAGAAGGAACACGCAAAATCGAATTAAACTGAAAGCGTTTGCTCAAAAAGGAGGAGATCAGCGTTTCCTTGTTTGATGGACATTGATTAGGTTACAGGAAATAATTGTTGCAATTACTAGCTAATAATTGCAAATTTCATTCCATTAGTTAACGAAATGAATCTCAATCAAATCACAAATTGTCATTAATTTCCCAGTTAAAACGGGACCCCGTGTAGGAGGCCAATCGTTAACGAATTATAGTTATCCAAATCTCTAAAACAATCGAATAATTTTGAAACATTTAGCTTCCATAATTGAACAGGACTGGCAAACTAAGTTCACCAAGGTGTGTCCTTCCCTTGACTTCATTTACCGTTCTTGAGCATCCATCGCCTCTCGACACTTTATTTGGACTTTTCAAAGTTCCTTTATGTAACACTACTATATGTTACACGATTGCCTATTTGTTATCGATAGTATAGATAGTACGTCACACGAACAAGGTTTCTTAACATCATTTTTGGGAAGCAGTTGAGTACTCTCTATTAAGGAAAGCCTGAACAGCTATATAGGTACAACACTTTACCATCTATTGATATACTCGGACACTTTCTATCTTCGTAAATATAGAACAAATTATATCAAGAAGATAAATAAATGCTGAGAAAGTGTTCAAGGGCTCGAGTTTATGTTTGCCATACCCACACGGTTTTGTGAAATATCCCCATTTGGTTTTACGCTTGAGATTAGAAGGACAACCTTCCAAATTGTACTCTGTGTGTATCAACAATCAACGTCACTAGACAAGACTGATTTAAATTTCTTAATTCTAACATGGCTGAATATACCAAATGAAATACGACCTTCCATACTTTTCAATTGTCTAGTTTTATGTAACATTACAAATATACGTTGAATTTTCTATCACTAGAACACAGTTTAATTGGAAAAGAGATACTCGTAAATCTATGACATAGTTCATCAAAACAGCTTAAAACACCAACCATTTTTTTTCTATTTTAACAGGAATTAAGTTTTTAAAGAAACGATGAATATCTCAACGTCCTCGTCTCTGTGTGACGTGTACAGGAATATATTAACCGGATGTGCGTCTTCATCGTCACTCAACACCACTATGAAGTCATCAAATATGTCACTAACCACGGACACACCTTTACACTTTTCGAATGCGTCTCCATCCCTGAATCCCACAGAAACGTCAGATTTGTACAAGGGACTGGAGGCGTATGCTTTAGGATACTGGCATGTCCACCCGTATCTCAGCCTGATAATCTGTGTGTTCGGGATTGTATCAAACATCATCAACATTGTAATACTGACCCAGAAGAAAATGCTGAACCCGATAAACTGTGTGCTTACAGGGATCGCCGTGTCAGACATTATAACAATGGCGGACTACGTACCGTTTGCCATTCACTTTTATATCCGGACAGGTCTAGGTGAGTCTTCTTTTATAACTTTTTATTTCATATACATTGTATGCTGTTTTATTTAGTATCAATTTCAATTGCGCATTCATAGAATTTAGAATATTACCCGTTTTTGCTGCAAAACAACTGTTCTATACGAATTGGATGAAGTGTAAAGCTGATTCAATAACGATATTGATTTGACAAAATAGAACTGTACCTATGTACGGTGTTTTCACCTGTAAGTGTGTAACACGATGGTGTTTTAGTGAGATGGTGCAAGGAGTCCATATATAACATAAATCTTTCAGAAATGGATAATGAAATCTATTGAAAATGCCCTCCTTAACCCTTCGAATGCTGGGTAATTTTCTAAAATAAGATTTTTGAGTCGTCTGCTTTCAAAAACCTTAAATATCTGCTTTATTTTGATGGGGAAAGATTTTCTTGGCGGCTGGCCTGGATCTAACCTCTTTGCACAAGCATGAAGTCGGTTCCAGCACTATAAGGTTAATGTCTCATATTTGCGGTTGCAAAATTCAATCCACATCGAGTAGATCTTGTAATCAAAAACGGTAATGTCTGATCAGTTTTAACTAACTACACGCCTTACACACATGGCCTAGTTGTTAACATGATATGTAGATCTAATTATATTTCGTTCCCTTTCCCTCACGAAAGACCCATTTAAGCAGCATAATACCCATATCCAGCAACAGTAGTTTTATTCCAACATGAACATTGTTGCCAACTTTCTATTTTCTGAGTAGCTGAGATTCTGGGATAAATTAATTAGTTTAAATGACCAAGTCATTTTAAATTACTTGTAGAATGGGAACGCATTATGGAGAGTTTGGTTTGGAGATTGGTGAAGAAGCTGATTGCTATAATTTTAATGTGAATACTTTTCTGACAAAACGCATCCAACTCATAAAAGAAAAGACATAACGACTTGGTCGGCTGTGTGAAATAAACCTAATGTTGATAGCCATATTTCTTCCAATTTGTGCGAACTGAACATCACTAAACGTCCTATAACGTCAAGTTATCCGTGCTTGATCATATCCTCATGAGACGCTGGCAATGTTGTATTACGGATAACACTTCCTCTATCAACTTGTAAGGCATTTAACACAACAGGAATATTTATTGTTGACCATTACCACTATAACAAGCTCAACTTCTATTCATCTAGGACGACTTCTGTAAAATACATCGCCTGGCTATCGTTATATTTAAAACATCAATGAACATGGTAGTAAAATTTCTATCATTTTAGGTTTATTTTGATGGAATATCGTAATGTTTACCTGGTGGTTACGGACTTTCGAATTGCAAGGCTGAATTGCATCGACGAGAAAAATTACGAAATCCCAGCAAATTCCTCGAGTTCAAAACTTGACCCATTGGCGGTTGGATTCGATAAGGGTTGACTCATGCTTTAGATTTTCTATTACTGGTCTGAAAATGTAGGAAAATAGCAAAAACCTACCTTTAAATCGCTTAACCGGAAGTTGCGCTACCGATTACGTCGTCAGCACCGCGGTGGTGCGGCAGAGCGTTCACCAGTCGTGAAATTAACCGTTTATGAGGAGCTTCTTTAACCCTTTCCCAAACAATAACGACATTTGACCACTTTGTTGCAGACGACTTTAGAAAACATTGAGGGAAAAGGACAAATTGCTCGTGACGAGCATTTTTTCCTTTTCCCAGTGTTTTATGTCCTAGAAAAACGTTGTTTTTCAGTTTCATCACATTTTGAAATGTCGTCTACAACCTCTTTCAATTTGGGGCAGTCGAAAATTTGCTGTTTGGAAAAGGGTTAAAGTGAGTCATTCTGAAGTAGACTTGCACTTCAAGCATTCAGCAAAGTCAAATTCACAAGCATAACCTGTGACATTATTGTGTAGCGTGCGGCATCAGGGATGGACCGTCCTGGATTTGTAGATCAGACCGTCTGATCTTGTCTGTTCTTACAGCTAACGTATAGTTTGGTCAATGTAATCAGAGCTTCTCAATCCAGCAGTGGTCCAGACAATCACGAGGTTAGTCTCTGTTGATTTCTCGTCTTATTATGGTGAATCTGATCCCTTGTCAGCAATTAACCTTTCTTGTGTGCGGCATGAATATTAAACGTTTCGTTGTCGTCTTATAAAGTGCAAACACTTTGAACATTTGATTAGATATACGTTACTATGCATCCATTTTAGTTTAGTTTAGTGTTAATATCCGTCTTAGTCTTACGCATCATTTTACGACGGTGACATTTTAACCATATTTCTGCCACGTTCCGGTTTAAATTGCACCAGTACACGAAATTTGCTGTCTGTCACAATAAACTACATAAAGGTTTCATTTTGTGAGTGTGTCATCATAACGCTAACAGATGAAAGAAATGGATCTTATTATTCCTCGGGTAAAGAGATCGCGACGTGTCTTCGATTGTGTCTGGAATAGATTACTAAACTGGCAGGATTCCGTCTTTTCCAATGGAACGCGCGAAAAGAATCAGCGTTGCTTAGACGAGCTCTGTTTTCCATGAATATGGTATCAAAGATAATACCGACGGATCCGTACTAAAACAGCATTTGTAACCGATTCATAACACCGAACCTCCTAATTTACACAAGTTGGTTTAATAGAATAGTTTTCTTCATAAAATGCTAAGTTGACATATTTCCAGCGGCCTTTCTCGTACAGGAGTGCAAACCTTAGGGGCCTTTCTCATACAGGAGTGCAAACCTTTACGTTTACGTTAACGTTCAAGATGATAGCACGGATTGTCTTTATGTGCGTCTCAGAAAGATTGCCGGATTCACAAAGTCGATGCGCGTATAAGGATCACTCGGTAATTAGCGTCATACCTATAATTGTGATTGGCCGAGGTATGACAATCGTTAATGTAGGTATTACGCTAAGTACCGAGTGATCCTTATAAGTACAGCTACATGTACTTTGTGAATATGAAGGGCATTGACGGGTTAAATCGTAATCCACTTTGCACAGTTGTTCATTAGTTTATTAAACCCATAACTCTCCGTTGTATTTAATAAATATTTCTCCGATCACGAAAAGTCAAATTCAAATTCCATTATTCCGGTTTAGATTCAAGTTGGGCTATTGTCGTTCGTCCCAACTTTGTATAGAACAGATGCATTTGAGCCAATTAACGGTCAGGTGATGTACCATTTCATCATGGACTTTCTCCAAAAGGATTTACGATCCCCACGTTTAAGTGACCGATATCTTATCATGTCAAATATAGTTTCGATTCCACCTGATACCAGCTTCTGGTGGCTTCCCATGATTCCCGGACTTTCGTAGACCGATCGAAACGTTTTCGCTTGTAAATAACCTTTATCAGCCGGCATTTGAGGATCAAGTCCTGATATGGACGCTGAGATCAGGCCTAATCCAAACCTAACCAAGAAAACTGCTGATCCTAACGGGGGATACAATTCTTCATAAGAGGAAATATGGCACGGGCCACCGAAGGATTGATAACAAGATTCCTCCTTCGCTCTTTGTGATTACACTAGCAATCCATGGAAGAACCTGGTTGTGACAAGTATTGGAAGGAAACCCACATTCTGTTATCGACAGAATAATCCCATTAAGAAAGACCAGGATATGATGATCCTAAAGTTTGACATATACCCAAACTTGTAAAGGTACCAGAGACAAAACGAGATACAAGAGGTCAAAGGAACTAGCAAGGGCCGATTAATAGATCGAGAGCATAGCTTGAACAGCTTGTAAAATGTAGCAGACTAGTAATGGATGAATTGATGGTCATTCCCCGTTCGACCCCCTCCCACCCCCCTCCCACCCCACCGTTCAACACTTCCATATATATACAACTACTCAACGTGGACGCTTAGAGTAAATATGTTATATGGCAGGGACGATTTTCGCGAAATATTGTTACACTACACTCATATCCGAGGTGCCTTTCTCAGATCACGTAAATACCCGAATAATTCAGATTGGACACCGCAGGTAAATGCAAGCTCCCGTAGGAAAACAAACGCCTGTCGTTCGAGGCCATCAATATTCGAACACAATCATTGCCTATCCTCTTGAGATTAAACATCCGCGGTGAAATGGGGACATTTAGGATTCAATCACAATGCCATGAGTTATCTAACATAGATAGACAAGACGTATGGCCATTCGTCCATGATTACGCCGTAACCTTATTTAACCGCTATCTGATTAATGGGATTGACCCCATTCATGTAGATTAGCTATAACAATTGAAACAACGAAAGAACTCACGAAATGTTCAGTGTGAAATAAGGGTCGACAATAAAGGTCATTGAGACAAAAGAAGTACCGGTGTGTGTCACAATATTTCCTCGTTCGACACAATTATTAATTAACCCTTTACCAAACGCCAACTTTTCGACTGTCTCAAATTAAAGGAGTTTGCAAACGATAATTTTAAAAAGTGATGAAATTGAGAAAGCATCTTCTGATAGGAAAGAAAATATTGTGGGAAAAGGAGAAATTGCTCGTCAAGAGCAATTTCTCCTTTTCCCACAATGTTTTCCAGAGTCGCCTGCAACAAACTGGTCAAATGTCGTTATTCTTTAGTAATGGGTTAGATCGTCTGCTACATGAGCGGTATGATGAAGATATATGAGGGAAGGTATCATCTCTCAGACCTCATGTTAATAGGTCAGAACGATTGTAGACTCCCGTCTGATGAATATCCCAAGTGGGCTTTACTGTCAGATAAAGTGACCGTATTAACCGTCTTTTCCCTCCCTCCCTCCCTCCCTCTCTCCCTTCATGGGAGTGTTTACTGGTCCGAAATAGAAATAAATCAACCCAAACAGTCGGGTGATCATGTGATCAATGTTTGGGATTAAAAACAGATTACACAGGGCGGCGCCCATGAATGAGCCGGTATTTATGCATTTGTTCAGCGTATTACTTTTGTTATCGACTATTTAATATACGCCATGATCCGACGATGACGTTTTCACAATCGCCGGCGATGAATGCTGGTTCAATCTTGGCCGAATCGTTCGCTCCAAGACTGTTCATGGAATTTCGAGTCGAAGGATGTTCTTTGATCCACATAAACATCCCTCGACTCGAAATTCTCTGCAGGGTCATTCAAAAGGTCATTATAACTTTTCTTATTAATATAAGGTTGTAAGATGAAGGAAACAACCGAGACTAAAGGAGAAATTGCACGTGACAAGCAATTTCACCGTTAGTCACAATGGTTTCTATTCAATATCCTATAACCTTTCGTCGATGCTATTTGGTTGTATGCTGCTGTTTTCCAGTTCAGCAATTCACACATTTTGAAACAATCCCTCCCATATTTCCTCTCATGAATATTAATGATTGATGTCCTTTTTTTAAAAATGGAACAACCGGGAAAAATCATTTGATATTACCGCCTACTGTCGCGAATATATATATATAGTTTACTGTAGATAAAGCTGACAATATAGCTGTGTGCCACTCTAATGATACACTACAATCCGTCACTCGTTTATTGTTGAACGTCTCTAGTCTCCGAAGGAGAAACTGGATTCAAAACTGGTTCCCGGATCGATTTAAATCTGATTACACCACTCCTATAGTATACCTTACCAAGTTGTACACACATAACGTCATTCCTTGCAGCCAACATTGAAGGATGTTCTGTTTCAAAAAAGTGTAATGCCTTAATTGAGGGTTCCTTTTATTTTTCATCACGAATATATTTTGATATACAGTATATACTGTAGTTTGTTGTTTTTGGGTCCTTTCTTTACATTGAAAAATGGAGTTTGTCGTCAAATGCCATAAAATGCTAACAGTTCTTTATGTTTGTAGAGAAAATAAATCACAACATATTTGCCGAAGACTGATAACTATTTAATTAAATAAAACTCGTCAGTGGTCCCATAGCATATCGCTTGTATCAAACCGTTAGAGAACCAGTTCATTAAATAATTCATACCATCATCCAATCGTATCTACTCGGCAATCCCCGCAACAAGTCGGTAGATATACCTCGTAGGCATTACATGAATACACGGGAAATCCTGGGGTAATTCGCCTTATTTCCGGCGGATAACGCAAAATGCACACAGACACTAAATATATATATTTAAATATACACAAATTGGTAATATATCACAATTGTATGGTTTTTTTTACCCTTTTCATTAAAGATGATCATATGATCATATCAACACATCTTTGTTTCATATTTTGTCAATCGGCTCTTTTCGGCAATCCTCGGCTTGTGCCGGGGATTTTCGAGTAGATACGATTGCAAACGGACATGCCCTTCGTTGCTAACCTACTTTCAAAAATGGCTCCCCATTACCTCCGAGGTTATTTTAAGAAATGGCCGAGGTGGTCCGAATGACCATCATCCTGTCCCAGAAAATCACCCCTTTCTCACATATCAATAATTTTCCGAACACCTTACGTGTAACTTTGGCTTCCAAATTGAATCGTTTATACCTTATGCTGTACACGTTGTACCTGAGAGAATAAAATAACTTTTCTGATCTGTTCTTTTTAACATGACTTTATTCAGGTTACACGCTCTTTTTAACATTGTTTTCTGTTATTTCATGATGGGCTGTGTATTTGCAAATGGTTCATGTGTTAATCCAGCAGTACCATGTAGTATACAATGAAAATAAACTTTGTCGAATAGAAGTAAGGTAAACTTCCATTGTGTCTAAAAGGGGTTTTGAAATGGTGAATTTATATCACAATTCTTTAATTACATATATCGATTATATTCTGTATGGGAGTAATTGCTGACTTCGATTTTGGTATGGTTTAAATGGGGGTTAAATGATCTCTTGGGTTTACGACAAACGAGCATTATGTACTGATGGTTCCAGGCTCTAGAACATTTACGTGGGATCACACATTATGCCGGGAGTCGGGACACACATCGATATTGTGTAGGAAGATATCTGCGGTGCTGGTTTCTTTATTTCTCTCTAAATCTAATTTCGTAGGTACGTTTTATAATTATCTCGATGAGATACTTCTAAACGTCTTTTTAAAGAAAAATATTAGCTGCTTTTTCCTCAATTTTCTCAAAACGCAACACTCTCTGTAATTCATAAAAGTCGGAAGCATTTTTTAATTCGTATGTAAGAGGTAAAGGTCTATAACGCCCATGTGCCATGGTTATGTTTCAATCGATTGATATCATATCTGAGATAATGGGTTCTGATCAGAGTTACCTACCATTGAATTTAGCCTATATCAACTGTTTACAAATTTTAACAGGGCCCTATACTACGTTGGAGTTATGCAATTTCTGAGCTAATTGATTTAGCCTGGAGTCTAGACTATCTATGGGCCAGGACCCCAGGCTATAATGGGTTCTGGTCAGAGTTACATACCGTTGCATTTAGCGTATATCACCTGTTTACATTTATAACTCGGCTATATACTACGTTGGATGCGTTGGAGTTATACCATACCTGTGATAATGGGTTCTGGTCAGAGTTACATACCGTTGCATTTAGCGTATATCACCTGTTTACATTTATAACTCGGCTATATACTATGTTGGATACGTTGGAGTTATACCATAACTGTGATAATGGGTTCTGTTCAGAGTTACTTACCGTTGTATTTAGCGTATATCACAGGTTCACATTTTTTTAATTCCCCATATACTACGTTGGAGTTCTATCACATTTAAATTCCATTAAAGAAGTTACCGTCAGCTATACGTTCGGTTCGGATGTTAACTACGCAAATTCATTGTCCTCATCAAAAAAGCTTCATGGAAATAATGGCGCCTATAATACTCATAACACATTCGTATATAATTAAGTCTCATAATTCCTTAATTAATATCGAGACCTGTCGTCAGAATGATCTGCTTAATTTCCGCCATTATTTATTCGTAGATACAGCCGGCAGATCTCGGGCTACTTTGAACAAATAGGGATTATCCTATGCAAACGCCTCTGAGATAATAGGGATGTCGCCATATTGTTTTTCGCGAGACTTACGTCATTGTACTTTCATTTCCAAATAAGATTCCTTAATTTGAAATCTTTATAGTCATTTATTTTGACGAAGGAAACAGAAATATTGAAACCCTACACTTATATCCGAGTTTTTCAGTTCACGGAAATAGCCGAGTAGTTGCGAATGACCTCGGGCAGTAACATCCGTTCGATATTGCGTTTATGTACAGCTTCCGTGCCCTGGATATATGTGTTCTCCATAGCTATATTAACTCTTAACAACCTGCAGACGACATTTTCTTTACTTAAAGCAGTCGACTTTAGAAAAGCTTTGTAAGAATATTTAGAAATATTTCTGTTCTGCTGTTGTGAAATGTAAAAAGATTGAGAAATCATTGTGGAAAAAGGAGAAATTGCTTGTGACAAGCGTGGCTACGTTGCTATGGGGTGAATTTCGGTCTAAACTGTTAGACGGTATTTGTATACAACCAACATTGACAAAAGGCCTATTATGTAAATATGTATATAGTATCTACGTACTCATGAATACTTGTTTGTCGGAATCTCGCACCTAGTTTGATTGGTAAAAGCGTTATGTATCCTTTAAGGGAAATGGATCGACCAACTACTGAAGTTAGTGTTTACGTTGCATGGTCCAATAAGGCTTTAAAAGCATCATATTGACATATAACTGTATCAGTAACTCTTTAAAGGGGAATTAAACATACTTTCATTGAATATACAGCGAGTTAGAACAAACAAAATGGAGTGCTAAAGTAGAAGTATATGCGTTCATTTTGTGAATTATATGTACAATGATTTACAGATCTTTGATGCAGTTTATTTTGTTCATATACATAGCTGTGGATATTTCCGGATTTATAATTGATAACACTTAACCTGGGAATCTGAAACAGTTATTCCTTTTACTACAGCGATTTGTTGAGGTAGTTTTCAGCAGATCCGATTAATTTAGTTATTGTGTATACACACACTACAGAGGTGTGAGAGGACAAGACACGTTATACTCCCTCGCATCTGTAGCATAACATAACATAACATAACATAATTTTATTGAGACATTAAGCACACAAGCTCACAGTCAATACATATATAATTAATTACATGCGATTGATATGGTGGTCAATATAAGCAATATACATATTCACAATAATTGTATCAAAAATACAAAGATAAAGTAAGGAAAAATGTGAAAAAAAGATAATTAGGAAAAAAAATGGTGAGAGTGGTTTGGTTTTGATAGGTGCTTCTGGAATGGTCTATTGTTCTATGGAAAAGCTATTTCTTCTTAATTTGAATGCGTGTTTGTAGTAACTGGATAGTCGAATGAGAAGAGGTTTTCTATCGGTATTCAGTAACTGGGTGAATTTAAACATACTTGGGTGATTAGCAAAATGTTTTGGAATATAAGTTGATCTAAGGATTTTGAAATAAGGACACACTCGCGTAAAATGATATTCATCTTCTATGTCATGTAGAGTACATAAATTGCAGTATCTTTCGTTTCTTACTATATTGGTTTGGCGTCCTTTTTCTATATTTAGTTCATGTGAAGATAATCGTATTTTGCTTAAAATGGTGCGCTGTGTTTTGTTTTCTATAAGTGTAATGTAAGTAGATAGTTCGTATGTTGTTTTTAGTTTATGAAATAACTGCATAGATGTTGAGGTACCAATGTTATTATGCCAATTACTGATATGGATATCCTTGATCCGTGTTGTGAATATGGGCATGAACCTATCTATATCGACTGATTTTGGGTAAAGCCAAATTTCACAGAATCCAGTTGTTTCTAGTAAATTCTTAACATTTTTGCTCCAATTTTTAGAATGTTTATTATCTTCTATCTCTGTTATTTGCATGTTGATAAGTGATGACAAAATACAATGTTTTTCTTCTTATGAAATAGTTTTAGCCAGTACTTGATAATGCGTATATATCTATTAATGATTAAGGGGAATCTGCCTAGTTCTGATAGCAATGCTAGCGAGTTAGTTGATCGTTTTACGTTTAATATGCGTTTGCAAAATTTCCTATGTACTCTTTCTATATTTTCTGCTTGTTGAAAACCCCAGACCTCACAATTATAACTAAGGATAGAATTCACATAACAATCAAATAGATTTAAAAGTATTTTGACAGGAATATCATAACCTTTAGTGATGCTAAATAATGAACCCATTGCTCTTAAGGCTTTGCCAACAAGTGTTTGGGTTGCTTGTTGAAACGATCCCCCGCAGGTAAAAACTATTCCTAAATAACTGAAGCTACTAACTATTTCTAGAGTTTTACCTGCATATACCCATTGACAATCTTTTTTTAATTGACCTCCTTTTCTAAAAACCATGATTTTTGTTTTTTCAATATTAACTGTTAATTTCCATTTGTTGCAATAACTTTCTAATTTTTGTAATAGTTCTTGTAGTCCTTCTTTTGTTTCTGAAATAAGTACGGCATCGTCTGCAAATAAGATGATATATATTACTATTTGATCAATTGTGAATCCTTCTAAGTTTGCTTCTTGGAAATGCATTTCAATATCATTTAAAAACAGAGAAAACATTAAAGATGAAGTTATCTCCCCTTGGAAAAGGCCTATGTCACTTTCAAAAAACTCCGACATGGTATTAAGGTGTTTAACACACATTTTAACGTTAGCATACATCGATTTTAAAATTCCAAAAGGTTTACCATCTATACCTGATTTTACAAGTTTATACCACAGTGCGTTTCTGTCTATGCTATCGTACGCCTTTTTAAAGTCGACGAAACAGGTAAAAAGTTTACATTTTTTCTTTAACTGTGTTTCTATTAGAGTGTTTAATATTAAATACGGCATCTACAGTACTGTATCCAGGTTTAAATCCAAATTGAGCGTCTGTTAAAACATCGTACTGCTCTGCCCATTTAGTAAGCCTGTTGTTCAAGATAACAGTGAACAGTTTAGAAAAACAACTTGTAAGAGTAATTCCCCGATAATTGTTCGGGTCTGATGGGTCACCTTTTTTGTGAATGGGGATAATTAACCCTTCCCCCCATGAAGTTGGGAATATACCTGTATTAAGAATATGGTTAAAAACAATTAACAACACTTTATCTGTAATATCTATGCTCTCCTTGAAATATTCGTAGAGAATGTCGTCAAAAGCACAAGCTTTATTGGATCCCAATTGTTTGCATGCAGTGTGTATTTCCTGCAATGTAATTGGTTGATCTAGTTCACCAAAAGTTGTCTCAGTGCGTAAAGGGATACAAAATTCCGATACATGTTCGTTTGAAAGTTCTGCTGATAGATTTTTGAAATGGTTATAGAATTGTTCTGTCGATATAATTGAGTCTTTTACTGAAGGTTTCTTTTTCTTAAACATTTTCCAAAATTCACGTGGTTTCGTTCGTCGCATTATATACATCTTGTTTGCCAAATCTTTGTTATACTGGGCTTTTTTCTTTTTGCAACAATACTTAAAGTCTTTACGTTTCAAATACATGTGTTTGCGGTTAGACTCGGATAACTCTCGGTTAAGGTTCTTAACTGCATATTTATATGCGTTTCGTTTCGTTCTGCATTCTATGTCAAACCAGTTATTCTGGTGTTTATCTTGGTCAATGAAAGATACATCTGAGCAACGTATGTTTTTCTTGAAGTATTTATTGCCACAAGAGTTAAAAAAGTCACTGCATAAATTAACCAGGTGATCCGAGTCTGCGCGTGTTTCAGTCTGTTGTAATAACAAGTTTTCTAATTGGTCTATACCTGTGGTTAAATCCTGTAAAAACATTTCTCTATACAAAGGGTCCCATTTGATAACATTTTTAACAGTGCTGGAATTTTCATTGATAATGCGATGATGTATTCTCAATGAAAATGCCAGAGGTGCATGATTTGAGAGATGAGTAAAGTTCTGAACAGAAAAATCGTTGATAAACTCAAAATTCTCTGTCATTGTGAGAAGATAATCTAGAGTACTTTGCCCATTATATGTTAAACATGTTATTTTACCGATTTCTCGGTCGGAGTGCAGACGACCATTTACGATACGTACGTTAGTGGTTTTGCATAAATCTAATAAATATTCTCCAAACCGATTTGATTTTGGATTAGACGATTTACGGGCTGGGGGTGGCAAAGTACAAAGAGTATCTTCACAATCTAAAACATAGTCATTTTCAATATAATCTCTTTTGTTTCCTACACGGCTATTTGTGTCGCCACAGACAAATACTTTACCGGCTGTATTATAAGAATTGATATCATTTTCTAAAACATTGAAAATATCATAATCGGATAATGCATGAACAGGTGAATTCTCTGGTGGTACATAGATAGCTGCTAGATATAAATCACATTCATTTTTAAAAAATATTTTGTCAATTTTTAATCAAACAATAGACTCATGTTCATTTTTAACTAGCTTAACTCCTTTTCTTATGTCGTCCCTAATGTATACAATAATACCACCGCTGGCTCTGTTGGCACGTCTATTTTGAAGTCTTCGGTACGAATGAATCGGGTTCGAATATCCATTTAGGTCTATCAATGAGTTCTTCTTGGTCCATGTTTCACTTAAACATATGATGTCGTATTCGTTAATTAATTCTAAAAATTCATGCGTTGATCTTTTGTTCGCTGTAAGCCCTTCGATATTCCAGGCTATACACTTTAATCCACTCTCACAGGGTTCCTAATCGCGGTACAAAACGTTGTCGATGTATAATTTGTCTACTAGTAAATACGCGTCCATGTTTTTCTCTCGTGCGGCCTTCATAACGGGAATCAGTTTACGTCGTTTTTCTAGTATTTCTCTCGGGAACTGCTCGGAGATGCCATAGTGGGTACCTTTAAGGTTCCTTGCGGATTTTCGCACCCTTTCTCTGTCTGGATAGTAGACAAACTTTGCTACAATCGTAGCTCTGTAACAGTAACGAAGTCCGCTTGAGTCACGTGGTCTTTCCCAATAAAGCACTCTAATTGACAACGCTGTAATTTTGGTTCCCGAGTCGTTGTCTTGGCGTATACTGATCACATGCACTGTTACTAGCAGCAAAGCATAACCCCATTCCCAATAAGGGTAGTCATACTCGAAAATAACATCGAATGATGGCAGCAGGATGGTAAGATACATTTCTGGGTGATGCTTTGTTCTATAAGTGAGTTGTGTCGACGGTTCATACAACCTAAACAAAAAAAGTAAAATACATGTATTTTGAAAGAAACTGGGCGGCCAGATAGGTTTTGTTTTCTTGTCTAACAAAAGTAAAATAGGGCATCTCAGAACTACAAATATGTATAAAGGGGTTTTGTGGGTTTTTTGTTACGGTATACAACATCCTTTTGTGAACCTATTAAAAGTTGATAAGTCTGCTGTAGGGGTTTTAAAGAGACCATTGTACTTGTGTAATATCATTCGATGAACATAGCCCATAGCTTTTTGTCAAGTGTCACAAATAGACACATTGTTACAACTCTTACTCTTGCATTCGTTTAAACATATTTTATTCATCGAAATATACACAATATACATAAGTATCAAGTTATCAATACAGATGAAATGAATAAGAACGAAAGAATGATTATAAGGTTCTTTTTCATAACCCTTAGCGGATACGCGACGTTGCGTGAATTTATGATGAAAATTGAAAACACAGCAAAGGAAAATAATAAAAATCAAGCATTGATTGGAAGGATAAGAAAACATGAGGTAAGAGATTTTGTCTTGGAATGTTGGCGTGGACTGTTAGAGGTTCGGCATGTACTGTCTCACAAGACCAGAAAAAATACGTTTGCCATCATTATCTGACCTTTGAAAGACACAAGCCCACAGGTTTAAAAGTGTGGAAATGAATCGGTACAAACAACAGTAACAGATGAAAAATATCATAATTGGTGGATATCCATTTTGAAATTCTTGGTTTCTGTTTGGTCAGAATAATGCTGTTCACCGTTTTGATCGGTGAAGATGAATTGTGCAATTTTATATTTATTGCCACCTACAGTTTCATTAGTTAACAAAATATTTGAATTATGTTTAGAATTGGTCATTGACTATGTTCTGGTTACAATTTATTATGCTATTATATTGAATCGAAGACTTTCACAAATATAAACTATGCAAACATAACACCCCTTAGATGATAATAGGAATAAGGCAAACTATTTGCTTTTTATTAATTCATCAAAGATACTCGGGAATCACAACGATAATAAGATTTAAAATAGTGTGCTTTTTTCTCAATCATTCGCTAAAACTTTGATACTCTGAGACAAGACGGAAGATATACAAGATACCAAACTATGATATGCAACTATTTGTTGACGAGTTATCAGTAAAATGTATTATGAAATGCTCAACACACATTTGATGGATTAATAATAATCATTGATTCTTAAGCCCATTTATCCGAAAAGCTCGACTTTAACCGTTAACGATTAAACCTAAGAATCTAACATAGCTAATAAGCATGTCCATGCTTTTCCTGTCAGATAGAGAAATTGTGCTGGGAAATGTATGGACAAATGGAACGTTAGACGCAGTACAGGTTGACACAGATTGATGCGATCGTTCACGGAGACAAGTCAAGCTGCTGGATGATTAATCAGTGTTCGTGAGACGACTGGTCCTTGCCTACTGCACATGACACGTAACGAATCTCAAGGACACTTAACTCCCACACTAGGGAAAAATAAAACAACAGATAAAAGAACATTTTCTGAAGGCAATACAAGGATCCGTTTATATATGGTAGAAAACACTTTGACAAAAAAATGAATTGCTCGAAATGAGACATAATCTTATATATTTAACCTATTAATCCATTACCAGACAATAACGACAGTGGACGATGTGGAGGACAGTGGTCCATTGGTAGAGCGTCGGCTTCTGAACACGAGGGTCTTGGGTTCAAATACCGTGAAAAGCTGGATCTGCCTTGCGAACTTTCATTAATCCATATTTGGCGCAAGTACTGGTTATGTAGCCATGAAGCAGAATCGAGAATGATGTTTTACAATCTTAGTTGTAAGAACTTGTTTCACAATCGATGTAAACTAAATACGTTTACACATAAATACCATGAAGGGTATGCGTATTTTGTATATATAGAGAATAGACGGTTGGTCTCGAGTCGGAAATGTTATCGGGCAAGGATTAGGAATATTATCCGGTGAGCCGAAGGCGAAACGGATAATAATCCGAAGCCGAGCCCGATAACTTTTCCCATTCAAAGACACCAACTTTCTATTCTATTTAACCTGTTACCTTTATGTATTCTTTCAAACAAACAAGGTGTAGGACCAAATAGAACACGAGAAAAAGGTAAAAATAAGTAGAGAATGATGTAAACATGACGTCATGTCGTTCTTATGACGTCATGATTTGTCGCGTGGATGTGTTATATGGTTAGTGCCGGATATCACAAATGATATACGGCACCTAGTTATCGGTCCCAAAATGGCACTAGTGACAGGATAAATTAAACATATTCGCTTTCTACGAATTACAGATTCTTGGTCCGCTATATTGCGTTGTATATATACAAAGTATAAAATTTTAGGATAGATAGAGTACTACGAGTTGACAAGTGGACAGAAACCCGCATCCAACCAGGAACCACCCCGTTGTTGTGGATTTCCTATAGTCTTGCATTGAATAGTTGATTGGGTGCGGGTGCTTTTGAAACATTGTCCATGTGTTTTGATCAAACAGTGATTTAATTGGTTTTAACGTTATGCCTATTCATTCTGATGCATTCTAGAGACTGGTCGTTCGGAATTAAATAGACAATCGGTGCAGATTCTCCATTTCTAGATTTTTTCTAGAGAAACCTTCGTCGTATTAATTGCTTGCAAAGGTGTGTTCCCATAAGGGTCGTCAAGTTAGCTCACGTCAAGTGGTTCAAAGTTTGGAAAATGAAAAAAGAAATCAAATTTCCGCTTTGACATTTTCCCAATATAAAATCGTATTAACTCAACCCTTCATTTTATAGTTTTCTTTTGTTTGTCGCCAGAAGCAATTTCTTCTTTTCCAACAGTGTTTTCTACTCTATCAGAAGATGACTTTCCAAGATTACTTTCTAATTTCATCACATTTTGAAATGTTAACTGCAAACGCTTTCAATTTGGGACAGTCGAAAAATTCGTGTTTGGTAAAGGGTTAAGAGTTTGCAAAAATGTGTTTTTGTACGAGTCGTCAAGCTCCGGTCAAGTAGTTTAAAGTTTGGAAAATGAAAAAAGAACAAAAATTTCCGCCTTGTCATTTTTTCAATATAAAATCGTATCAACCCAACCCTTCATTTAAAAGTTTTCTTCTGTTTGTCGCCTGAAGGTTCCTCCATTTACAAGAAACAAATTACCGTTAGGTAAAGTTATTAAAAAAGATCATGTTTAAGTGTTCATGAAATCGTGTTTCTTCTCTATTAACTTCAGGCATTATCATTTTCCATCCAATAAAGAGTATTGCTAATAACCAAAGTAATATTAAAGTAAACATCTTCCCTATTGACATTTCTCGTGGTTTTATTACCCACGTAGTAGTTGATTAATATGTTTCCCAAATAAGGAAACAATAAGCTGGACTGACAGCATTACCGTCATATTTATCACTACTTTGGATGCCTGGAAGATGTACTTGTAACCAAATGTAAATATGCATATTTAACCCTTTATGTTATGAAATGATAAACATGTTGTGAACAATCTAGCCCAAGACAAAACCGTCAGATATGTACATCATTTACTTTGTTATTTTATAAATAATTACTTGTAGAGATGTATTGCTGTTCGCCCACCTTTGATCGTCATGCATTCACTAAATCCACACTGTTAGGTACATTTCAGTTCCCTGCGCCATGCTTTACTGTCATGTCATGCTGGGAACCTTCGTCAACCCCGCCACCATGTATGCCACGTAAGGAACAGGCGACTTGTCGTAAACGGTAGTTTTCAGTTAGTCCGAATAATTATTAAACTATGACAGACGAACAAGTTTAACTTTATCTTTAATTACGTTTAAAATTAAAGGCTATTTGTGAAGATATTCACACAGCAGCTTTGACAGTTTGGCAATCAATGCAAGTACAGTCTCTCGGAGCATCTAATTTACCGATGTACAACAGAGGTCCATTCGATTTTGCTCTGACTTTCAAATTTTAATTGGTTCTAAGGAAAACGTAGGTGTATAAGTTTGATTAGAGTTACGTATTGGTATTCTACAGTCAAGTATCCATTGTGTCGACCACATGGGCCTGAATCAATGCGTACCTTATGTATATACTATAATAAAGAGACTTATATAGTATATATAGAGGGATTTGGGAGGTATGCATTGATTCAATCCCCTGTGGTGTCGACGTGTCTCTATTTAAATCTCTTTCTTTAAAAAAGCATGATTTCAGGACTACGATGTTCGTGCACAATAAATGTCATTAACGTTTTCGTTTCGTGTGAAACGAGTGTTATATTCAATGCCAAATTTGAATGCTTGGATTTCGTCATAATTCAATGATAAGTTTATGATATAAAAAACGACCATGGAAGTTTCGATTTTCTATTGGTGTTCTAAAATTGGTCGCAAATTCTAAACATGATATAATGTTCATATGAGGCATTCCAACATTCCTTCGCTCAATACAGGGCTTATATTAAAATTTAACTGTTCTTTGATATCGAACTTTGACGAGCGTTATCGTTTTGAGGAAAATTGAAATAACCCTCCAAGAAACCTTTTCAATGAATATTTTGTTCATGGTCAACTGCTTAATAGTCATACGCTGAAAGTTTCATGATGCCTTAACTCTTCACCAATCATTAACACAGGGGTGTGTTGGAACTAAGTATATTACAGCATTCAGCACACTAGCCTGGTATATTTTAGCATTCAGCACACTTATACATTATCTTTGTTATTCCTCGCCAATACTGCACAATGTTCTTTTCGAGCCACTGACTGATTTCTCACATTATTATATTTGATCAGCAATGCGAGACGTACAAATAATGTCGCACTGACGTCAAGAAACATCGGAGGGAATGTTGGTTAAGCCGAGTCTCGTACGCAGGACCTTTGTAACCCACGCGACGTAGGCCGAAACAATGTATCTAACATTACCACCTTTATTGTCGTTATGTAAGATAAAACGAACTATATTTGAAACCGAAGTAATTCAGATAAAGTTGGTTTAGTTTAACTTATTTATTTTACATCAATTGTTAATCAGGTCCTTAAAACTTAGATAATCGCTCTAGATTATGCCTTCTTGATACATAACCAGTATTAGCACCGAATGTGGATCAGTGGAAGTTCGCAAGGCAGATCGCGCACCTCACGGGATTCGAACCCACGACGCTCTACCCTCGACCTTTAATGATAATATTGACTTGTATGTTGTTGTTTTTTAGTAAAATAAAAGAAGCAGACATAATGTTCGTCAGAAAGACAGTTAATTAACTAATTACAAACAGCAATGTAAGTAAAATCCGTACAAATCCGGATAATTGTATATACTTTAAACGTAAAATCCGGATAATTAAATACGTTAAGCGTAAAGCCGGTATGGGCGGTATTCAGTGCAGAAGAGGCAGGTTTATTGACCCATTCGTTCATGATATCTCATGTTAACATGTATGTTGCGAAGATCTTGAGAAACCATTATGACAAAAGGGTAAATTGCTCATCATGAGCACTTTACCCTTTTGTCATAACTGTTTCTCGTCACTGTTGTAGATACAAGGTATTTATTATGCTGATTATTAATGTTTGTCCTTGCTTTCAAATTGTACTGATCACATGATTACATGTTTGGGAAATAAGCTGAATTATGAAAGATGCCTTAGTACGCATGGACGGCACACGAATGTCATTAACCTCCTTCATAACGCTGACCCCCCTTGGTGTATACATGACAGAATAATCAGGCGACAGATGTAATGCACCATGTAGCAGAACATATAAGTCATTGTTGTTTCATACAAAATGTACATGTATAAAAGTAGGGCGCCTCGCTGCCTATATGCGAATACGTAACTGAATCAACATGATTCTAACAAAAAATCAAGACTTTCCATAATTACAAACATCTTTTACATTAATGTATAAACCGTGGACAAGATAATGTCATTAATGACCCTGAACCCCCTTGAAATGTACAATATTGCAATATAATTTTCAAAATCTTTCGGCGAGCACGCTCCCGTACCCCTAGCTTAATTCGGAAACCACATTCATAGAGGGCTAGCTACGCGTATTGAACTGATAAACTGTTTGCATTAGTGATTTGCGTTCACGAATCGTTTAACAATACCTTAATATTGCTCAAGGTCCTTGTTCTTGGTTTTTGAACATACTTTACTTCCGCCCACTCTCATATCAGAGATGTGATATTAGAACCTTAAATGGCCTTCATTCCATATTTAATATATCGATATCTGTTTATTTAAGAGATGATTTAGTTTAAGACAAATTCATTTTCCTAAATATATTCATGTTTTATATGTGCAACAAATCGTAGTCTTTGTCTGGTTCTATAAGCAAACTTTAGACATCATAAGTGTCTCATTCTAGCTTTAAAAGAGAACTTGTTACATGTATTAGTGGAAGTTTCAAGTAGTTTTATGCCGATTTCACAATGTAAGTTAAAGCGGAAAAAGATATAAATGCCTTAATGCAAAAATAATGTCTATTGAGCGAGTATTGACCAATCATTCCCAGCTCTGACTGACACGATGTCGAAATAATAATCGTCCACATACATATCAGTTTCCAATAATGACTGACCAGTCCAATAAGAAAAGCGCAGATTACGATAATTGAATGGGGTCTTTCCGACTTCCGTAGATCACGTGTTAACATGATTAAGTAAGCGTTTACGCAAATCGAAACTGCATATTCTCGGTACGTAGTACGTTCACACCGTTTTCCGTTTGTTCACTCTCTCATAAAATGGCCGTTAACTTTTATTGTCATAACATGATGATGCCATTTCTGATCCCTTTTTGGGTAGAACGAGCGAGGAATATCTTTTTATTTTTAAACTTTAGGAACTTTGCATTTGGAATAAGATTTGCAAATTAGATCAAACCAAACGTCCCTGTAACTGCCCAAATCACGGCGAAGAATTTTCTTAATTGAAACAAGGTTGATTTATTGTTATTCTTAGTTCTCTATTTCTTATAAATCTTTTTTTCAGCTTTTTTTATTTCCATTACATTTGTCTTCTTTTATTTAATAACCAGTTTTAACTGCACAGCAGTTGACCAAAGTGGAGTTAGGTACGATAATATATTGTATCGGTAATCATTTAGCTTGTCGTAAGATGGGCATAACGGACATTTAAACATATCACGCTTTTCTTCACAACTTTAAATAACAAGGTTGTTTTATAGTACAACTGTCCTCCAATATGCTGTGTACCCGTATTTTCTGGGTAACAAAGTCAAAAAGACCAACAAGAAAACACGTTGTTTCGTGGAAGCAACATTTTACTATGACACCGGAGGTCAGGTCTAAAACCCCGATTAATACAATAAAAATACTTCATACACGACACAATAATGCTCTTCTATTAACAGGCACACCGTCTCTGTATTTTGGATTACAATTAAAACAAAGTTCAAACTCTTTGAACCGAAAATAAGTATAAACATGCATATGAATACATTTGTGTTGTACTAACTGAGTTAACTAGTGACAATATCTCCGACTTTAAAAAGAGTAAAATGCTGGATACATGGTTCGAAGTCCATCAACTTGGTATCATCAAAGTTATTTAATAGAGCGAGCACTTGGATGAAGTCTTAAATGTACCAGGAAAATGTTTGCGTACAGTGGTTACCTTTGGAAAAAAATGGCATATTTTTGAAAATAGAATAAAAAATGTCAATGTTATATTTAACATAGTTAAGTATCTTTAGGATTTCACAATGCCATTATTATTCAAAAGGTAGCCTTGGCTTGTGTACTTTTTGGTGAAACCTGCTTTGTTATGAATTGATGTAATTCCGTCTTTGAAACGTTTTCTGTTTTGTTGATGGCTTCTTCGGTTTTCTATCACGGCATTGCTCAAAAATGGTGTCTTATGAATGTTGTAGCATTTTCGTTTAGAAATTACTTCTTAGTGCAATTGTTGTGCCATAAACATCTTAAAAGTGCATTTATTGTATTCTTTTTTAACCTTATTTGTAAACGGATTGTAACATTGGTCATAATTTATAGCACAGATCCGCGAAGTTGACAAATTGCCATTAGAGCACTTCTTTGGTTTCCTAGACAAGACAAATGATACCAGTTTCTGTAAATACCAACGCTATCTAGGTCACGTAATGCCTTAGGATTGATGTCTTGGTGTTGTTTCAGTACACCTCCGTCTTTCATATTGCTTTCATACTGAACGATTTAAAAAAAAGTTGGTTATTATTTCCACAGAAATTGATAAAGAGAATATCCATTGTCCCGGCCTTTCTCTCACAAGTACGGCCGATTTTGTTTTAGTGATGATACGAGAAGGAGACAGAAATAAGACAGCTTAATTTGCAGGTTGGGATGCTAAAGTTTTCGGTTTCAGTATTTGTAGTCATTTCTAGTTGTAAAGAAAAGAAACTTTACAAAATGAGACAAAAGCGTTTCATTATAGAAGTTTCAGCGATATGTTGTCGGAATGTTAAGTGCATACAACAATTCTTAACGAGCATTGGTGAGTTTCGTATTTCGAACCTACATTTCATTGGAGTTTATTTTTTATACATCAATATCAATGGTTTTTTCATTCTTTTTTATCTTTCTCTTTTTATATAAGTCCTCACCTGATAGTAATATAAGACAACGAAGACACCGTGTATACAGTTTTCTGTAGAAGCGAATTGCAGGTTTATCTATTAGGTGAGAGTTAAGCGCCATATCAAACCCTACTCCACAAGTTACTCATGGCGGTCAATAAAGTGATCCTAATGCCCGTTGTTTCCTTAACTAGGACGATGTGATTTCACCATGAAACAAATTACTTTCTCGCATGGACACTGTTATTTTAACTAAACCAGAAACAGGAAAAAATAATTGGGCATAAACCGACCTGTGAATGACATTGGAAAGTTTGATCGTGACATTGGTGTACTAATTCTAGTGTTGCCGACTATTCATGTGTTATTATTGTTAATAAAGGTCATGTCATTTTTTTTATCTTTATTCATATCATAAACCAATAAGACTATCATGACATGGCTTAGCTAGCTAGCATTTGTTTAACCCTTTCCCAAACAATAAATTTTCGACTGTTCCAAATTGATAGAGATTGCAGACGACATTTCAAATTATGATGAAATTGAAAAATATTCTTCTGATAGGGCAGAAAGCATTGTGGGAAAAGGAGAAATTGTTCGTCACGAGCAATTTCTCCTTTTCGAACAATATTTTCCAAATTAGTCTGCAAAAAAGTGGTCAAATGTCGTTATTGTTTGGTAATGGGTCAAGTACAACGATAGGACAATTCCTCGGCAAGCCTTTGGTCAGAGGTAGAATGTCCGCCCGGTATTTAGGTAGTGGGATCGATACTCTAGCCGACCACACCAAAGACATGAGTGCCGTTTACTTAATAACTAAAGGAAACTAATTGTATAAGTCAAAATTTAAATACATGGATAGTATATAAAAGGTCAGTAATGCAATGTGACAGGTCATTGGAAGCGTCGCGGAGAGACGATTCCAATGATTTGTTACTTTGACGTGTTACTTTTTAATATTGTTTAATAACTTAGCCCAATATTGAAATAAGAGGGAATGTTATTTTGAATTTAAGTTTAAAAATAAGATGTTCATCTAAATGGTTCACAGAAGGCTAATGGTAGTAATGGTGCAATTATGGTATGAGTTATGTCCATAGTGACACGATTCGATAACCAAGCTGTTGGTAAAACCAAAGGTAGCGTTAGTTTGGATCTATTCGATAACCAAGCTGTGGGTAAAACCAAAGGTAGCGTTAGTTTGGATCTATTCGATAACCAAGCTGTGGGTAAAACCAAAGGTAGCGTTAGTTTGGATCTATTCGATAACCAAGCTGTGGGTAAAACCAAAGGTAGCGTTAGTTTGGATCTATTCGATAACCAAGCTGTGGGTAAAACCAAAGGTAACGTTAGTTTGGATCTATTCGATAACCAAGCTGTGGGTAAAACCAAAGGTAGCGTTAGTTTGGATCTATTCGATAACCAAGCTGTGGGTAAAACCAAAGGTAACGTTAGTTTGGATCTATTCGATAACCAAGCTGTTGGTAAAACCAAAGGTAGCGTTAGTTTGGATCTATCAACTGTTTGAATACAAGTGAATAATGCAAAGGCATTTAACCATAGACCAGCATGATAAGCAACCGTTGAATTTTAAACATAGTTCAAATAATCGCAAGGTTAAAAGGTATTTGACATCATAAGAACTATTCTCCTAAATTGCTTTAGTTATTTTGGGAAATGTTCATATCTTATAAGGATGTTTTTAGCTAGCGTCATTGTAAGCTGATTATTATTTAAAAATGATACAAGATAAGAATTTTCTCATGCTGAGCAAGTATGAAATTGTCAGAAAATATTCATGCTAGTCTATCTATCGTAAAGCCTTTTGGGATATTGTGCCCTTCCGTCTTGGATCTCGTTGATGCTCGTCCGCTATATCTTTGCATCAGTAAAAATGATGTTTCACAGAAGAAAAAAAAAATAAAAGTCAACTCAAAAAGTCGTTGAAACAGTACGACTTTTCGGTTTACAATTAAAAATAGCTACTGGAATAATATATCATTTTGGAGGCGTCAATACATCAAGTATGTGCACTTTACATAAGATCTTAAAAGTGATGTCACTTTCGGGTAAAATTAATATTTATTTTCCCTGTATACATATTTTAAAGAGATAAAAACAACATAGCTTTTCTTCAATGGATATTATTCTTCAGTGGGTAATATATAACAGTACAGTTGGTGTGGTGCGGATTTAAAGATATGTTTGGTTGTTTGTTTTTTTTTGTCACAATTTCCTGTCATCTGTGTACAAGCACCTTTAACCCTTTTGCAAACGCCAAATGTTCGACTGTCTCAAATTGAATGAGTTTGCAGACGACATTTCAAAATGCTACGAAATTGACCAATACTCTTCTTATAGGGCAGAAACCATTGTGGGAAAAGGAGAAATTTCTCTTCGCGAGCAATTTCCTTTTTCCCCACAAAGATTTCCAGAGTGATCTGCAACAAACTGGTCGAATATCTGTATTGATTGGTAATGGTTTAAGACAACAGGGATATGGGGCATTGTTTATTCTAATTGATGAACTAAGTCCTTCCAAAGCTGCTTTCAGTCGGATATAATACTCACCCACATCTCCTTTCGATCGCTCTTAAAAAGCAAAATGATGTACAAGTCCCATCCTTTTAGTGATTATAAGAGGGGATTTGAATTAGGCTTGCTAAAAGATTTCAATAAAGTGAAATTTGCATAACGAAATGAGATGACACGCGTGAAATGATCAACACGATATCTAGAATAAACTAGGGGATGCAGTCTGGTTAACCGATTACCAAACAATAACGACATTTGACCGGTGTGTTGCACACGATCCTGGAAAACATTGTAGGAAAAGAAGGAATTGTTCTTAAATATTATGTAGAAATGAATCGTTTCATTTGATGAGGTGGAATCCCGTTGCTCGAACGGAATTTAGTTTTTTACAAACATTGAGAAAAATGAATATTCTTTCTTACTCAGGAAATCTACCAAACAATTTCAGGATAATGATGTGTCTCAGACAGACCGTACTGGATATTATTGCAGGTAGATGATAATTTTCTTGTTAGGACAAACTCTTCGATGAACGACTGTGCAACTCTTTATAGAGACTAGCTTTCATTTGTACCACAGATTTGAAGTTGGTTTCTTAACTCTTCCAATGTAAAGGTGCTTGGTTACAGACGAGAAAGTTTGGAAATATTATGTCGTTGAAATCATACAATTTTTGTATTGTTGTTTGATATACGACTAAAGGTAGCCATTGAAAGCATAGTTAACTCAGGAAGGGTCAATATAGGTAAGTATGAACAGTTTACATGCGGTAGATCTCTAAAGTGACATATTTCACTGTATTCACACTTTGAGAATTAAAACCATCTAATGTTCCTTCCGATTACTATGATTCGGTGTGTATCATATACCAGTGCAGCTGTTGTGCAGTTTTAGAGAAATCATTTTTAACTCTTGTTTCGTCACATATGTGAACATTGACCTTTAGATAATAAGCTGATTAGTTTAGCGAGTAGAACGCATGGTGTTTTTATCAGACGCTTATTTAAACGGGTGTTCTGAAATTCGAACCCAGCTTGACCGAATTAGACTTTTCTTGGTGTATGATTAAGTCGATGTAATGCGAAATCTTCATATCTCATAACTAAACGATAAAGGTTTACTCGGAAAGCGGTATTAAGTTTTGAAAAATTCCCTTTATTTTAAAGTGCTGATCCTAATAGAAAATGTTCAAAAAATAACTCTTTTACCAAAAAATTCACGATTATTACCCACGCATTCAGCACGACAAGACTTACTCGTCTTTCTCCATTAAACAATCTTGTAAACCTTGATCATCTAGAAATTGTTTATAAACAGTTCGTTACTTAGCCCATTACAAAACAATAACGACATTTTGGCAGTTTGTTGCAGACGACTCTTGAAAAAATTGTGGATTAAAGAAAAAATACTCTTAACGAGCAATTTCCAACAATGTTTTTTGCTTTAACGGCTAATTATTTTCAATTTCATTACATATTGAAACGTCGTCTGCAAACTCTTTAAATTTGGGGCATTTGGAAATTTGGCCTTTGGTAAAGGGTTAAGCGTCATTTTCCCATGTCTTTCGCACATCTGTCAGTTCCATTTCCGTGCATTTCCGGTTTGTAGCGAGAGATTGAGTATTGAACTTTAAATGTTGCGTGTATTGGTGTAACCGTTAAACGGATATTAAACGGTAATGAGGAAATATGCATTAACCCTTACAGTCCTGAAAGCAATTTCATGCTTATGCAAACATGTAAGGTAAAGGCCAGCCACCAAGTAAATTTATGGCTGACATGTGATCTAACCTGTTCGCTACTCTGAGTATATTTCCTCATCAAAAGTAAGCATCTATTTAAGGTTTGGGAAAGAAGACGATACAAATTTTTTTTTTGAAAATTACCCATTATTCTAACGGTAAACCTTCTATTGGATGCTTGTCAATATTAATAAGCTTGCTGTTTCATAGATATAGCCTCTGACATGTCATAAAGCGGGAATCTGTAAAACGTGTATTCCCATTTTGAATAATGAAGTTATGTTTCGTGCTACTAGATCAACAGAGACGTGCGTTGTCGCTTTATACCATATAACTGTTCATGTATCGACTTAGTTTGTTACGACAATAAGTGTTCACTCCAGGATTTTCTTTATAATGTAATCTGTTTACTGTACAGAACGTCGACTAAACGAGGACGGTTCATCCCATATTCAACATTTAAGCTTATTTCCTCGTCCCTTAAACCCTTATCCAAATGTCAAGATTTCGACTGTCCCAAATTGAAAGAGATTGCAGACGGCATTATATAATGTGATGAAACTGAACAAATGACATTCTGATAGGGCAGAAAACATTGTGGGGAAATGGGAAATTGCTCGTTGCAATGTTTTCCAGGGTCGTCTGTACCAAACTGGTCAAATGTCGTTTCTGTTTGGTAATGGTTTAAGAAAAGGTCACGATTTGTTTTCATTGCAAAGAAAAATTCGATTTGATTTTGTAGATCGCATCATTACGCGCTCTTGTCTTCAGTAACCATTTGGGACCACTGTTTGTTCAAGTAAATACAGAAATAGTACAAATATAGCACCCCAAACAAGCTCACAGTCGGTCTATAACCTTATCGGTGCATGTAGCTAGGGTTCAGGTTAAATTTTGTACTCAGTAGACTGACTTTTGACCCAACCCAAAAATATGTTCCCACTAAGCAATTGAGAGATCATTCATTAGTCTCAGGGATTCTGAACGATTAATAAACATTTTTCTTGTATTGACCAGTTTCTCATTGTAGAGATAGTGAATTCCCAAAGTGGGATGAATCTTCAGTTGCGATTAAGAAGGTATAGACACTAAAATGTTTTCTTGTGCTATTGGATAGAAAACATATTGACAGAAGATAGATTGCCCTTTTTGATTTGTCAAAGTGATTTCTAAAGCTAAATTTAGCAGATGTGTCAAAAGATGCATTTTGGAGTTAAGTAACGGTTTTGAAATCTGCCTAAAAGCGTAAACATTATATGTAAAACACCTATAAAACCATGACCAATATATAGAGGAAATTAGTTTTAACCCTTTATTCAAGCTATTTTTGTCAGGCTTTATTGTTATCGACTAAGACCAGTTATAAAGCTTCATGTGTGAGACTAGTTGGAAACTAAAAACGAAATGTTTTGGTATCCCTCTGGTATGGTACATATGTGATTTACCTTACTTGGTATAGAGACATTACCATAGTCTGAGCACAATTTATACTTTACCCAAAATATTTCCCAAGCACAGACTTCGTTAAGTCGTGTCAGGGTTTGATGAGCGCTACACAAGCGGTATAACGAATGAGAATTTAACATAATGTGTATAATTATGTACATACATTTTCCTACATCAATCTTACAACCCAAACAACTTGGTGGCCATTCATAGAGATGATAACTTCTCATTCCATAATGCCTCACATTGAATCACGTCTCAGAATTATTTAGAAACCATAGTATCATCGTATGGGGAAATATTTTTTTGTCTCCATCAAACAATACCAGAAACAGAGAATCTCTAAAACTTGAAGTTAAACGGACCTTATGAAAAGCATCGACATAGAGCGAGAGTTCGACATATAGATGTCTGGAATACAAGTAAATAAAGATAACGAACAAATAACTTGGGAACCCGTATTTACTTCGATAAAGAGAAGAGTTAAACAACTAGAAGTTCGAGGTATATGTATTATACTGTAGACTCCTTCCTCACTATGGAATTACATAAAAGCGAAATGTACCATGGGTAAGAGTTGGAACATATGTAATTTTGTATCGTGTATGTAACTCTATCCACTAGGTCGTCCGATATAGATTCTGTAGCCGTCATGGATTCCCTATTCAAACGCTGGCATCGTTCCCAGAAGAAATAATTCGCTTTATCTCTCATGATGCAACGCCGCCATTGATCGAAATTGGCGCAGATTGACAATTCCGTATTTTATCGAAGAACGCACGTGACCGTAAGTGACTAATTTCTCGCGAGATTGTAAATTGAACTGACAGAAAGAATACAATAACGTAAGATTAGGTCGCCATTCTTTGCTGCGGCCAATAGCGCCGTCTACAGTACCGTTGTATAGTAAAGCTTCAGGTATTTCCGGTGCCGGCTATTTCGCTGATTCTAGAGTATGGTCGCTTGAAACCAGATTTGCGTGTGGTTTTATACATTCTGCAGTTTGTTCGCTTGAAGCAAAAGTCACGTGTCTTAAACTATTTCTGGTTCCGGTGATACTTTATACAATTATTTCACCATATGAGGTAGCGCCCGTTCCTGGTTGTATGAAGATCTATTCGATGTTAAGCGACAATCAAAAGCAGGCATACCATTTTATACTCGTACACATAGAGCTAGTATTGTCCCCAATCAAGTATTTTGCGTTTGGACCCACATTGCGCAGACTTTCACCGCCATTGTGCGTCTTAAAATTTGAAGGTTCATTACAAGGCTGATGTAATTCCATCCCAAACATACAGTACTTACTAAAGTATTGCACTACACCCTCAGTCTGATTGTTTAGATAGGTTCTTATGTATGTCAACTATTAACAATACAATTCCCTAGTGATTTTGTTTTTGCTTTTGTTTTGAAAGAAAGTTATTACTATGAAATGAACATAAAAACAGGGACTGATAACATGTAATGGGTAAAAAGGAGAAAATGTCCACGTTTTTTTTTATTTGGTTACAAATTTCTGTTCTCCCGAGCGAAAAGTATTGCTCTAAAAGCGGAGGGCATTGTAATTCCCACCATTCCTCACAAAACTATAATATAAGCCAAGTTATCCAGTAACAGAACTAATAGAGATGAATATGTCACATGGGACTCGTTACGAAAGACGATCATTTCTTCTTTATCCGACCTTTACTTGCAGAGGATTTTCTACTTGTTATATCAGCAGACAATTTCGGAAAAATATGTTAAAATGAGAGTTCAGACACATTTGTATTTTCAGGATACCGTATTTTCAATCATGTTACGTGCAGCTTTCTGTTGCTTAACCAATTAACAAACAATAACGAGGTTGGACATCTGGAAAACATTGTGGGAAAAGGAGAAACTGCTCGCCACGAGCAAATTTTCCTTTTCCCACAATGTTTCCTGCCCTATCAGAAGATTATTTTCCAATTTCATCACATTTTGAAATGCCGTCTGCAAATTCTTTGAATTTCGGACAGTCGAACATTTGGTGTTTGGTAAAGGGTTAAGGTGTAGAAGGATAAGAGTGATGATATCAATTATTTATTACATTACAACAATTTATTCTGCCTAAACTTACAGTCTAATGTTAAAAAAAAATCACATCAAAATATGGAAACAAATCATTTCGTATCATAGCTAAGCGTTCATTGCTTGTGAAGAAGAAACACATTGAGAGTTCAATGCAAGCTTTTATAGTAAACCCATCACTTTAGTGAAGCATTTACCATAGTCTTGTACTGTTCTATACACTCGGAAAACTTCTGCAGTGTAGTCTCTCTGTTGTTTCAGGTAAACATTCAAAAGTCAATACCAACAAACCAATTAAATCACGTTAGTGTTCAGGAAGGGCTTTTTAACAAATGGTCCTTTTAATGGCGTCTTGTTACCGATCCATATTGTCGTCTGTACGTCGTTAGATTCCGCGCCATTATCGGCGTTTATTATCGTTTAGATAGGCTGTTTGACGCCTGTGTTTATACTAACACAGCATCATGGTGTCAATATGATTAACGCTCTAACACGATAATTACTTACTCCACGATATCTCTCTATAACGAATCCTCTGTGGACATCTTTGAAATCAACTGTTAGAATACTTAGATAGTGATGACTGGTGCTTTTAGTTGCTGTTACAGAGTTACCAATAACTCGATATATCACCGATTCCTTTCATTAACCCATTACCAAACAATAACGGCATTTAGCCACTTGTTGCTGTCGACTTTGAAAAAACATTGTGGGAAAAGGAGAAATGGCTCGAAACGAGCCATCTTTCCTTTCTCTCACTATGTGTTCTGCCCTATCAGAAGATTATTTTCCAATTTCATCACATTCTGAAATGTCGTCTGCAAACTTTTTCGAGTTTGGTCAGTCGAACGTTTGGTAAAGGGTTAATAAAGTATCTGTATCACAGCTCTGTGAGGTATCAGAGAATATTTGTACTCAATACCTTTAAATAGTTGTCCAAAATACATTCGGACATCTCTGTAAACCTCGTGAACCAGTGTAGGTCCGAAATGATACGAAAACAGTCTTTTAAATGTGTTGTTTGCGATTGCAAACAAAATTCTTAGAGACAGATCACGTAAATTGACGGCTGGCCTGGATCTAACCTGTTTGCATAAGCATGAAGTCGGTTTCATCACTATAAGGGTTGAGTTGATATGCTGTTTTAATCGATACACAAAATGTCGTGAGGTACCAACAAGTTCTATGTTTGGTATAAAGTTCCCTTGAGTATACAGACAACCCACCAGACCTTAAATTGGAGACTTATATGTAATTGATAAGCTTCCATTAACCATACGTTCCCCAAAACTGGATCAGACGGTATTACATTGGCATGAAGAAGCATGAATAACTCGCCCTTAATAGTTTCCTGCAGACCGATCTAAGCCTATTTCCGGACAATAAATAACACGTCAATCTCCCCTTTTACCTTATTACCTCTAGAAGGCGAGGGCAGTCGTCAGACGTGAAGTATTTGAGAGACATATTAGAATGACCGAAGCAAGTATACATGTTCCAATTCCTCATCTTGTATTCAACCAGTATGACCCGACTGCACCAATTTTTTAAAATAAAAAAACATATATATAAAAGTATCAACTGCTCGTAATGCGATAAATTCGAGAAATAGTTATGAAGGTAAATCGTCCATGTCCAATTGAATTCCTGTAATTCTGTTGTTTTATTGACGGAGCTGCGGATTTCAACGAACACAACTAATTTGTCGACGACGCATACTGCAGAAAGACACATGTCTGTGTTTGGCAAAGCAACGAAAAATGCATCGAATATATTTGTCGACACATAGGGAACTAAATGTTTATGATTCAAACATAAAGATAGTAAAACAACGAATCATGATTAGGATATAATTGGTGTACATAGTAAACTAAATATGTTTGCTTCGAACACAAAGCTAGTTTGACATTCATCAACGGTATATTAGTCCTTTCGCGGTAGTCAGCGCACATATCTATGCTCCTTGGTACCGTTTTACAAAACGACTTAAGAAACACACATGTATCTGCGTAAGATAAAACTAATAAACATGAATAATATTTTCAATCAAAGTACAATGTTGCAATGTGACACGTCATTGGAAGCGTCTCGGAGAGACGATTTCAATGATGTGTTTCTTTGCAATGTTGCTAAGCCCAATATTAAAATAAGAGGAAATATTGATTTGAACTTACGTAAATTTCTAGCATTAACTGTTTAGTAAAACGGAACCATTGTTGGTCCTTCCTAGTAATTCACAATATTCTTTTTAAGCCACCAACTACTCTTAAATATGAACATGACTGAACAATGATGAAAGACAAACATATTAAATAAACTTATTTAATTCTCGAATGACACACGGCCATATTATAAACCATGCATTGACAATGTTTACATGTAAATCAGGTGACGTATAGGCTTGGAAAGGATATCGTACAAGATAGATATTGTTGAACACTGACATAATCCCCAATCCAAACTGCTGTTGTAATGAAGATACTAGAGCGTTTTGTTTGTAAATATTTAATCAACATTGTATGTAAGAAGAAATATGCCATTTGGTTCTTATAAATTACATGCCTACATACATTTTAGCTTTAAAACAAACATAAGGCATTAGGCTATATTTATAGAAAGATATAAGCCTTCAAAGGAATATCTAGTCTATTGGTCTAACTAGTTTCTACCCATAATGAAAGGGTTATCTTTTATATGCGTGTTATGGACTCTTTGTCCACATGTGCTGTAATTTGAAAGAGCTGAAACAAACACACGTGGAGAAATAACGATCTCTAAACTACAGTGATTCTAAGCTAACGATAAGATTGGAAATTAAGCTGGCAACATCAAACATAATTAGACTGGTTTTCTGCAGAGAAGTATAAATTAGCTGAGTTCGTTAAATCCGAAACGATGTCCATATTTTTGCGTTGTCCATTAATTCGAACATATCAAAACTCCTTTAACCCTTTACGGTATATAGCGCCGTTCGCCACCTTATCGATTACCGCATAAAACGCTTTTCGCCGTTATACCTATTACCGTATAAAACCTATTTTGACGTTCTATCGATTACCGCATAGAACGCTTTTTGACAGCAGAAAAATTGATTCAACTTTAACCCTTAATTACACACATAAACACACACCTCACTTTCTCCAAATTTCATTTTCCTCTTAAATAAATATGTTTTCTTTCATTTCCGATAATAAAATCATAGGGTCAAAGTTTAAACTTTTGCTCTAGAGAGAATCTTTTGATAATGGTCCCACGACACCCCTCTGAAGAAGACGCTATCAAATTGGGATGAAGGGATTTCAAATTACCAAACCAATTAATGTGAGAGGCCGTCAATATCCGGTCATAAAAGATCAAAACAATGCCGATTTGTAAAGACTAGATTAGGATTTCATGCAATTCTTTAGAAAATTAACACATTTCGAAAAATAATATCCAATCAAAATCAGAGCAAGCATACGGCACACGACCCTCAAAGGATGTTTATGACACGGCGCTGTTGTTCAAAGTTGAAAGGCGAATGGAAATAAAGCCGTCGAATAACGGACGTTGTAAAGACGGCTACTTAAAGTATTAGGTCAATGTTGGTGCTTCCGATCGCAGGTCAGACATCAATGTAGATTTAGAGCAGTCATTTGATTGGTCTTTCGAGTATGAAGATGATGAAATGTTGATAAATCTAACCAATTCGCAAACAAGCAATTAGATTATTCCTCCGACTTTGACTACAACAACGATTCATCACCCATGGCTTGCTAAAAGATTTCAATAAAGTGAAATTTGAAGACAGTTCTGGATATTATTGCAGGTAGATAATAATTTTCTTGTTAGGACAAACTCTTCGATGAACGACTGTGCAACTCTTTATAGAGACTAGCTTTCATTTGTACCACAGATTTGAAGTTGGTTTCTTAACTCTTCCAATGTAAAGGTGCTTCGTCACAGACGAGAAAGTTTGAAAATATTATGTCGTTGAAATCATACAATTTTTGTATTGTTGTTTGATTTCCGACTAAAGGTAGCCATTGAAATCATAGTTAACTCAGGAAGTGTCAATCTAGGTAAGTATGAACATTCCACATGCGGTAGATCTCTTAAGTGACATATTTCACTGTATTCACACTTTGAGAATTAAAACCATCTAATGTTCCTTCCAATTACTATGATTCGGTGTGTATCATATACCAGTGCAGCTGTTGTGCAGTTTTAGAGCAATCATTTTTAACTCTTGTTTCGTCACATATGTGAACATTGACCTTTAGATAATAAGCTGATTAGTTTAGCGAGTAGAACGCATGGTGTTTTTATCAGACGCTTGTTTAAACGGGTGTTCTGAAATTCGAACCCAGCTTGACCAAATTAGACTTTTCTTGGTGTATGATTAAGTCGATGTAATGCGAAATCTTCATATCTCATAACTAAACGATAAAGGTTTACTCGGATAGCGGTATTAAGTTTTGAAAAATTCCCTTTATTTTAAAGTGCTGATTCTAATAAAAGATGTTCAAGAAATAACTCTTTTACCAAAAATTTCACGATTATTACCCACGCTTTCAGCACGACAAGACTTACTTGTCTTTCTCCATTAAACAATCTTGTAAAACTTGATCATCTAGAAATGGTTTATAAACAGTTCGTTACTTAGCCCATTACAAAACAATAACAACATTTTGGCAGTTTGTTGCAGACGACTCTTAAATAGGGATTAAGGAAAAAATACTCTTAACGAGCAATTTCTCTTTTTCCAACAACGTTTTTTGCTTTAACGGCTGATTATTTTCAATTTCATTACATTTTGAAACGTCGTCTGCAAACTCTTTAAATTTCGGGCAGTTGGAAATTTGGCTTTTGGTAAAGGGTTAAGCGTCATTTTCCCATGTCTTTCGCACATCTGTCAGTTCCATTTCCGTGCATTTCCGGTTTATAGCGAGAGATTGAGTATTGAACTTTAAATGTTGCGTGTATTGGAGTAACCGTTAAACGGATATAAAACGGTAATGAGGAAACGTGCATTAACCCTTACAGTCCTGAAAGCAATTTCATGCTTATGCAAACATGTAAGGTAAAGGCCAGCCACCAAGTAAATTTACGGCTGACCTGTGATCTAACCTGTTCGCTACTCTGAGTATATTTCCTCATCAAAAGTAAGCATATATTTAAGGTTTGGGAAAGAAGACGACACAAAAATCTATTTTTAGAAAATTACCCATTATTCTAACGGTAAATTTTCTATGGGATGCTTGTCAATATTAATAAGCTTGCTGTTTCATAGATATAGCCTCTGACATGTCATAAAGCGGGAATCTGTTAAAAGTGTATTCCCATTTTGAATAATGAAGGTATGTTTCGTGCTACTAGATCAACAGAGACGTGCGTTGTCGCTTTATACCATATAACTGTTCATATATCGACTTAGTTTGTAACGATAATAAGTGTTCACTCCAGGATTTTCTTTATAATGTAATCTGTTTACTGTACAGAACATCGACTAAACGAGGACGATTCATCCCATGTTCAACATTTAAGCGTATTTCCTCGTCGCTTAAACCCTTATCCAAATGTCAAGATTTCGACTGTCCCAAATTGAAAGAGATTGCAGACGGCATTACATAATGTGATGACACTGAACAAATGACATTCTGATAGGGCAGAAAACATTGTGGGGAAAGGGGAAATTGCTCGTTAAGATCAATTACTCCTTTTCCCACAATGTTTTCCAGAGTCGTCTGTACCAAACTGGTCAAATATCGTTTCTGTTTGGTAATGGGTTAAGAAAAGGTCACGATTTGTTTTCATTGCAAAGAAAAATTCGATTTGATTTTGTAGCTCGCATCATTACGCGCTCTTGTCTTCAGTAACCATTTGGGACCTCTGTTTGTTCAAGTAAATACAGAAATAGTACAAATATAGCAGCCCAAACACGCTCTCAGTCAATCTATAACCTTATCGGTGCATGAAGCTAGGGTTCAGGTTAAATTTTGTACTCAGTAGACTGACTTTTGACCCGACCCAAAAATATGTTCCCACTAAGCAATTGAGAGAGCATTCATTAGTCTCAGGGATTCTGAACGATTAATAAACATGTTTCTTGTATTTACTAGTTTCTCCTTGTAGAAATGTGTGCATTGCCAAAGTGGGGTGAATCTTTAATTGCGATAAAGAAGGCATGAAAACAAAAAATGTTTTCTTGGGCTATTGGATAGAAAACGTATTGAAAGAATGATATATTGTCCTTTTTCTCTTTTTTGTCAAAGTGATTTCTAAAGATTTCTTTAGCAGATGCGTCAAAAGATGCGTTTAGGAGTTAGATAAGGGTTTTGAAATCTGCCTAAGAAGGTTGCGTAAACATTATATTAAAAAACATATAAAACCGTAACCAATACATAGAGGAAATTAGTAAAAACCCTTTTTTCAAGCTATTTTGTGAGGTTTTATTGTTATCGACTAAGACAAGCTATAAAGCTTCATGTGTGAGAATAGTTGGAAACTGAAAACGAAATGTTTTGGTATCCCTCTGGTATTGTACATACGTGGGTGGTATACTTTATTTGGTATATAGACATTACTATAGTCTGAGCACAATTTATACTTTACCCAAAATATTTCCCAAGCACAGACTTCGTTAAGTCGTGTCAGGGTTTGATGAGCGCTACACAAGCGGTATAACGAATGAGAATTTAACATAATGTGTATAATTATGTACATATATTTTCCTACATCAATCTTACAACCCAAACAACTTGGTGGCCATTTATAGAGATGATAACTTCTCATTCCATAATACCTCACATTGAATTATTTAGAAACCATAGTATCATCGTATGGGGAAATATTTTTTTGTCTCCATCAAACAATACCAGAGACAGAGAATCTCTAAATCTTGAAGTTAAACGGACCTTATGAAAAGCATCGACATAGAGAGAGAGTTCGACATATAGATGTCTGGAATACAAGCAAATAAAGATAACGAACAAATAACTTGGGAACCCGTATTTACTTCGATAAAGAGAAGAGTTAAACAACTAGAAGTTCGAGGTATATGTATTATACTGTAGACTCCTTCCTCACTATGGAATTACATAAAAGCGAAATGTACCATGAGTAAGAGTTGGAACATATGTAATTTGGTATCGTGTATGTTACTCTATTCACCAGGACGCCCGATATAGATTCTGTAGCCGTCACGGATTCCCTATTCAAACGTTGGCATCGTTCCCAGAAGAAATAATTCGCTTTATCTCTCATGATGCAATGCCGCCATTGATCGAAATTGGCGCAGATTGACAATTCCGTATTTTATCGAAGAACGCACGTGACCGTAAGTGACTAATTTCTCACGAGATTGTAAATTGAACTGACAGAAAGAATACAATAACGTAAGATTAGGTCGCCATTCTTTGCTGCGGCCAATAGCGTCGTCTACAGTACCGTTGTATAGGAAAGCTTCAGGTATTTCCGGTGCCGGCTATTTCGCTGATTCTGGAGTATGGTCGCTTGAAACCAGATTCGCGTGTGGTTTTAAACATTCTGCAGTATGTTTGCTTGAAGCAAACGTCACGTGTCTTAAACTATTTCTGGTTCCGGTGAAACACGATTGACTTCCTCTTTCGATGAAATGGTGCGTTTCGTCAGAAGATATTTTATACATTTATTTCACCATATGAGGTAGCGCCCGTTCCTTGTTGTATGAAGATCTATTCGATGTTAAGCGACAATCAAAAGCAGGCATACCATTTTATACTCGTACACATAGAGCTATTATTATCCCCAATCAAGTATTTTGCGTTTGGACCCACATTGCGCAGACTTTCACCGCCATTGTGCATCTTAAATTTTGAAGGTTCATTACAAGGCTGATGTAATTCCATCACAAACATACAGTACTTACTAAAGTATTACACTACATCCTCAGTCTGATTGTTTAGATACGTTCTTACGTATGTCAACTATTAACAATACAATTCCCTAGTGATTTTGGTTTTGCTTTGGTTTTAAAAGAAAGTTTTTACTATGAAATGAACATAAAAAAACAGGGACTGATAACATGTAATGGGTAAAAAGGAGAAAATGTCCACGTTTTTTTGTATTTGGTTACAAATTCTTGTTCTCCCGAGCGAAAAGTATTACTCTAAAAGCGGAGGGCATTGTAATACCCACCATTCCTCACAACGCTATAATATAAGCCAAGTTATCCAGTAACAGAACTAATAGAGATGAATATGTCACATGGGACTCGTTACGAATGACGATCATTTCTTCTTTATCTGACCTTAACTTGCAGAGGATTTTCTACTTGTTATATCAGCAGACAATTTCGGAAAAATATGTTAAAATGAGAGTTCAGACACATTTGTATTTTCAGGATACCGTACCGTATTTTCAATCATGTTACGTGCAGCTTTCTGGTGCTTAACCCATTAACAAACAATAACGAGGTTGGACATCTTGTTGCAGACGACTCTGGAAAACATTGTGGGAAAAGGAGAAACTGCTCGCCACGAGCAAATTTTCCTTTTCCCACAATGTTTCCTGCCCTATCAGAAGATTATTTTCCAATTTCATCACATTTAGAAATGCCGTCTGCAAATTCTTTGAATTTCGGACAGTCGAACATTTGGTGTTTGGTAATGGGTTAAGGTGTAGAAGGATAAGAGTGATGATATCAACTATTTATTACATTACAACAATTTATTCTGCCTAAACTTACAGTTTAATGTTAAAAAAAATCACATCAAAATATGGAAACAAATCATTTCGTATCATAGCTAAGCGTTCATTGCTTGTGAAGAAGGAACACATTGAGAGTTCAATGCAAGCTTTTATAGTAAACCCATCACTTACGTGAAGCATTTACCATAGTATTGTACTGTATTATACACTCGGAAAGCTTCTGCAATGTTTTATCTCTGTTGTTCAGGAATTAAGTTAGAAGTCAACATCAACCAACAAATTAGATCACATTATTGTTCAGGAAGGGATTATTAACGAATGGTCCTTTTAATGACGTCTTGTTACCGATCCATATTGTCGTCTGTACGTCGTTAGACTCCGCGCCATAGGCTTTAATTACCGTTTAGATATGCTGTTTGCGTTTATATTAACACAGCATCATGGTGTCAATATAACTAACGCTCTAACACGATAATTACTTACTCCACGATATCTCTCTATAACGAATCCTCTGTGGACATCTTTGAAATCAACTGTTAGAATACTTAGATAGTGATGACTGGTGCTTTTAGTTGCTGTTACAGAGTTACCAATAACTCAATATATCACCGATTCCTTTCATTAACCCATTACCAAACAATAACGGCATTTAGCCACTTGTTGCAGTCGACTTTGAAAAAAAAAAACATTGTGGGAAAAGCAGAAATGGCTCGAAACGAGCTATTTTTCCTTTCTCTCACAATGTGTTCTGCCCTATCAGAAGATTATTTTCCAATTTCATCACATTCTGAAATGTCGCCTGCAAACTTTTTTGATTTTGGTCAGTCCAACGTTTGGTAAAGGGTTAATAACGTATCTGTTTCACAGCTATGTGAGGTATCAGAGGATTTTTGCGCTCAATACCTTTAGATAGTTGTCCAAAATACATTTGGACATCTCTGTAAACCTCGTGAACCAGTGTAGGTCCGGAATGATACGAAAACAGTCTTTTAAATGTGTTGTTTGCGATTGCAAACACAATTCTTAGAGACAGATCACGTAAATTGACGGCTGGCCTGGATCTAACCTGTTTGCATAAGCATGAAGTCGGTTTCAGCACTACAAGGGTTAAGTTGATATGCTTTTTTAATCGATACACAAAATGTCGTGAGGTACCAACAAGTTCTATGTTTGGTATAAAGTTCCCTTGAGTATACAGACAACCCACCAGACGTTAAATTGGAGACTTATATGTAATTGATAAGCTTCCATTAACCATACGTTCCCCTAAACTGGATCAGACGGTATTACATAGGCATGAAGAAGCATGAATAACTCGCCCTTAATAGTTTCATGCAGACCGATCTAAGCCTATTTCCGGACAATAAATAACACGTCAATCTGCCCTTTTACCTTATTACCTCTAGAATGCGAGGGCAGTCATCAGACGTGAAGTATTTGAGAGACATATTAGAATGACCGAAGCAAGTATACATGTTCCAATTCCTCATCTTGTATTCAACCAGTATGACCCGACTGCACCAATTTTTTTAAAATAAAAAAACAAAACATATATATAAAAGTATCAACTGCTCGTAATGAGATAAATTCGAGAAATAGTTATGTAGGTAAATCGTTCATGTTCAATTGAATTCCTGTAATTCTGTTGTTTTATTGACGGAGCTGCGGATTTCAACGAACACAACTAATTTGTCGACGACGCATACTGCACATGTCTGTGTTTGGTAAAGCAACGAAAAATGCATTGAATATGTTTGTCGACACATAGGGAACTAAATGTTTATGATTCAAACATAAAGATAATAAAACAACGAATCATGATTAGGATATAATTGGTGTACATAGTAAACTAAATATGTATGCTTCGAACACAAAGCTGGTTTGACATTCATCAACAGTATATTAGTCCTTTCGCGGTAGTCAGCGCACATATCTATGCTCTTTGGTACCGTTTTACAAAACGACTTACCCTTAAGAAACACACATGTATCTGCGTAAGATAAAACTAATAAACATGAATAATATTTTCAATCAAAGTACAATGTTGCAATATGAGACGTCATTGGAAGCGTCTCGGAGAGACGATTTCAATGATGTGTTACTTTGCAATGTTGCTAAGCCCAATATTAAAATAAAAGGAAATATTGATTTGAACTTACGTAAATTTCTAGCATTAACTGTATAGTAAAACGAAACCATTGTTTGTCCTTCCCAGTAATGCACAATATTCCTTTCAAGCCACCAACTTCTCTTAAATATGGACATGACTGAACAATGATGAAAGACAAACATATTAAATAAACTTATTTAATTCTCGAATGACACACGGCCATATTATAAACCACGCATTGACAATGTTTATATGTAAATCAGGTGACGTATAGGCTTGGAAAGGATATCGTACAAGCCAAGTTAGAAGGAATCATTGACATTGGCCTGCGCTAGATAGATATTGTTGAACACTGACATTATCCCCAATCCAAACTGCTGTTGTAATGAAGATACTAGATAGAGCGTTTGTTTGTAAATATTTAATCAACATTGTATGTAAGAAGAAATATGCCATTTGGTTCTTATAAATTACATTTCCCACATACATTTTAGCTTTAAAACAAATATAAGGCATTAGGATATATTTATAGAAAGATATAAGCCTTCAAAGGAATATCTAGTCAATTGGTCTAACTAGTTTCTACCCATAAGGAAAGGGTTATCTTTTATATGCGTGTAATGGACTCTTTGTCCACATGTGCTGTAATTTGAAAGAGCTGAAACAAACACACGTGGAGAAATAACTATCTCTAAACTACAGTGATTCTAAGCTAACGATAAAATTGGAAATTAAGCTGGCAACATCAAACATAATTAGACTGGTTTTCTGCAGAGAAGTATAAATTAGCTGAGTTCGTTAAATCCGAAACGATGTCCATATTTTTGCGTTGTCCATTAATTCGAACATATCAAAACTCCTTTAAGTGCTTTAATATAGAGGACAACGTGAGAATCCGATTTGATTTAATTTTGAATCGCTCGAGAGGTGCCCATTTTACTTCTATCAGAATGGTTCCGATATTTAAAAATAAAACCCATAAAACAAGTTTATATTCATCCATATTTGCAGAAGTTAGCAATTCTAAAAAAAAGCAATTCAGTGGATAAACTTCTCAAGTGGCATTCTTAACAAATCGATTAGTTGTGATATATGTGCAGTTGCAAATATTATTTAATAACGAACGGTTATATTCTTGATTCTGTCAGATATCCAAACTTTGCAAATATGACCGAATACATCAAATAGGACTACCAAAGTCGAATAAAGCGATCGTACGCTAATGCTGACCGGTAAAGGTTCACGAGTGGCCGAGGACTTTCCACAGCATGGACAGCTGACAGTCACAGACGTTAAGGTTAAAACAGGCTTACTGTTCGTGTCTGGGTCTAGGAGAGTTCGTTAACCCTTTCCCAAACAATAGCGACATTTGACGACTTTGTTGTAGACGACTTTAGAAAACATTGTGGGAAAAGGAGAAATTGCTCGTAACGAGCAATTTTTCCTTTTCCCACAAGGTTTTCTGCTCTTTCTGAAGAATTTTGTTCAATTTCATCACATTTTGAAATGCCGTCTGCAAACTCTTTCAATTTGGGACAGTCGAAAATTTGTTGTTTGGGAAAGGGTTAACCTATCTAGGCTAAGCCGCCCGGATGGCTTGACATCATGCATCCACATATATCTACGTGTGTTTGTATTCACTCTGTGAAAATAGCCAATTTATAACCGCAATGTTTGTATGGATTAATACGTCGATTTAGTTCTTGTCAATCTATGTTACGTTGTTTGTGATTGGTTGTCCATCGTTTTAAGACAAAGAATGGGTCGAAGCATAACAGACGAAGCCTTGATTAGGATTAAAGTTTGTGTGATTAAACACTGATTAATACTCTCATCCTGTATGCCTATAAAATTTTGCTTTTTATGCATATGTATAAATTGTAAATGTACATGTCATTTTCATAGCATGCATGTAAACATATAAATGTAATAACTATGAGCCTATGTGCTTAATGTTGAAATAAAATTATGTTATGTTATGTTATGTTATTGTGGATCCTAAAGTGTTAAATGAGTCCATTTTCTTTCTTTGTTACTATTTCTAATCCCATGAACTTCGACACTGTCCATCTAGTAAAGCCTGACGGAATAAGTCATATTGTGATTAACACCTCATTAATTCATTCATACGAGAATAGGTCAACTTATAGCAGGCCTAAGGCTTATCTAAAAATCAGTTGTTCGAAACCCTGCACGATTCTAACAGTCAAAAAAGTCAATGCGAAATAATTCATTCATGTCTCACCTCCGTAATCGACGTTGTATGAATAAATACTATTAAAACGGAGTTGGCTCCCAATCGGGTACAAAGTATGTAAGTAGTACTACAATGCATTCTGGAACATAAAATGGGTCATCGAAGAGTAACTTAGTGAGACAATAGAGGACAATATGTTTGGAATTAAAAATGTTTACGAGGTTTAAGAAGTAAAACTATTGCTGTTATTGCTTTCAAAATATATAATTCAAATTCAAGAATTTGTCAAATAACACTCAAGTCTCCACTTGAACGTCTTTAACACGATTCAATACGAAGACGAAAAAGGTAATATAACGTTATATGAGTACGGTTCTGCATATAAAAAGACTTGAACTTACTGTAAATATTTGGAAATAGGCGAGCCTCTTCTCTTTTATTGGAAACCTTGAAACGAAAGGTCTCCATATTGTTTTCGATAAACTTTCGAAATTTGATATAAAGTAGGGAAATAAAAGATGCATCTTCTTTTTGGCAAGACATTTGTATCAAAGTGGTTGTGGCGCTTTGAAATGTGTCTAAGAGCATACATTATACCAAATGGAAAACATACAGAAATACAAATGTTTGCTTGCAGGGTATCAAGTTATCCGCATCCGAGAATAAAGTCAGAGTAATAGAGAATGGATGGTTTGTGTTTTGAATCGGAAATGCTATCGGTCAAGGGGCAGAAATGTTATCCGGTCAACCGAAGGATATTCGGATGACAATCAGAAGCCGGACCCAAAGCCTTTTCCCAATTCAAGACACCAAGCATTTAGTGTTTTCGTCTTATATCTAGACGGAGAAAGAAAGTTTCTCATCAAGAATCGTAAAGGTGAGGTCAGTCTATTACGGATATCTCTCTCGTAAACGTAAATGCAAGTCGGTTTCTCGGTTGTAAAAGGACGGAAGCTACGTCAATCTTAGTGGGACGCAATTAAGGCAAAAACTCGTATGACCATCTTACACGTTAATAAAGTCGTTAAAAGACACTTCGTGAGACGATCCACTGGGTATCAAATGCCTTTTTTATATGGGTTTTACATCACATCAACATTATTTCAGTTATGTAGCGATGCCCGACTCTTAATGATGGAGGAAGGCCCAAATGACTTATGGAAAGTATTTGCGTTAGTCAAAACTGATGAAAATAGATAGTATTTTAGATGAAAGTACAATACTGCAATGTGACACATCATTGGAAGCGTCTCGGAGACACCGTAGACACAGTAATGGTACCTCATGGAAATACATAACGATTGGACTGATGTTTTTCTCTTTGAAATTGTGTATTAGTCATTGCAAAAACGAACGTTAATTAGTTACGCCAGAAATATCTGCGAACTTCATTCATTTTGAAAAGCAGATCAGTTCGAATGATTTGGAGAGCAGATGAAGAACATTTTAAAGTTGTGGAAACGTGACATCTTCGCTGTAACATTACCGAATCCACCTTGACAAAGAAAACAACAAAAAACATAGATAACTCTTTAATCCGAAAGCTGCTGTACTCCAACATGTTGGTCAAAGGTCAATTCCGGACAAAGACACAGCCAATTTATTAACAACCTTTCTTAGAGATCACTTATTCTGGGATGTTTTATCTTCACCAGTTCCGTCGTTAATGAATTCGTTAGGCTCTCAATCCACCACAACACGTGAACTTAATGGTCTCAGTGGAGGATAGTGGACAGTGGTCCAAGGTTAGAACTTCCGCCTCCAGACACCAGGGTTGTTGGTGCGAATCCCGTTATAATCGGGTTTCGCCTTGCGACTTTCACTAATCCAAATTCGTTGCAAATACTAGTTATATACCTAGGAAGAAGAATCGAGAGTGATTAATCTAAGTTATAAGAACTTGTTTCACAATTGGGGTAAAATGCATTAGTTTAAACTAATGGTATAACCGTACGGAATGTCATCTCCTGCACCAAACATTTCTATCCGATATGTCTACTTTACTTTAACGTTGGAACACTTTACCTCTTGTGACCAATGCGCCTTTACTGAGTGTCTGTGGTTTATCCGCGACGTGCTTGCTTTTTTATGAAAAAGGGACAAAGTTCTTAACCTTTTTTGATATATCAAACATATAAGAGATTTACAAGCTATACTCATTACTCGTCGTTTCACTTAAAGTTCAGTATTCGTCAATGCAATACTCTTTCTCATTCAAGTAACCAAGTGTTGTAACAAAAACATTTTGGGCATCTCTGATTAGGATAGGCCAAGATCTGCGATAGGTGAAAAGCCATGCACAATATCAGGCTACACGTACAATACGGTGTTAAACTCAAATTCCATCATCCTTACACCCACCCACTTATCATTACATGCAGCAATATGATTCAACATATCTTCGCTGGTTTGGACGGATACGAGAGAACAATAAAAATGAAGGTTTCCTACGAATACTCTATCGACTCCTTATGGCTTTGTTATATCAAGTGATAATTACTAGAACGGATGCCCAGGGCTCCGGTTACTAGCGATGTATTAAATGCCGAATCGTTAATTGTCTATTAAACTGTTTGGTGTTGATATTCATTTGAACTTTCTTGCTTTCACGCATAAGACGTTCTAATTACAATCAAAAGCTTACCGTGTGTTGTTGGAGAATCACGCGTACACACTTTCCAATCTTGTCTTAGTCACCGACATCACAATAACCTCAGCACTCTTCAATCTCGATAATGACAGGTCCATTCGGATATCCTCACATATTGCGGTGAATGACCGATCTAATTCGCTGGTTACCGGCCGCTTGGGTGCAACTAAACGGTTTCTGGTAGTTATGGTTCCTGTATAATGTATCCTTATGCCACGTGCTTTCATGTGACAGGCAACCATCTCATGCACAGAGATGGTGACAGGTTTAACTTTACTTATAGCGGACCTTTTCTTATTCAGACTCGTATTTGTTATGCACACTTTTAGTTTGAAACAAGCCCTTTGAATGGACCTAATTAGAGGTACATGTACTATCTAAACGAGTTTATTCTGTTTGTGACAAAAGCAAAAAGGTTGATTTTTTAACAATACTTGTCGCTGTTCAAATGACTATGTTCAACCTCTTTATTTAAAAGTGAAACCAGTGTGTTTATGTTAAATTCTGTTTATAAAAGGCCGTAGTATGACTCACTGGCCAACCGTGCTAGTTTGATAAGTGTTGCCTTATGTGTTTATGTTCGCATGACGGAAATATGGTATGCACAGTCAAACGTTTGTGATTATATCTTTGTTGATGATGATATCAAAGATAAAATCCATCAATCATCTATTGGGAGTTTTAAGTTTAGGTCATCAAAACCTCGCTATGGTCTATCATATATGCAAGATGTATTTCCTGTTTGCCTTGCGGGTGTGAAAAATTAAGATTGCAAGCAGGTCCATAGCCTAGTTTTATTAAAAACTATATAAAATGTGTTGTTATTCTAATGATAAAACTCATTCAAATTCAGAAAGAATACTTTTAAATTTGTATCTCTTATCATTGATATAGATTCAAAGTTAACAGGAATAGTGTAAAAATATTATATAAATGGACAGAGAATTACTGTAAATTCGGCAAGGGACATGCATGGTATCGGAAAGGTTATTTGAGAGGTTATTCATTTCTTTTAACGATGTATCTAAACTGTGGAGCAGTTTGTTTTGCATTATTGTTGATCTTTGATTTAATACCATTTTATGTCGATGCTTTCGATGAAAAAACTCTTAAAAATTCTCGTTAACATAGGGATTGGTGGTAATTGTATGGTTGCAATGTCAGAGATATTTCTTTTCTTGTATTCGTGTTAGTAATCCAACAAATCCTATTGTTTACGACAAGTTCATTGAACGCAGACTTGAAACACTATTCCCTCACTTCACCCGAATGACTTCGCAGTGTAGGGTGCAATCGTATCTACTCGGCAATCCCCGGTACAAACCGGTAGATATACCTCGTAGGTTTCATGAATACACCAGAAACGCTTAGGAAATTCGGCTGATTTCCGCCGGATGACACATTCGATTACAACATTGCACACACGGACTTAATATCTATGTAAATACATACAAATTGGTTAAACATCACAATTGATTGGATTTTTTTTCTAATTTCATTCAAAATAATCATATCAACACATCTGTGGCTCATAATGTCTCAATCATATCTATACGGCAATTCATGCTTGTGCCGGGGATTGCCGAATCGATACAATTGCAAACGGACACGCACTTCGTCGCCGCCATGTTGCCGCACTATTTTCAAAATGGCTCCTTAGTCACCTTCAAGGTTATCATAAGACATGGCCGAGGTGTTCCGAATGTTGAAGATGATTACTCACATATTTCGTTGTTTACCGCTCACACGGGTACCACTAAACCGTTTCTGATATAAATGGCTACCGGATATAATATCTTGTTACTCTGTGACAGACAAACATCTCGAGGCGTTATTTAATATCCCTCTGTGCTGGGCCGGGCAGAATGGTGACGCTACGTAGAGCCAGACAAGATCTCCGTAGGTAACCTTTATTGTGCTGGAACCAACTCTATGCTTATGCAAACAGGTTATATCCAGGCCAGCCGCCAAGTAAATAGGCGGCTGGCCTGTGATCCAACACGTTTGCTTGTCTGAGTACTTCACCTCATCAGAGCCAAGTAGATATTAAAGGTTTTGGAAAGCAGACGACACAAAAATGTATTGTTAGAAAATAAGCAGGATTTTAAGGGTTAATTGTTTAAGTCGACTGAAGCAGACGGACAAGTCAAACCCTAAGTCTGCAGTAAAGTAGAAGGAGAGGAGACACTTTAACCCTTTACCATACGCCACATTCCCGACTGTCCCAAGTTGAAAGAGTTTGCAAACGTCATTTCAAAATGTTTAGAAATTATAAAATTGAACTTCCGACAGGGCAGAAAGCATTGTGGGAAAAGGAGAAATTGCTCTTTAAGAATGTTTTAGTATGGGTTTCCTAAATATCACCAATGCCAGCATTTGGCTCGAAATTATGTTGACAACGAACACTTCGTCAAAATATATGCTGCAATACTATTGGGTCTCGAACCCCGGATCTGTGATAAAAGTCCGACACACTTACCACTGGGTTACGTCTATTTTTGGAAGCAAGATTCAATTAAGCTCATTTCAAAAAGAGATTCTTAGATCCCACACATCAACCAAATAGAAGCTACATGCCATATTCAAACCCAAGGCCCAGCCGCACACAAAAACATTTCTACCAATATGCAACCGTTAACGGCCGATTCATTCCACTTTCACCAAGGTGACGTGTGCTAGATAATTCTCGGGAGAGCCTGGCAGGGGCGTTTTGGTGATAACTACTCAGCATGATTGAGTATTTCTTGTTTTCTGAACGTTTTACCAAAAAGCCAAATTTTCGACTGTCCCAAACTGAAAGAGTTTGCAGACGGCATTTCAAAATGTAATGAGATTGAAAAACAACCTTCTGATAGGGCGAAAGACATTGTTGGTAAAGGGGAAATTACTCGTTAAGAGCAATTCCTCCTTTTCCCACATTGTATTGCAGAGTCGTCTGCAGCAAACTGGTCTAATGTCACTATTGTTTGGTAATGGGTTAACTCTTGGAAATAAGCATTGTCTCGTCTCTGTGGAACTAAACTGCCGTATTTCATGATTTATTATATAAGGTGATTCAGCCTTGGGACGCGGTGTTATTGTTCCGAAATGCAGAAATACTCCAGGATGATTATAACCTCTGCTCGTTTAAGGATACTGATCGTTTTACAGGACAGAACAGACTATGTTTTTATTTTACGACTTGTACATATTTCATCATCATACAGACATATCATAAAAAACAAATATATCACATGGTGGTTGAAGAAAAAGATACATTTCATGTGGATGAATTTAAAAAACCTACACAACTGAATTTCTAATTATAACATTCTTTTCAAGTTTTTTTCGCACTTGCGATTGTTTGATGAAACGCGCATAGAAACCACCGTAAGTGCGAGTTGGATCGATCTTAGCTAAGTGGACTTTTTTCTATACCAAAAGAGAACTTATATAAGGTCTCTAGTAGCATAGGGAAAAGGGCCACTTGTCTAAGATGGAAAATCCATCGGAAATCTCTTGTGAAGATATTTGTCGGAGGTTGACCCCTTATTCCGGCTAGGATGACTGACCTATAAAGAAATTTGATGAAACGGACCCAGCTGTTACGACGTGCATAAACTCAAGCTTATATTGGAAAAGGATTCAGACATCCCCATTAACACAATCCCCTGCCAGCCGTTCTGTCACACTGTTAAGTGTTTTGTACAGATCAGATATCTTCCATGTACTTCCATTAATTGAATTATACCATTATCTTTTTTTCCATTGAAACCAAATTGATAAAAGCCGATCCCTTTGCGCTAATGATGTAAACACGTTTTCACTTCCGTTACTTGAATTAAAAAAAAATGTTATTGAAACAAAATGATTTGAATTATACCATTACCTTTTTCCACAGAAACCAATTTGATAAAAGCTGATCCCTTTGCCATAGTGTTGCTTACACATATTCGAAATGATTTCCATAGATCACATTATATAAAGACTGCCATGAAACTTTTTATCGAAATTTTTTATCAATATTGCCACACGACAGTTAATTGGTCTAAATGATAAAGGTTTCGTTTATTAAAGTGTCACCCCTATTGGAAGGGCCAGCCAGTTTGGCTTATGAGACACTTTTCACTGATTATACCAAGTACCTTCCAACTTCTATCACTATGCAAGGCGCCAAGCAGATTTAAGCCGGTAACCATTAAATTAAACTGGCTCGCGGCTCATGAACCGGCCATTTCAGAACAATTCTCAGGAGGAACTTTCTCCAGACAAACGCCCCCATTGGGCTCGAACCTTCGACCTTCCCGTCCCGAGGTGGACGCCTTAATCACCAGGTCACTGTGACGGTGTATTAGAAAGAACTATATATTGTTGAAAGTCGTCTCACAAATCGTTGAATGATGTGTAGATGGAATAAAGTTGTCTGTTAACCCTTTACCAAACGCCAATTTTTCGGCTATTCCAAAATAAAAGAGTTTGCAGACGACATTTCAAAACGTGAGGAAATTGAAAAAAAAAAAAGATCTTCTGATAAGGCAGTAAACATTGTGAGAAATGAGAAATTGTTCGGGAAGAGCAATTTCTCGTTTTCCCGCGACGCTTTCCTGTGTCGTCTGCAAATAACTGTTCAAATTTCGTTATTGTTTGGTAATGGGTTGACAAAGGGTTGGTTATTCAAATGAAATGACACATTAATCTATCAGACAGCATTCAACGTACGCAATACATTGATGACTTGCCTTATGCTGCACAAATTGCTGTTTGATAAAGTATGTACATGTATATCAACTAAGAGATTAGCTTCAGCCTCAGGCATGCTTTGCTTTAAGCCATAATAGCGCTCGTTTACAGTGGCATTAAGTATGTTCTGGAATAATTGACAACTAACATAAAAGTACTCTAAATTCATTCTTAAAGGGTAACTGAGACAGTAACATGTTCGTATGATGCAGAGTTCAGCGGCGAATACCTGGTCGGATTTCGTAAAAGCGTCTGGACACAATGGAATTGGGGAAATTCTCCAGGTTGAATAGTCGCGTTGTTGTCAGTCCGAATGATCCAGACGTTGTTATTTTATTCCAAACAGTTACGATTTGGATCATCCGAGTTACGTTATTGTTAGATAAATGAGATAATGTTTGTGTATCACGTGACTCTTCTAACCAGGTGCCTCCACTCGTCATTCCGAGCAATCCTTGCTATTTTCACACCTGATTCAACTGTGTAAAATAATTAGGCAATCAAATATGTTTAAAGTAAGGCAGGTTCTCGAATGACCTACGGGATGCGGTAAAGTGTTACCCACTGTCGATTGACAAAAATTATGTTCCATAATGTAGGCAATGTCAGCCTTCAAATTCTGGTCAATTTGTTTGTTTAGAACGGAACGTTCCAAAGTACGACAACATCAACAAGCAACAGTATACACGATTGTTCCTCCTTAGTCATTGCTTTGCACTAATCAAAACAGACAGCCCGTTTTCCATTTTAAATTTATCCTCTGATTTGTATCAAAAGTATTGTCAAAAATTTCATTCCGAACATTATGACTAACATTTACGTTAAAGAAACCTCGTCTCTCTGTCAACCATTCTGTTATATTGAATCGGCAAACGGACAGTGTGCTGTTTTCGTTCCTTTCTTGACCAGCCTGAATACTACCCGGTAGATTTGTACCGTACCGGTCTCTATAGTCGATATATGAGAGTCCGGTTCCCAGTTTACGGAATGGTACACTAAGAACCCAGTCACATAGCCCGGCCGATGAGGTTCTGATGAGCCAGCGATGCGATTTTCACCGAACTCGGCCGAAGACCGGCCGGATACCGGCCGGACATCCGTTACGTTTGTTGCTTGAAACCGCATCGGTGACAGCCCGGTGAAATTTTAACTTCGGAGCTAAAATTTCACCGGGCTCTTACCGAGCTCCCTTATCGCAGCCCCATCGAGCCGTGTCATTCGAAGTCTCCTCGGTGCAGCCATAGTGATGAACTGACAATATCAGGTAGCAAGAACGGAATAGCTCGGCACCCAAGTCCGTGTTACATCGGACGAGCATCGGCCGGTCATTGTTCAAAGCCCGTTAACAACCCGGCCGGCGATCGCATGGTGTCCCGTTACACGCTCAAGTACCGGCCGTATTCCTTCCGATGTCCGGCCGAAGTTCGGCCGGTAGTTGCTGCCACACCGGCAGAAAAAAACTCCCATTTTTAGACAGACTTCGTACGGTCACCCCGGTGTTCGGTCGGTCGCCTGAAGATGTCCGGACGGGGTCCGTTCACGTCACCGAGCTCTGCTTCCGATTAGGAGTGCTCGGTGGCACCCAAAAAATTCACCGAGCTCTACCGATACCGGACATCGGCCGGGCTATGTGACTGGGCCATAAGCCTAATCAGCCTAATCAGCCCTTTGTGAAGTACTTTTTGGAACCTTTCAATATCGATCATGAGCGGGGTATCGCGCAATAGTAATGTTGACGCAATTATGAAAAGACCCGAAAACAGTATAGGTCAAACGCAGTATATGGCCGAGTTCAAACAATGCAAACGGTTGATATAGGCTAAATGCAACGGTAGGTACTAATAAACACGGGATTTCTGACAGTCACGTCACCATGTTTTTTTTAGAGGTAATCTATAAATAGAAGCGTTTTCCCAAAACCCCTCAAACTCACCAACGTATATGCTTACTTTGTTTCTTATGTATCGCAAAACATATACCGTAATGTATATTGTATGCGAGTGTCATGCGGAAACTCCGTGTTCGAATCCCACATAACGTGATTTTACGTAGATTTTTAATAAGCATTTTATGTTTACATTTCATTTCTTTGAAACCTTTTACAAAAACAATGATGGCTTCATGCTTTCCCCCCTTTTCTTGAGTCTTTTTCTAACTCACTTTTTTTAAATATAGTATATATCATGTAACATAATAGTTTATTGTATTAAGTTCATAAAATATTGTAACCAATGTCATTCTTTCCGGTAACCATCAGACCTGATCAAGCATTGTTAAAGAGATGTGAAAAAGGGCAAATTAATTTATCACAAAAGAAAGCTGTAGGTGGGGTTCGAACTCGGACGTCTAATGTGTTATCGCCTTACCGGTTAAGCTATTTCAATCTTACGTAAATAACTTCAATTTATTTGAAATGGTATCTTTTATTATTTAGTGTACAAAAAGTAAACCCTAAAAATAGCACTTGGATGACGTATCTGTCAGAAATCCCGTGTTGATTAATAGATAACCACGTATATTCCAATCACCCCTTATCTCAGGTATCTCACCCCTATCGTTCGATCGAAACATAAACATCGTACGAGAGCTCGATCGACCAATAGACAGTTAGCATTGTCAATCAGTTCTGTCAATATCCAAATAATGCAAATCTCTACCATCATCTTGAACTCTTTTTCAAAGATATTCTTTTAAAAGATATCCCATGCATCAAAATACTTTAAAAAAAAAACGTTATCCCCTCCATAAATCAGCCAATAGAGGACTCACATCAAGAACCATCATTCATGATTAATGATCATGATAACCCATTGTATCGGATGATCATAATAGATTTCACCGTCACATCAAAGCCACCAGAAAGTATTCATTTTTTCACGAGATAACGTTTAGAGATAACAATTCACGTGGGTATCACGATACGATTCCACGATTTAACCCTTTCCCAAGCAACAAATTTTCGAATGTCCAAAATTGAAAGGGTTTGCAGACGACATTTCAAAATGGGATGAAATTGGAAAATAATCTTCTGATAGGGCAGAAAATATTGTGGGAAAAGGAAAAATTGCTCGTTACGAGCAATTTATCCTTTCACCATAATGTTTTCTAAAGTCGTCTGCAAAAAAAGTTGTCAAATTTCGTAATTGTTTGGGAAAGGGTTAACCCTTTACTTCTACGTTCCTTTGGTGAAAGGGCAAATATATATGAACAAAACCAGACAACAAATATAGACCTTAAAATATTCAAGTTCTTATGATATCAGGTAAAAGTCTTTGAAATAGAGAAATGAAATTGCTCATGAGCAATTTATTCTTTGTCACCGTTTCCTAAGTTTAGTTCAACAGGTTACAGTTTTACTAAACAGTTTACACTAAAATCGTGTGTAAGTTAAAATAGCATTCCTTCCTTTTTATTATGAAATTGAGTATGATAATATTGTGTTTTCATATTTTTTTATAAAGATAATGGTTCATACCTTGTCACATCGAAAACAAGACTGTATACATTAATAAAGTCAAATGTACATGTATCATACGTACATAAGCACACGTGTTGTTTGACATGCCTCATATTACAAGCAAGAGATGAGTGTACTAATACCAACAAGATTGTATGGATTATAGTAAATAAGAGCACATACAACATGGCATACAATAGTACATATATATACTTGTTCATACTTCATATTATACATGTATAACAAGCAAGAATAAGTGCAATATCACACGAAATCATTCATGAAGTATCAAAAACAAGATTATTGAATTGTATCATTAGGAACAAAAGTACAATATTTTTAATAGATGTTCTCTCTTGTTAAAGTATTCCTTTATCAAGGTATGCTATTGATCATTTAAGTCTTAGTGCTATATTAGCGGAAAACAACAATATCGCAGTTTTCCGTCAACTGTGTTTTCCTGCTAGATAAAAGGTTTCAAGATCTAATTTAGCTTGAATTGTTAGAAGCCTACTCTTTCGAATTCGGATCATGAGCAGGGTTCCCATCTTGGAAAACAGTCAACACCTTTGAATAAAACCGAACATTCGAATAGTAATTTACGATCGGAAAATTCGAACCAAAAACGGAGATTTCGAATATTCGATTTTTCGTTCCCAACCCCAGTCAAGACAGTTCAAATCAAACAAACGCCTCCACACTACCATATGATACCGTCGTGACGTATAACTGCATGCGTATGAACATGAAAACAAATAAAGAACGGTTAAAAGGCTTGGGATTTCAAATAATCTAATTCACTTTTTATCCCAACCTAAAATATAATTGCCCTGAAACGTAATACCACTAATGGATTTGCAGATAATTTGACAAGTGATGGTCCTTAAGAGCTCATGAAATTCTTTTGAGAGTAGTTTAAAAAACATTTCCCCCGTTTTGTGCTTAATAAGTTCCAATAGCTTGGGGCATTGAAACAATAATTGATGTTTAAGTGGAAGGCAGATTAAAAAGTGAAAATATTAGGCATGGAAACGTCGGTCCTTTTAGGTATCATTCCCCGACAGGATTTTCATTTCTTTAAACAAGAATTTAAGGTAGAAGGCACCTAATAAAACTTTTTTCAAATCTTGACTTTATTATTATCTAATACTGGTAAATGTATTATTAAACTAATCTGTGAAATATTAACAAAATCTAACCACAGGTTTTGAAGAATTTTTAAAAAAAATGTCATCACCCCTTTGTTATCTTTTCATTAGAATTTTTCAGGGGGTATACTTACTAAAATTGATGTCAATTTCTCAAAAATAATCTTTTTTTTTTCAGAATAGATTTAATACATACATTAAAGATGTATATATTGAACAAATAAAAATAAATAAGTAACAAAGTAGATACAATTTATTTTTGACAAAAAATATTTATCAGCCTATGTGAAAACAACACATATTTTTCAAGACAATGAAAAATTCTGAACAGCAAATTCATAAAAAATCTCAATTTTTATTCACTGCATTTGAAATTAGTTGGTTTCAAAATAATATATAATCATATCTGAAAGGAAAAACACAAAACCTTATATAGGTTCACCATAAAAGTATCATGATATAATTTATGCAATCAGACAACCCCTATATTGAAATATGTGGAAAAACTAGGAAAAATAATTTTTTTTTTTATTTTCCATCTAATTGAAAATAAATGTAGTTAAAAGGCATAATATCAAGAAAGAAATTTTACCTACTGTTGATTGTTAAATAATAACAGCTTTGTGAGAAAAATTGTGTCATCAGTGTGGGACTCGAACCCAAGACCACAGGGTTATAGGTCTATCAATCTACCAACTGAGCTAACCGGGGCACTGCACATGTACATTGTAAACAGAAATTTACCAAAAATGACGTCACCGGAGGGTACTTCCCGCATGCATGCATTCTATTTTTTTTCAAAATTGCAATTTTATTTCTAGTTTAAAGCATGAATAAGCATGAATTTATAACATTTAATCTAATTCATAACTGAATGCAATTATTTGCAATTATTTTAAAAAATATTCATTAAACTCGGCCAAAACGATCGTGTTTACGGATATCCCCGAAATGGCCGATGTTGTCCGATATTTCACGAGTATTTCCGATGTCCATTAGGTGCCCGCTACCTTAAATCATTTTCTTTCTATATAAAATGCGTGTGTTCTATGTTATTTCTAATTTCAATTTTTTGATAATCAAATAACCCCAATGCTAACAAAGCTTGCGCTCTTTAAAATCTTTCAGATTTCTTAAATCTATTATGTTCTGTAATTCACCCATGTGCTCTAGGAGTATCTGATCAGCGGATTGCAATTTCGACACTGCAAGTAGTTTTCTTACATCACTGATTATCTTCGAACCTAGCTAAATTATTTGTGATAAAGGCACTTGTTCTAACATGTGCAGAAATCTGGAAGTAAAAAATTAATTTTTCAACAGTTGCCATTATCTGTACCGTTATATGATACGCTGAAGAATAGTCAGTGGTAGCAAATTTCAATTCAAAAGCATGACAGTGCTTTTGAGATCTAGTGCACATCGACTATTCATCATTATATCAATCAACATTTCCTGAATTAATTATGTTTTCATACCTACTTTTACATGTATACCAATCAACATTACATAAACTGTATTGAATTAACGACATTGTATATGGACTTTCATTTGTTTCTTCAATGAGCAGTGTTATACGCTAATGAGTACCCGTTTAGTATATCACATAGCAATGTATGAACACTAACAATGCATATTCGATAAAACCATGCTTCTGAACGATCTGCAGTTTTACAGTTTATTTTATTCACTAGCTCAAACATTTGTGATATGAGGTACAAATACAAAGTCCAAAGTAAGTAATAAACCAGGCTACAAGCACACTTTTGTAGCTGTATGTTATTTCGTGTAAATTAGAGAAACCCTCTGTGTACCCTCGGATGTAACAATTCCACAGCCTTGTTAAGGTAGACAAGATCCCGCCATCACGAATGAATAGATATCTCCTTCATCAACATACATCTTGAGTTTAGCTCCCTTTGGTGGGTGTATGTTTACTATACAAAGGAGAAATTTTTCGTAAATATTGTACTGTCTCGTATTTATGCATATGTGATGGGTTGCTTTCAGTTGTACCGGTTGCACTTGTTTCTACCCAGTCGAAATAAGAACAATTGTTTATACACGCAGGGAACGTCTTGCGACGCCTTTGAATCATTACAAACAATAACGACATTTAACCTGTTTGTTGCAGTCGACTCTGGAAAACACTGTGGGAAAAGGAGAAATCGCTCTTAGAGAGCAATTTCTCCTTTTCCCACAATGTTTTCTGCTCTATCAGAAAATAATTTTCAATTTCATCACATTCTAAAGTGTCGTCTTTTAATTCTCTCAATTTGGCACATTCGAAAATTTGAGGTTTGGTAAAGGGTTAAGTCGTATAATTGAATATGTGTCAATGGAACGGATTGACCAGTAGGAGACACGTATGAAGCTTTAACAGCATTTCTATGAATCTCCTACAATCAAACCGCTAAATTTTGCGTGCCTTTATACAGCAAGAACACGCACGACAGTCAAACACAAGCTTAATGACCGAATGTTATAGTCTTCAATGAACCAACAATTGACAAGTTTACCCCTACATAATAAGGACGATTTTTGACGTCTTTTTATCAGTCGTAATTTGAAAGGAAAAGAAAGAATATTACTAAAAGGTCGCTCTGCAAATTGTATCATGGGCCAATTCTTTATCGCATGTATCGTACAGTCAATAACTCTTTCATACATTTTTCAGCTACAATATTGTTTATTTCAACCCATTAACAAACAATCACGAAATTTGATCAGTGTGTTTCAGACGAACCTGGAAAACTTTGTGGGAAAAGGGGACATTTTTCTTAACCTGCAATGTCTCCTTTTCCAACATCATTTCTGCCCTATTAGAAGATCATTTACCAGATTCTATCAAATTTTGACATGTCGTCTGCAGACTCGTTCAATTTTGGACAGTCGCACATTTCGCGTTTGGTAAAGGGTTAATGGTATACATGCTGAATGTCACATTTAATATAAAAGTGAGATGTTACTCCGTTTTCAGATTTTGACAACTGACCATTATAAACAAATAAAAAAGTGTTATATATTATATGTTCTGTTTGTTGAGCATATTGCCTTTTGTCCAAAATAAACTCTAACTGTAAAGGGTTTGATATTTGTTAAGGACATATTTACCATTCCCAATCTGATCTCGATCAATACTGGATTTTTTATAAGTGCTTGTTACAACTGTCTCTTAACATATAATTTAGGGAGTATACAGCTTAAATATGGCTCTGTAATAGTCCAGGAGCACCACTTTCCAGTTGATTAGAGCTCAGGAATTGTAAATCCCTTTGCTCCGACACAGATGGCATATGGAGAGTGAGCATCCCTCAGTCGACACGATCAATTTAGATATGTCTACCCCCGTCTCTGACTCGATCTGTAGGTAAAGAACGCCGATTTTACATCGGTTTTTACAAAATAACTGCAAAAGTGTAAAGAGGGTTGAGTTTTCAGTAAAAAGTCATGAAGTAATAAACTAATAGTTAACGCGCTCTTCTGGCTAACAAGCATCACCAGACTAACTGTATGACAACCACTAATGCATGTTAGCGGGGAAAACGTTTTAAGGACATTTTCTACAGGTTTTACAGAAGAATTATTTCATAGAATTTGCCTAAATCTTTATACGATATCTTATTTTGTTGAGAATTCAAAAGATATTTGCAGTTTTTTCGAAATGAGCGTTTTCATGGTAACCATTGGGAAAAAAATGTCAAAATGACCATGCTATCTTCAAAGCAAATAAAATAATTCCTGGAATGTGCATAAACACAACAAACGTGTATTTAAATACATTCACTACTTTACGATTCAATGTGATACCAAGCTATAACAATCTGAACAATGTTCGTATTCAAAATCAGTCTTTAATATTACAATAAAATGAAGATATTAAAATATTCCTTTCTTAGAATTTTCTTATTTTTCAGTATGTGAATTAAAGTTTAAACCTGAAATACAAAATGCAAAAAAAGTAAATGTGACGAGTTTTTATAAAACCGTATTTGAAAAAAAAAAAAAACATTTACACAAACGACTATGATAACTTTAAAATTGAAACAAATAAGCTAGAGACTAACTATGCATTAAAAAACATAAACAATTTTAATAACCTTTTAGAGTTTTAGGGGTACTATGATGTTTCTTTGAAAAGCTTTACACACACTATTTCATCCGAATAGAAAATGTCTATCCGACTATTATACATGTAGCTCTTGGTAAGAGATTTATTATTTCCCTTTGATACACAGATGAAGAGTGCAGAAAAACTACCGAGAACGACTTGAATCTACATTCATTTAGCATTTCTGAACTTAAATTTCATGACCTATTTAACGATCAAGATCCAACATTTTATGTTGCAGTGCGCAGGAAAAAACAAAAACCAGGACTCTTTTATTGCCCAAATTGTGATCGATTGTTCGCCTATCTATAATTTGCATCTCAATTAAACTGTTGAGTTTAACAATTTATTTGAAATTAATGGCCTCTTTATATATTGTGCCCCGTTAAGTGACATAGTTTGTGAAAACAAAATCAGATTTTTGTTTTAAAGGATTTAGTTTCCCAGTACGTTTCCTTGATGGTAACGTGACAATCATCAGCGATTGATTACTTTATTTGCCTATTATTAAAATACTTTGCTATCACTAAGATATATTTAAATTAGAAAAAAAGAAATATTGTATGTGAGTAAGATTATCGTTTTAATTCGGAAGAGTAAAATTTCATTTACAGCTCATTGCATTGCTTTGTAGCTACACCACAGAAAATACCGTCGACACATCTTTTTATGAAATTCTTGTTGCCTTTATGCTGTTTCCTTAATTACGGAGGGATGGGTTGTTTATGACTATAATAGTTCATAGCAATTTCCTGTGCCTTAGAAAAGCATTGAAAAAGAAAGGTTTATCTCCAATGACGCTCCGGTTATTGGGAGATGTATTAAAGCGAGAGGTTCTGGGTGAATAATGATAGAACTGGTTTGTTACTGACTGAGTAATAACAGCGGATCGGCTTTTAAATCAGCTTTTTATAATTATTATGATGAATTATACTCATTGTAGCAAACGGGTTAGATCATAGGCCAGCCTCCATTTTACATGGCAGATGACCTGGATCTGATCTGTTTGCATAAACATGTATTCGTTTCCAGCACTGTAGGGGCGAAAGTGCATCCATAGCTCACATATATTTGCTCAATGGATTCTAGTCGAATATATCCCAAATGTTGTCTGAATCAGGCTTTTATAACGTAGTTCTTATGAAGGATAGGCATTTGAAGCAAACTTATATCGTTTTTAAATCCTTTAAGTGTGTCTACAGTGAATAAGCATGTATTTTGATTCAAAAGCATACAGATTGTACATGCTTAGATTAATTGCCGCTCCCTGAATTAATTATGCGTTCAATCGCTACTTTTAATTGTATATTAAACAGCAGTTACAAACACATTATTGTTTCAACGACATTTAATTTTGACTTTGAAATTTTCTCTCCCGTGATATGCACCTTTAAGGATCAATTTTGTCTCTATTACATCGGTAAAAAACAAACATTGTGGAGACATCCCTGAAATATAAAGTTTATACATGTTTGATATAATGGTGAAATGTCCTGCGTCACCCAGTGATTAAGGTGGCGGACTTAAAACTCATGGGTCCCGACCTCGAGCTTCACTTTTTCCTCTCGACGGAATGCCCTTTTGCAAGATATTTCAGAGCCCCAGCTTAGTACTGGTGATTCAAGGAAAGCTTAAAATCTTACGGACACGGCGTTAAATCACAACATTTCATTGTTTAAAAGTAATAAAAAAGGTATCTTTCTACTGTTGGAAAGGATAACGGAGACCTCATTAAACCATATACACGTGATAAATGTAACGGACCAATGAAACAAACGAAATCCTCTCTAAATAGGCACTTGTGTTGACTTTGGTACGTAACTCTGGTAAAGATCAACTCAAAAGATGTATCGCCTTGTGTATTGAGATTCTAAAAGAGGGAAGGGGTCCTTGGTATCTTTAAAATGTGTGCTTGGCATTTTCAAAATAAATTACGATAAAAAAACAACTACAATGGAATCCATTATTTGGAAAATGGTTACTAGTTTCCTTATCTATGATGGCCATCTTAATTAAAAAGCATTACTGAAGCACCGTTTTCTAGATGAGTTTATTTTCCGAACTTGTCTCATTTCTGGAATTCATTATATGAAAGATCAATTGATATGTGTTGTATTCATTACAGTGTCACTGGAATAAAGGTTTAAGAAAATAAAGCTGCGTGACATCCCAAACTCTATGATTTTATTTTCTAAGTTCTGGTTGTTTTTGTAATTTCTGTTTTGGGTTTCCTCGCTTTCTATAAATGTTTATGTTCAGGTGTATTGCTGAGACCAGTGTAACTAATTTTCCATGCTGCTTTTATGCCGACACCAGGGGACCGTTTTACTAAACGTTTTATTCTTAAGTTCGTAACAAAATTCCCTCTAATTTCAATGTTGGGATAAGCATTGTTGCAAAGTAACACATCATTGAAATCGTCTCTACGAGCCCTCCAATAACATGTCAAATTACTATAGTGTACAATCATTTAAGATACTTTTCATGCTTATCCATTACGACTTGCGCAAACATTTTCCTACAGTTGTTTAGTAAAACGGTAACGAGAACTGAAGTTTTGACACGAAACGAATCCCTAAAACATAACCACATCTGATCAGTGGGAAGAAATGTCGTTCACTGATCGGTTGTATTGTCTATAGATAAAGAATAGTCGCATGTTAAATGTTAAACGTACAGGGCGTTGAGCCTTGAAATTCTGGAACCGACTCAATCCTCATGAATATATTGCCACATGGGTCTTTGACCTTCCGGTGTAAAATTGAATAAAATGTGAATGCAAACTAGTTGGATCCAGGCCAATCGCCAAGTAAATTTGCGGATGTCCTGGGACCTGACCTGTTTGATACTCCGAGTATCTTTTTTCATCAAAATTAGGCAGAAATTTAAGTTTTTTGGAAAGCAGACGACAAACAAATCTAATTTTAGAAAGTTACCCAGTATTCTATGGGTTAAACAATTCGAAATGTTTTAATTGTCCCGCAAACGTTACAGTATAAAGAAGCTACTATGTTTTATCCACCACCTAGTTTCTGACTGTCCTGAGTTCGATTATCAAACAAGAGAGAGGAAATCCTAAGCAATTCTAGAAACTTTGATTAATCGCGGAGTGTCTATAAAATTGTCCTATGCGAATGTGTGAAAAAGTAACGCAATCTTTCCATTTGTTTTCGGGGAATTTCTCTTTTTTGTGTGGGTGCATGTGAGGTTAAAAGCATTCTTTCTATCTTGGAAAAGCAGGAAATTACCTAATTTAGTTTCACACTTTTTATTGTACTTGAGGACGGTTTGATCTATTTTGTTACCAGGAGAAAATCGTTAGAAAAATATAGTCAAATATTCACAACTGTACCCTTATGTGTATTTACAATGGCTAATATGACCATATACACGTTAATTTGGTTCTCATCGAACTGTAATAAATTAGATGTACTCTTAAGGGTAAGGTAATTAAGACTAGTGGACACGTATTCCTGGACCAACTACCTTGCCGTCCACACACACACACATCCCTTATTTATACTTACAGTGGGTCGTGTGGACAGATATACGTATTCCTGGACCAACTACCTTGCCGTCCACACACACACATCCCTTATTCAACTTACAGCGGGTCGTGTGGACAGATATACGTATTCCTGGACCAACTACCTTGCCGTCCACACACACACACATCCCTTATTTATACTTACAGCGGGTCGTGTGGACAGATATACGTATTCCTGGACCAACTACCTTGCCGTCCACACACACACATGCCTTATATATATTTACAGCGGGTCGTGTGGACAGATATACGTATTCCTGGACCAACTACCTTGCCGTCCACACACACACATCCCTTATATATACTTACAGCGGGTCGTGTGGACAGATATACGTATTCCTGGACCAACTACCTTGCCGTCCACACACACACATGCCTTATATATATTTACAGCGGGTCGTGTGGACAGAGACACGTATTCCTGGACCAACTACCTTGCCGTCCACACACACACATCCCTTATTTATACTTACAGCGGGTCGTGTGGACAGATATACGTATTCCTGGACCAACTACCTTGCCGTCCACACACACACATGCCTTATATATATTTACAGCGGGTCGTGTGGACAGATATACGTATTCCTGGACCAACTACCTTGCCGTCCACACACACACATCCCTTATATATACTTACAGCGGGTCGTGTGGACAGATATACGTATTCCTGGACCAACTACCTTGCCGTCCACACACACACATGCCTTATATATATTTACAGCGGGTCGTGTGGACAGAGACACGTATTCCTGGACCAACTACCTTGCCGTCCACACACACACACATCCCTTATTTATACTTACAGCGGGTCGTGTGGACAGATATACGTATTCCTGGACCAACTACCTTGCCGTCCACACACACACATCCCTTATATATACTTACAGCGGGTCGTGTGGACAGATATACGTATTCCTGGACCAACTACCTTGCCGTCCACACACACACATGCCTTATATATATTTACAGCGGGTCGTGTGGACAGATATACGTATTCCTGGACCAACTACCTTGCCGTCCACACACACACATGCCTTATATATATTTACAGCGGGTCGTGTGGACAGATATACGTATTCCTGGACCAACTACCTTGCCGTCCACACACACACATCCCTTATTATACTTACAGCGGGTCGTGTGGACAGATATACGTATTCCTGGACCAACTACCTTGCCGTCCACACACACACATGCCTTATATATATTTACAGCGGGTCGTGTGGACAGATATACGTATTCCTGGACCAACTACCTTGCCGTCCACACACACACATCCCTTATTTATACTTACAGCGGGTCGTGTGGACAGATATACGTATTCCTGGACCAACTACCTTGCCGTCCACACACACACATGCCTTATATATATTTACAGCGGGTCGTGTGGACAGATATACGTATTCCTGGACCAACTACCTTGCCGTCCACAGACACACACATGCCTTATATATATTTACAGCGGGTCGTGTGGACAGATATACGTATTCCTGGACCAACTACCTTGCCGTCCACACACACACATCCCTTATTTATACTTACAGCGGGTCGTCAGGACAGATATGCGTATTTCTGGACCAACTACCTTGCCGTCAACACACACATGCCTTATATATATTTACAGCGGGTCGTGTGGACAGATATACGTATTCCTGGACCAACTACCTTGCCGTCCACACACACATGCTTTAATGATATTTACAGCGGGTCGTGTGGACAGATATACGTATTTCTGGAGTCATTATCTTTACGTACATTCCCGAATACCTTATTTATAGGGATGGGAACGAATAGTGAAATAACTATTCGAATATTCGACTAGAACTATTCGAATATATTCGAATATTCGATTTTAGATTTCGTTTTGAAGTCCGAATGACTGCATGTCCGAATACTAGTACACTAGTCCTCTGTTCAAACCTTTTGTGTATAGCCGATATCTGTATACATGTACGTGCATGCATTATCAAAGCAGTAATAACCATTATTTCGTTTTTTATCAACAGACAACTTTTCCAGTTTCTTACAGAGTTGGTCCATCAGAAACTTAAATAGTTGTTGATGTTCGGCAGAACGAGTAAAGTAATTCCAGACACGTGATGGAGACATTGTGATGTTTATCGAATAGATGTAGAAATTAGAATGAAAATAAGTTATACGTATTTCTGGAGTCATTATCTTGCCGTACATTCCCGTATACCTTATTTATATTTGCAGCAGGTCGTGTGGACAGATATACGTATTTCTGGAGTCATTATCTTGCCGTACATTCCCGTATACCTTATTTATATTTGCAGCGGGTCGTGTGGACAGATTTACGTATTTCTGGAGTCATTATCTTGCCGTACATTCCCGTATACCCTATTTATATTAACAGCGGGTCGTGTGGACAGATATACGTATATTGGGAGTCATTATCTTACCGTCCATTCACGTAAACCTTCTTTCTATTTACAGAGGACCATGTTGACAGATATACGTATTTCTGGAGTCACTATCTTTCCGTATATTCCCGTATACCTTATTTATATTTGCAGCAGGTCGTGTGGACAGATATACGTATTTCTGGAGTCATTATCTTGCCGTACATTCCCGTATACCTTATTTATATTTGCAGCGGGTCGTGTGGACAGATTTACGTATTTCTGGAGTCATTATCTTGCCGTACATTCCCGTATACCCTATTTATATTAACAGCGGGTCGTGTGGACAGATATACGTATATTGGGAGTCATTATCTTACCGTCCATTCACGTAAACCTTCTTTCTATTTACAGAGGACCATGTTGACAAATATACGTATTTCTGGAGTCACTATCTTTCCGTATATTCCCGCATACCTTATTTATATTTGCAGCGGGTCGTGTGGACAGATATACGTATTTCTGGAGTCATTATCTTGCCGTACATTCCTGTATACATTATTTATATTTGCAGTGGGTCGTGTGGACAGATTTACGTATTTCTGGAGTCAATATCTTGCCGTACATTCCCGTATACCCTATTTATATTAACAGCGGGTCGTGTGGACATATATACGTATATCGGGAGTCATTATTTGCCGTACATTCACGTAAACCTTCTTTCTATTTACAGAGGACCATGTTGACAGATATAATCGTATTTCTGGAGTCACTATCTTTCCGTATATCCCCGTTTCCTTTATCTATATTTACAGCGGGTCGTGTGGACAGATATACGTATTTCTGGAATCATTATCTTTCCGTACATTCTCGTATACCTTATTTATATTTCAACGGGTCGGCTGGACAGATATACGTATTTCTGGAGTCATTATCTTACCGTACATTCCCGTATACCTTAATTATATTTACAGCGGATCGTGTGGACAGATATACATATATCTGGAGTCATTATCTTGCCGTACATTCACGTAAACCTTCTTTCTATTTACAGAGGACCATGTTGACAGATATACGTATTTCTGGAGTCATTATCTTACCGTGAATTCACGTAAACCTTCTTTCTATTTACAGAGGACCGTGTGGACAGATATACGTATTTCTGGAGTCATTATCTTGCCGTTCACTCCTGTCTGAGTAACACAACACACACGATCTCAATGTGGCTGGCTGTATGTATGTCAGCAATGAGGTGAGTGCCAATGTGGTCATAATTCTCAGGTGTATTGTGTTTTTTCTTCGATAGAAACAGTACATCCTTGTTCTTACTTGAACCTCATCATATGTTGCTTTCCTTATTTGTAAATCTCTTTGGAGAAAAATATTAATAAAAGTACCTCTTATTGTTTCTTTTGGATCTTGTATTTTATTCTTCTTTTTTCTTCGAACTTAAAAGATGGTCTCGGAAGACCGGATTAAGTTTTCGTTAAGGAGATGATGTGTCTATGGAGAACAACCACTGCATAGTTTAGAAAGAAATTGGGTTTGTTTAAATCAGAACTTCTGAAGCTGTGTTAATTTGAACGAGAGGAAGTACATATAGTCGTAAAACAGTTACCAATATCAAATACAAATCTGGGACGAAGCCCTTTATAATTAAACAGAATAAGCATTTCACATGGTCGTGTCTAAATGTAGCGCTGACTTCAACCAATGAAGCAAACTGTGAAATAAGATAAGAATTGAATGGACAAAACAGCGTTAAAATTCATGAAGTAATTACAAAACTATAGAAACAACTTGGTCATGCGTATTTGTATCCAAAATCTTGGCAGCAATTCCAATTATAATCAGATGCACACTCGTCAATTTCCATCTACGTTTTTTAGCAGATACGACTTGAATTCAATAATAGCCATGTACCTGAACATATCTCTTCTTGTTTACAGATATGTCTTCATTCGGACACGCGGCAATAGCCGGTGGAATCTCTCCGTGAACCGAACAATTCTCATCATCATCATCGTCTACGTCACTTCCGTTATAGTATTCATTCCCAACTTCCTGGTCACGAAGGTTAGGCCGGTAGTAATGCCACATCTCAACAACGCCACGATCTATCAGCTGGAGAATCTACAGATTTACCTAAACAACTCTAGCACGGTGAACGCCATCAACGTCTGGCTGTTTATTCTCTTCGGCAAGCTTCTCCCCTGCATGTTTATGTGCCTTTTCGGCGGCCTTCTCCTACAGACGCTTGGGGAGAGCAAGCGTCTGTCGAAATCCTTGAAACAGACTTCCTGTTCGCAACGCATGCGTGCGCACAAGCGAACCACGACGCTGTTATTGGCCATTGTGCTCATGTTTATAATCGCAGAATTGCCATCCGGAATTCTGGTGTTCGTCTCGGTATATGTAGAGGGATTTTTCATGGACTACTATCTGTTATTTGCGGACACTCTCGATATACTATCGTTAATTAACAACTCGGTTAATTTCGTTATGTATTGTAGTATGAGTCGTCAGTTTCGGGAATGTTTATTGGAGATGGTACCCTGCGCGAATGACCCTGCAAACCCGCAGTACAAGGCCGCAAATGGCGCGAAAAGCCATACTCACGTGACTCAACTATGACTTCTAATCAAGTGTTTTTGTCAGTGAACACTACGCAGGTGAATTGCTTCAGGCGCTGGGGTGTTTAATACAGGGGACGATATGTTTTGCATAATTTCGGATACCCCCTTTCCCTGTCGATTTCTTCTTAGAGATGCATCCCAAAATGGGAAGTAACTAGGTATATATTTTGATTTAAAGACAACTATCACTGTTTTTAAACCAAATCAAATGTACCATACAATGTCAGACGCGGGAGGACTGACTGGAGTACAAATTTAAAGCGCTTTTTACAAATCTTAAGCACAGTGGAATGAATAAAGGCGCTGGGGGAGTGCTCGTTTTGAAATCCAGGCGCTATAGTCCAACGTCGCATAACCCTTTACCAAACCCCAAATTTTCCACTATCCAAAATTGAAAGAGATTTCAATCTTTATTTCAAATGATGATGAAATTGAAACATATTCTTCTGATAGGACAGAAAACATTGTGGAATAAGAAGAAATGCTCTTAACGAGCAATTTCTCCTTTTCTCACAAGGTTTTGCAGAGTCGACTGCAACAAAGTCGTCAAAATGTCGTTATTGTTTGGTAGAGGGTTTAAAAGCCTGGGGAAGACTTTACTACGGTCTGATTGGTAAAGTACTTACTGTCTAGCACTTGATGGCAACCACTCTACGTCTTCACAGACATGCGTGATTACAAATCAGAAACATCTGTGCTAGCTTATCCCACATGGTCGATCGGTTAATTGGTTGAAGTGCTGAACTCGATAACTATGCGCCTATCTTAGCGCAGTTTTAAGTCAAGATACCGGAGGATCGCACTTGTGAACACTGGAGGGGATTTCCAGTCATACTAACGGACTACCGATGGTTCAAGGTTATTGGCTCCAGGTCTGATAGAAATCGTGCACACCAGTGCACAGTTCTTCATTATACATATGGTGTTTGATAAACGGAAAATTTATGTAATTTCGAAAAAGACTATAATAACTACGCTGGCTAAAATGTCGATGAATTGTGATAAACCTTTTTTTCTTATTCAATTGCGATACAAGTTCTCATAATTTATTTCAATCACTCTCGATTCTGCTTCCAAGATACATAACTAGAACTTACTTCGAATAAGATCTATTGTCACGTTTCAAAAGGCACAGTACGTATCACTGGATACGAGGTAAAAGCCCTTCTTAACAAAAAGAAAATGTTGCCCAAACTAGCATGTTGTTAGTTTATCACAAATGTTATTAAATTCAACCAAAGCAAATAACAAGAATGACAGAGAATAATCCATTAACGTTGGCAATCTGCATAATCTAGGGTTAATCTAAGGTTAATTGGATTTGTATCTATTGTGTTCTACTTAGATTGTTTCCAGAAGCTATGAAAAAAGGACCAATCCTGTTTTGTCAATAAGAATCGTTTTCTATGTATTCATTGTTTTACAACTTATCATTGGCGTTATATTAGTCTTATATTCTTAGTATGAAATGAATGAATGGTGTTTTAATGCGCATCGACAGCTTAGGTCATTTAGCGCACGTTATGATGACGTGGATAAACGTATTTTAAATTATTTACAAGCTAAAAGGTAATTTGTTTAAGGAAAATTAAATTTGTAATATCTAGTTTTACGACAACAATATCTTCAGTGATTCTGTTTACATTTAAGTGATAATCTCTGAGCATTTACAGACATAAACGATGTTAATAAAGATAAACATGTGAAAATGTACCAGCCTTTAAGGTGCTGGTGGCTGGATGGAACTGTATGCTTAAAAGGTTTTGTTTAAACATCGAAAATTAAGTAAAGATAGAAAAAATAGCCATTGGTCTAACTTGCCTTTGTTAATTGCGTGGATATGTTCCTCGAGAACAATTGCATCACTTTCACACCCAGAATGGTTTCCACATGTATATATAGAGGCACAGATATAAACAGAAGCATGCTGGCATGTATGAATGGGAGGTATTTTCGATATGAAAAAAGGATCACTGCATATCAACCAGACTAAAAGTTTTCAGTATGGAAAAGGAATCACAGCAATACAACATTCGGATCGTATTCAATAAGAAAACACTGGATTAAAGCAAGTATAACAAGCTAAGCAATTGCAATACGAAATATTCGATCGGTGCAAACCCAGCAATCTAAACAATTTTAGAATAAAGAAACTGAGCAAGACAAATAATCAAATCAAATGAACTATGATATAAAAAAGAATAACATCAAACCCAAAAATTGAGCATTTCTATTATGAAATCATGTAAGTCAACACCTGAATGTGATTTATACATGCATAACTATTAACCAGTACATGTCAATGTGATCAAATATGGAAAGATAACCCAATCTCAATGCGTAGCGTCCATGCTGTTAATGTGTGTATATAAAAAAGCCAATTGTTGAATACGCCACAAAACATGCTTACAGTGAATTTTGTTATTGATTGTAAATTCAAATAAATCGTGTTGTTGTAGTTGTTGGGTTTTCTTCAATCAATGTCTTTGTCCAATAAACAAACCCACTTCATTCATTCGACATAAAAGAATTAAGGGTATAAACAGTATTTCAAAAAGATGATACGCATTGTTGACTGTTTGCTAGACGATTGAATTCATCTCTATGGCAAAATCGAAATGCCATTTTGATTAGCATCAACTACTTTACAAATATCAACAGCTTGCATGTAAACTTGACAAAACATAACACTTTACCAAACAATAACGGCATTTATCTAGTTTGTTGAAGACGACTCTTGAAAACATTGTGAGAAATTGCTTTTAACGATAAATGTGTCCTTTTCCCAGAATGTTCTCTGCCCAATCAAAAGGTTATATCTTAATTTCATCATATTTTTTTAAATGAATCTGACTTAACCCTTTACCAAACGGCAGAATTTCGACTGTCCCAAATTGAAAGAATTTATGGACGGCATTTCTTAATGTGATGAAACTGAAAAATAACCTAGCGCAGAAAACTTTGTGGGAAAAGGAGAAATTGCTCGTTAAGAGCAATTTGTTAAGGAATGCTTGTGTTTGTACCCGGCTCTACCAGCTCTCATGGGCGTTATTACAGACCAAGAAAAAATGATATTACCATTTGCTGCGAAATGAGAGGCTTGAGAAACAACAGCAGCTCGGGTGGGGTCAGACAACGCTCTTTTCGTAAAAGGTTTTATGACAGACAGGACAGACACATACATAGACATTGCATTTTAAGTACCTACCTACGTCACTGGCCCATTGTACAGATTCTATACAATTTACAAAAGTTCAATGGAGAGTGAGTTAATGCACATCCATATGTGGAACTAAATTAGAACGATTCTTGTAGAACTTGTACTCGAATTTGGAAAGAATACACCCACAAATTTAAAATCTTGTGAATAACGTTTATCTCATTATGTCCTTGAATAGACCGGAAGTGTTGAAGATATCTACGAGTCAAGTGTGGGTACTGTAAATCTTGACTTTCGTTGTGAACCGCATCCGTGACTGCTAGATTCGGTGCTGGATTTACCCATTATCAAACAATAGCGACATTTAACCACTTTCTAATTTATTGACAACCGGTTTGTATGTGTCAAAACGTAAGATTTTGCAAACTGAAATAATTCATCCATCTATGAGGTTATGTAATGTGAAAGCATTTTACTTGGATTCAAGAAAAAGCATAATCTATGTTTTCCCCACAACTTCAGAGACCTTTGAGAGTCGCACTTGGGTTTCAATCGTAAAATTGTCGAGCCCAAAACCACCAGAACTCTTGGAAATTACCATTTACAGCTTATGTAAACCTTGCACTAAGGGCTGTGGATCGTCGTTGGATATTTACAGTTATAAGAATGTATTTTGAGCATAATTGCAGTGGTGGTTAGCCTCCTTCCGTTTGAGCCGGGCATCGCAATATGACTGAAATAGTGTTGTTGGGAGGTAAAACTTCAATAGGTTCCCAAACAGGCCCAGGCCGGAACCTTCCTGATGAATATGATGTAGCCTCCAATTATCTTATGAGATCCCTATATTTTGGACAGTAAAACAATATTGTTTAATGAAAAATCCAATACATATTACAATTGCATATAACTCATGTAATTGCAATTTTGAACACCGATTAGAAAAGAACAGAACATAATATATGTTTTATTACACCCAGGTATTTACAGAATACAACATGGGGAATTGTCAAGATAAACTAACATACAATTATTCACTTCATCAAACGTAGGGTTTTCGAGGCGCGGCTAGAATCGAGCTGCGTACCATAAATAGGTCACATTTCCAGGTAAAACACTATTTGGCATCTAGACAGCAAATGAAGCAAACGTCACGCATGATAGAATACTTCCCTGTAGCGTAATATTCAATCTTTTGCTGTTGGTTATAACCAGAGGGGAAATTTAATGGATAAAAGCGGCATTTATCAAGTTTGTTGCAGGCGATTCTGGAAAACATTGAGGGAAAAAGTGAAATTGCTCTTAATCTCCTTTTCCCACAATGTTTTCTGTCCTATCAGCAGATTATTTTCCAATTTCATCACATTTTGAAATATCATCTGCAAACTCTTCCAATTTGGGACAGTCGAACATCTGGCGTTTGGTAAAGGGTTAGAACATAACCTAATATGGGCAAAACTGTTCATTGTGACAATAACTTCTATTCCATACAAAGTTTCGAATATATGGTTTTGAAATCTTCGAACTCATTTCTATTGTACTTCGCAATTCTTTAATGATGTCTTTTTTGGACCGACACCTTTTTAAAAATCAGTTTACTTTTATGTGTACGGTTTTCCCCCTTGGTTAAGTATCCGTGCTGTACATGTACTTTACAACCTGTACTACTTTTATGTGTACGGTTCTCCCCCTTGGTTAAGTATCCGTGCTGTACATGTTATTTACAGCCTGTACTACTTTTATGTGTACGGTTCTCCCCATTGGTTAAGAATCCGTGCTGTACATGTACTTTACAACCTGTACTACTTTTCTTTCAAAAATATATCTCCATTGCCCTGATTCTCGCGGAAATAATCTCTCTGCCAAATGTTCTCTATTCGTTGCAATGACATTGTACAGCTGGAGATAATCAGATAAGATAATGCTTTAACCCTTTCCCAAAAAACACATCGTGGACTATCCCAAATTGAAAGAGTTTGTAGACGACATTTAAAAATGTGATGAAATTGAAAAATATTCTTCAGATAGAGCAGAAAACCTTGTGGGGAAAGGCAAAATTGCTCGTTACGAGCAATTTCTTCTTTTCCCACAATGTTGTCTAAAGTCGTCTGTAACAAAGTAGACAATGTCGCTGTTGTTTGGAAAGCTGTCATTTGATTGCTGGACGTGTGTTATCACAGGATAGCTGAATTGTTGCTGTTATCGAAACGAGTTATAGTTGCTGACACTGATGCATGGTTGCTGATATTGCAATTCTGTACGATTGCTCTTGTTGCATGGCTGATGTCATTTGAGTGATGAATGAATTGAAATCATTTATTGTTGCTTTCATTCGATGTCACCCGATGACAATATTTGTGTCAGGCAACAATCTTTTGATGTAGCGCACAACATTTTAACCATCAAAATAATAAGATATTGAAAATGCCAAATATTAACATAATCTAAAGGATACAGTCATTTTGATTATGCCAAATTTTCTTAACAAAATCCACATTAAAGATTTTTGAATCAACATAGATATCCATATGGATGTTCCATTGATATTGAGTCTATATTGCATATAGTGATGGACACGTTACGGGTCTAATAAAGATAATAAAGCCAGGAAATATGAGGAGTATAAATAAGAGTAATGAAGCGGTACTGTAACAATTACAGACTTGTAAACAAAATAGACTGAACGGTAGGGTTAGAGTAAATGGGGTCAGTTTCCGGAATGTATTTTACGGGCATATATCGTCCGCCGAAATATCAGTCCCGTCAATTATTTACCAAAATGACGAAAAACAAAACGTCGCCGTGTAAAATATTACAGTGTCGTAACTCCTTCATCCAAACTAAGAGGGATACGGTCATTTCGTATTCACACCAAAACATGGAGACGGATAAACTTTCCGCGTTCAGTTGCTAGAGCTGGCCTGTCAGATTGCGGGACATAATTAAATCAAAGCATGACAATCCTGAAAGAAAATGTCACCAAATTGACGTAAGATTGAGTGCGTTATTTCCTTTTCAATTAATCAATCGAGTTTGGCACCTCTTATGTGACCCTTGAAGCCTATTCGTAGAGAAAGGGCTCCAACTTATTTGCTTTGCGTAACGATGCTTGTGTCTTGCTTACTTTCTGTCCCTACGGCTGTGTATGTATGTACATGTATTTTTCTCTTTGTTTCTCTGTCTGTCAGTGTTTGCGTGATTGTACGTATATGTAATTTTTGCTGATTCTGTCTGCTTTCTACCAGGTGACTACATGTTGTTTATGATTAATGTCCTTTGTTGAATGACTGAATGTGGTCCAACATTCGGAACCGTCATTAGACAAATGAACACGGGTGTCCAGAGTAATATTTGAACAGTTTTTTGATATCTGACTTTTCCTGTGTGGCCTTTTCATGCTCCAAATCTTAGCATATTGATGTCAATGATTAAAAATCATTTGGTAATGATGCCAATTTATTGTCAAAACATTTAAGTACAGACAGTCATATCAATTGTTGGCATCTGATCCCAGTTTGCTTCATTTAACAGTCTTTGTTTTAGTTAGATTGGCTATTTTCATTTATTTTAAATAATAAATGGCCTCTGAATGCTATTAAAGTCTTAACTGATGGGTCTATGACCTTGAGTATAATTGGTGATCACTAACACGGGTATGAATTCACTTGTTTGAAGGTTGCGGTCATGAAAGGAAACTGATACAAGTTCTTGTGAGGTTTTAATGTCTCGTTAATTTCTTCAATCCAATCTTCTTGAACGTCACTTGGTCCGAACTTTAAGTCATCATCCCTTATCAATTGTCAAATGTTACCCTTGCCAATGCTATGAAAACCCTCAAAATACGTTTCTAAAACTTTTAAAAATAGAGCAATTAAAAAAAATAAAATGAAATGCAAAAGAAAATCAAGTGACATGATACTCAATACGCCTTTTTTCAGGGATAATATTAGTTACTTTTTTAATACAATACTATCTGTTATCTTCCATATCAGCAAACTTGACGTTCTCGGTAGTTTTTTTTCTGCGCACTTCATATGCGCATCCAATGTTGATAATCTGTTACCGACGAGGAACTTGCATAGTAGTCGGACAAACATTTTAAGTCGGATGAAATTTACTGTATGCAATTCTTTTCAAAGAATGATCATATATTCCTTAAAACTATGAAAGGTTATTAACCTTATTATAAATTTCTCATGCATACTAAGCCCCAAGCTTTTATTTTTCATGTTTAAAGTTATTTTAGTGGTTTTTATAAATGTTTTTCAAATACGGATACCATGTAAACTGTCATTTTACAGAATTACCAACTCGTCAACATATCCTTTTTTTGCTTTTTGTATTTCAAGATTGAATTTTTCTTCAGCTACTGAAAAATGAAAAAAATCTATGAAAGGAATTTTGAAATATCTTCGTTTTCTTGCATATCAATATTTTATGTTTTTTTGTAAAATACAAAAAATTTAAAAACTGATTTATATTACAAAAATCGTTCAGATGGTAATAATTCAAAATACCATTGAATTATAAGTATTGAATTTATGAATTCAAGTTTTTGTTTGAATAAACCTTCCAGAAGTTATTTTGTTACCTTTGAAGATGGTATGGTCTTTGTGCCTTTTTTGCCCCGAAAGGTTACCATGGAAACTGTCATTTTACAAAAAATCTAACTCGTTGGCCTTCATTTTTCTTTAAATTCCTGAATTCACAATAAAATTTTATATAACATATCAAAATTTAGAAAATTCTATGAAAGGATTATTTTCTTTTTATAAAACTGTAGAATATGACCTTAACCCATTACAAAACAATAACGATATTTGACGAAATTGCTCGTAACGAGCAATTCCACCTTTTCCCACAATGTTTTCTGCCCTACAGAAGATTTCCTATCAATTCCATCACATTCTGAAATGTCGTTTTCAAACGTTTTTAGTTTGGGACTATCCAAAAGTTTGCGTTGTGTTAAGTGTTAAGTCTCATTGAGATCCGCTGGTTGCCCACACGGAGTATTTCTATAGACTCTCTCTGTGATGTTCGCTATCTGAGACCGATACTCATCCTGCTTATTCATTCGTTCACAGAGATCACACATGGCCCTTTGGTAGACATCTCTGAACGGCACAGAATAATAACGGCTTTTCCTCGCCAACATTTCCGTGTACAGACTCTCTGACTCCGATATCTTTGTAAGGTAATCTGCCAGAGACTTAATGGACTTAAAGTCACCTGTCGAGATATAGGTGCCATTCGGAAGTACTCGTTTAATATCGCAATTTCTACCACCACGCACGACCATGATACTATCGTAGTTAAAGTTACTGAATAGTTTCTCGGTGAAGTACTGGTCGCAAAACGCGTTTTCGAAAGCTAAATAGAATTTATACTTATTGATGATCTCAAAACAACTGTTGTGTACATATCTTTGACCACATGTAAACGGTTTTCCGCAACCACCGAATGAATCTAAGTCCATGTACTTTTGCAGACTTTGAACAAATTGTTCTCGTTTGGATCGTGTTGGACAATGGGAATGTACAATAAGAGCAGTTTTACTTTTATTCTTAAACACGCCCTCGAAGTCCTTACTGAGGTCGGACCGCTCCCGTACCTCGCCGTAAGGTAAGTAGATATCCGTGCTGGATCGGTCGTAAGTCATGGTCCAGTTGAAGCTCGATACCCAGCCACCCCTCGTCCAGTGACCTCCAGTGTCCATAAACGATACAGGCGCCTCGTGGGCTCCAAAGATCCAAATCTGACCTGCTTTTCGAGGGAAGAAATCATTTGGCTTTACAAAACGACCGTCGAATATAACAGCATCACTGAGCGGCGCATGTGTTTTACCTATTCTCATCTCACAGTTCGTATACTTGCAGGAGTTGAAATCTGGATTCATGGTCGTAAGGCTATTTTTAAAGTCGACGGGTGGATTGTACCATACTATACTGAATACGTGGTTTTGTACTTGTTTATCCACCTGTAAAGATAAGAACAAATCAAGGGTTCAATGCAATACTTGAAGCACTTACTATAGCATTACATTAAACCCTCGAAATAGGCGTTACATAGGACTGACTTATCACACATCATTTGAAAACGACTATGACCACTTGCGATTATTTATGACAACGCCTACTGAGTTTGATAACCAGAAACTTTATATTGGTTGCTTTTTAGATCATTAGGAGGAATAGTCTTTTATCCTGTCACTAGTGTCATTTTGGGACGTATAACTAGGTGCCGTATAACATTTGTGATATCCGGCACTAACCATATAATACATCCACGCGACAAATCATGACGTCATAAGAACGAAATGACGTCATGTTTATATCATTGTCTACATATTTTTTCCTTCTTTCTCGCGTTTTATTTGTATATTATTTGTTTGAAAGAATACATAAAGGTAACAGGATAAATAGAATAGATGGTTGGTGTCTTTGAATGGGAAAAGTTATCGGACTCGGCATCGGAATATTATCCGTTTCGCCTTCGGCTCACCGGATAATATTCCTAAGCCTTGCCCGATAACATTTCCGATTCACGACACCAACCGTCTATTCTCTATTTATCCCTTTACCAAACACCAAATGTTCGACTGTCCCAAATTGAAAGAGTTTGCAGACGGTATTTCAAAATGTGATCATGAAATTGAATAATAGTCTTCTCTTTTGTCAGAAAACATTGTTGGAAAAGGAGAAATTGCTCGTTGACATTCCAACTGTATCTCTGTTTCCGCGAAAACAGCTTCCACGCACGCCAAAAAAGTTCCAATCCTTTGACTTGACTTGTATTGTTTAAAGCACTTTAGAGCAATCGACTGAAATGATACTGCGTTAGTACACTAAGTTAACTATGTTAATATAGTTTAGAGAGCTCCAAGGACACGCTATTTGTGACTATTTGTTAGCTAAAAACGTTGCCAATGCCTATAAACTGGATACTTATGCCTTGGGGTTTTTTTTAACATTTACTTCAGCATGAGCTCATTTTCGAATCTGCTGCAGAAGAATGAATTGATCTTGAAAAATCATCAATCTGTTTATCACGATGGTTTTTCATTAACATTATAAAAGGTGCTTAAGTCGCTTTGGAGATCTACCTTCAATTTGTTGTTAATGAATCACAATGTCTGAACAATGGAAGTGTATGTGTTGGATCAACGGGTTTACTTGCCTGTAAAATGTCTTCCCGCTTTGTGTTATATATAGGTTCCGCAACACTGGCTGGTTTTATTGAAAAATTAGACATACTCAATAACAACACACATATAGCACACGCTCCTGTTGCTAATGGTACGAGAAGGGCGAAACTGTCTGTAAAAAGAAATAAAATTGATGTAGTTACTCATGTGATGATTCTGTGATACTGTGGACGAATAAACTTACAAAGGTGTTACACTATACGGAGAAAATGATTATGAGGGCGACACCTTAAATATGCCAAGAAAAACTATTGATGAGAACCGATATAATTATTTTGGTATTTCATTAGTAGAACTATGTGGTTTGTTTGACGTTCATTTGTAAAACGGAAGAATTTCTGATGATACTAATGGAGAGTATACGTGCACAGCCAATGAAGGGCCCGTGAAGTCGATTATAACATCGCATCCACAGATTTATTTAGATATATCAAAACATTTTCTATCCAAGACAGAGACGAATCGGTACATTTTCCATTAGCCACTAAACTACAATTTAATATATGTGTTTCCCAATTGACCCCATCTTATGCTGTTGTTGATTATGTCAAAGAATACTAACCTTATAAGAGAAATGTATGGTCTCAAGACGTAAAGACCACCTTATATTGAAATTATCACAAACCCTTGACAGTCTTACTGAAGATACCATCGACAACACTCAACTTGCAATACACACTCTTACCAAAATCTTCCAAACTGTGGCTGATTGCAAGAGAAATAGGCCCTACTGAACAGAATGTGTTCTAATGCAGAATGGTGGGATAAGGAATGTGAAATCCTCAAATCACGCAACTTTTGTGCCAGTTCCGCAATCAAAATACCTACGAGCATCTAAAGGCGTGCATTGCTGGACGAAACCTATTCAAATCTCTATGAAAAGCTAAACGTCTACGGTTTGAAGCTAATCAACGTAAAATCTTACTTAGCGTACGAAAAAAAACCTTCCTGCTTCTGGAAAACTATCAAAAGAGGACCCCGTGCAAGTGAATGGTACATATACTTAAAGACCTTTTCTCGAGTACAGAATTTCATGAGTCTTTCGAATCTCAAACAAGGGTAATAGATAATGATGAGATAAATTCGACAAAACCACTTAATAAACCATTTCTAGAAGAGGAAATATTCTCTGATATCCGTAATTTGAAAACAGGGCAAAGTCCTGGGCCTGATAGAATACCATCTGAATTTTATGAGCAAAATGCTCTGATAGTGTAGCCTTCCTTCGTGTTAATTTAAATTCTATTTTTGACACTTGAGCCTTCCCAGTAGACTGGGGTAAGAATTTTACTGACCCTATCTACGAAAAGGGGTCTTTAGGCGACCAAAAAGCTGTTGTCATTTGTGCGATTTCTCTCATAGATATAATCAGTAAGATATTAAGTACGATCCTGAAAACAAAATTAACTAGATGGGCAAAAGATAATCACGTGATTGATGAATCGCAAGCAGGTTTCCGCTCAGGCCAATCAACCATTGACAATATGTTTAATTTACAGGGTATAGCACAGACATATCTTACAAAACCTGGCTGCCTCTTTGTCGACTTTTCAAAAACTTTTGATCGAATCAGACACGATGTTCTTTGGAATAGTTTCAAAAATTAGGGAATACACTGAAGTTTTCTTCGAATATTAAAAGCAATGTATGGGATACTATCAGCATGTGTACTTACAAATAATGGAAAGACAAGTTTCTTCCCTTGTATAATAGGGACGGGACAAGGCTGTGTTGCTTCACCTATTATTTCCTCTCTTTTTATAAATGACATTACTCCACTTTGTGAACAAATTAGTTAGGGTATTCGTATCTCGAGTGATCTCCCTTGTATTTATAGTTTTATATTTACGGACGATATCGCCAACTGCGCAGAAAGTTCCGTTAAGATTGATGAATTCTGCAAAAGAACTGGTATGCAAGTTAACATGGATAAGACTAACGTAATCGCTTTTGGAAATGGCGGTTCCTTACGCAACTACGAAAAGTGGTTTTACCGCGAACATTAGCTCGAGGCTGAATATTTTTATCGATATATTGGTCTTTTATTTACCCCAAAAATAAATGGGGCAACCGCCAGAAAAGCATTTGCTGCATTTGCTGCTCAATCTAGAAAAGCTCTTCTTTCAAGCAATCATTACCAAAGAAGATATGGTTCCTTTGATTACCACGACACCTTCAAGCTTTCTGATATGATGGTGAAACCAATGTTATGCTATGGTAGTGAAATTTGGGGGTACGAATTTTGTGAGCAAGTTGAGTATATTCATGCTAATTTCTGCAAATCATTCCTGAGACTATCTCGACAAATCGACAACACCATGGCTTTGGGGAAAAGTGGGTGACCAGCTATTTGTCTTAAATATTATGTTGAATGTGTGAAATACTGTTGTCATATTCTAGCAATGGAATCACACTAATATCCCAAAAGTATATACCTATTGTTTAAACGACATGATGATATCGGTAGAATCAAATGGGTAAGTCACATTAGAACTCTTCTTCATTAGTACGGTTTGGGGTCTGTATGGCTCTCTCAGGACCTAGGCAACGTTAACCTGTTCATTTAAATTATTAAGCAGCGAGTCTCAGATTGTTTGTATCAAACTTGACATGAAAGCATTAAATCTTCTTGAAGATGTACAATATACAAATACTTTAAAACACTACTTAAATGTAGAACGCTATCTAACAATTGACTTGCCTTTCTTTCTTAGAAAAGCACTATTGACAAGCATAGGTTGGCTATAGAAATTGGTAGACACATTGGATTAGAAACACACCTGAGATTCTGTCTATTTTGCATAAACCAACACGGAGTAGAGATTGTTGAAGACGAGATCCATGCATTTTTTGATTGCAGATTATATGAAGAAATAAGAATGAAATACTTAAAATCGATATTTCTCGGAAACAACTCTAAAGTAGGCATTCTATAGACCTTTGCCGTCAAACAACCCGAATACAGCTAAAAGAAATAGCTCTTTACATCCATCATCTTCTTCAGTTGAGAAAATCTGTCTGATTATCAATTGATAGCAATATTCTATGTTTGTTCATAACCCTTCGTGTAAACTGCTATATATACCCATCAAATGAAGAAAACATCTCAAGACCACTGTGACAAAGGAAGAAATTGCATGGTTGTATGGACCAAAAAGGTTCTCCGTTGGTTAGAGTGAATCATTCCCAAAACAAACAGAAAAGTAATTATAAGAAAAATGTATAAATAATATAATAAAATTAATCTGTTCTTTCAACATTTGACAGAGCTAAGCAAACTATGTGTTAAGGCACATCACAGTTGACTTCTGGCATACACTTGGTGGGAAGATCCAACTTGAATATTGTCAGAGAATGAAATATCGAAACAGCTTAAACTTTAGTTCTCTAAACGCCAGAGTAAGCAACATCATTGCAGACGACACCCAGGAAAACTGAAGCCAAACTTCTTTGCCTGACCTGAAACCTCACTTATGAAAGGTGATACTCTAAACTAGTTCTTTGTCCAATTATGATTAATTTCAGAATGTGTACCAAAATAGAATAACTCATGAGTCTACGGTGTTATCAGAGGGTGTCAGTTGAAATATTTAATTCAATGATATGCACAGCAGATAAATGGTTTGAATGTTCAATATACTTCGCATCCAAATTGCTCCAACTTGAATAAGTAGTGGATAGATGGAACATCAATTCTTTCAATACCAAAGCAACAATAATACTGTTTAACACCATCACAACAATTTTCGAGTTTTATAAGGTAAGTTGGTATAATATTGTCGAACAATGTGGTCCTGAGATATAGCCCCGTCTCTGCCATATTCTTTATCACGGTTAACCATTTACAAAACAATAATGACTTTTGACCACTATGTTGCAGAAGACTTTGGAAATCATTGTGGGAAGAGGAAAAATTTCTCGCAACGAGCAATTTATCCTTTTCCCACAATGTTTTCAACCATATCAGAAGATATTTCTCAAATTTCATCATATTTTAAAATGTCGTCTGCAAACTCTTTCAATTTGGGACAGCCGAAAATTCGGAGTTTAGTAAAGGGTTAAGTCAATTTTATTGCATTCATTCATATTCTTGGTCAATTCTGTTCATGTGAAAAACAGTCAACATTTGATAAGAATGTGGTAAAGTTGACAACGATATAAAGTATGATCGATCCAAATTGTTAATCTTCACTTTTTACAATCAAAGCGCTGAAAACACTGAAGTACTGTGGTGCGTTTAAGGCAAGGTGATGGAGGATGCATTTTAAAATGAGACTGAACGGTAGTCTTTTTTTTTTCGCACATCTAGACATTTTACGATTTCCCATGTGGCAACAGTAAAAAGGGGTACACCATCGTCACGTGTTTACATAATGATAACAGTCTAACATTTGATGTTAAATTGAACAGCTTGAATACAGGATGCGTTTGGCCTGTTGTGAGATTGCTTCAACTGTTTAGTATAAATGCATTTTACTTTCAAAGATTTTGAAATTGTTTTGTGTCTGTGCAAAGAGAATAATTGTTGAAACCTTGAAAAGAATTGAAGTTGACGGATGAAAGTTGACTGAACATTTCAAACGTGTTTGCAATGTTTCATGAACTTGTATCTCAGAAGGAGTGAATGAAAGATAGATTTTGGAATTAAATTCATATTTAAGTTTAGAAAATCCATTGATGGAACAAGTGTGTCTCTTTATTTCTAGGTACTCTTTATTCAAAGCAAAAATGCACCCATAGCAAACTTCCCTTCAACCGATACTGTTTTCTATATACTCTATCTCTTTTTCGTGCGATAGAAAATGAAAGCTACTACGACATACAAGCAACTTTGACAGAAGGATAATTTGAAATTGATACAAAATATCAATATAACTGATTGTCACCATGGTTCTACTGAAAACTGAAAGAGCGTTTTGGGTCGCTTTTTTGTTGTCTATATGAGATTTTAATCTACACCAGAGATAGTCTATTGTTTAGTCTAGCATTTCAGTGTAAATGCAATTATGTTTCATTAATTCGTGGTCGGTCATTTAAAAACAAATGATGCTTTGATTTTATTCATATCGGCTTCAACAACCGTGTTATATGGGTCTCCTTTTTCCAAAGTAAAGGATGAAGCAAATCGCTACCATCAAGCACATAACACTCTCTTTCAGGACTCAGTTCACCACATCCTCATTCGATGCGTTTTTAGCATGACCTCTAACTGCCTAAATGATCAGTGGCTTGTCTGCTTTGCGAAGTATGTGTAACCAAGGTTAGGAAACCTCCAGCCAGACCGGGATTCGAACAAGGGACCCCCCGCAAACCGTGCGAACGAAATTCGTCTCGAATTTACTAGGAACAGCCTTCGTTTTTGGAACGAATCTGGAGAATCTATCACTGTAGCTCTAATAGTTAATTTACGTTAGGCACTAATGTAACTAATGTGAGAAAAACATGAAGCCAGACAGGGACCCGAACCTGGGACCTCCGCTAACCGTGCGAACGCTGTACAGAATGAGTTATCCGCCCTGCTTACACATTTAAATCTACCATCTAAATCGAAACCCTTTCTTCACATGTTCTTGGCTTCAAAGAGGGCGTGAAGAGGGGGGCTACGTTCATAAGACAATACGTCTTCAGGGGAAAGATCTCCGATTTTGACACTACAAGGAAAAGATGGAAGAGAAGGGCAGGATAAATGCACAGTCTTCAGCAATTCTTATCGTGGAGCTATTTCCAAGGGTATTTGCTCTATACCTTCTCTCAAATCTGTAAACAAATGCCGTTTTTCCTTTGATATCTCATATGATCAGGTTCCCGACTTCCTGAAGTACATGCGCATATACATCTGACCCAGCCACTATCCCATTGAAAATGTTTCTCAGAGTAGAATCAGCTGTGTAGGGTGAGCAGGTTCCAATCCTGGCGCATGTTCTCGAGATCAGAAGCATCTCTTTTGATGCATGCCTCAGTCGAGCCTTTGTGCTGTGGACTTCTAGTATAGACCAGGTCTATGAAACCCTGTATTGTACTATTGTACTCAGATGTTTCAGGTGCAGATAAGGTCAAAAAGCTTTGCATTTCCTTGGTTATCCCACTGTCGCCATTACCAAACGCCATAGTTTAGACTGTCCCAAACTGAAAGAACTTGCAGACAACATTTCAAATGTGATGAAATTGGAAATATTTTTTAAATAAGGCAGAAAACATTGTAGGAAAAAGAAAAACTTCTCGTTACGAGCTATTTCTCAATTTCCCAAAATGTTTTCTAGAGTGGTCTGCAACAAAGTGGTTATTTGTCGTTATTGTTTGTATTGGTTCATTTTTTTAATTTTCGATGACTCTGGAAAACATTGTGGGAAAAGGAGAAATTGCTCGTATAACATTGTGGGAAAAGGAAATATTCATCGACGAGTACTTTTTTTTTCATTTTCCTTCAATGTTCTCTCGGCTATAAGAAGATTATTTTCTAATTTCATCACATTTTGAAATGTCTTCTGCAAACTCATTCGATTTGGGACTGTCGAAAATTTGGCGTTTGGTGAAGAGTTAAATAGAGAGTAAAGAAAGCGAGTTAATACGGAATATTTTCTTGCCTAGTTCCCACAAACGTGTTAGTCTGCACAGTGAGGTGGATGAATAATGAGTTATTGGTGTCTGGTCCAAGTAGATGAGATTATCAGGTGGGCCTCAACATGTGGTATGTCAATTCAATGGACTAAGAATAATTCGCATCCCTTAGCCCCAAAACAATCAATTGTAGATATACAAAATCAACTGTGGAATGATTGAAAATGCCTTGAAATAGTTAGACATATTGCTTTTCATTCAATGTTATACCGTAAGTTACTTTAAGTTTCAGTGAGCCACATCATGTATCCATAGCAGATGACCGAGCCCTTTCTTTGCTTATCTTGACCGGCCTGCTGTACTGGGCCTCTGCAGAATTTAAATAAAGGAGAAACATTCTGTGCGTAACGGTCTTTTTCCCCAAAAAACAAAAGAAAAGTTGTTTCTCCCATAATTCACAATTGTCAGTTATTTCATATTGATGCAAACCGCTTCATAAGAATTTGAAAAAAAAGTAGGATTATTTTTAAGCCTGCAATGGACGATTTCTTATCATTTTGATCAAGGGAACATTTTGGTCCAGTCTCAAATGATGTTTGCTTCAGTACTTTGGCTTATAATGTTATAAATATTAGAATTAAATATCATAAATATCAGGGTCTTGTCTTCCTTCAGAAGTTATTTCAAAGACTTTGTGATCAGGAAGACTTGTAACAAAAACCGTTTGATTATCTTACTTAAAACATTTTGATTTGATGTTATAGATTTTCTTATATATAAAATAGATATTTTATATATTGTCTTCATTAATTTCCATATCAATGATAAGATTAGAATGTGGTTTTGTTTAACAAACATTAAGCTATCAAATATGAAGACTCGTGTTCAAACAATTTGATAAAATATAGCACGTTATACCTTGCCTTTAGTAATGATAGACACATAACTAGTTAGCTCGTCAATTCGGGTACATACGCATGTAAAAATAGAAAAGACAAAAACGTAGAATAAGACATACCTTTGCCGCCCATTTTGAACCTTACTTTAACCAATACACCAGGTAGACTGAATATAAAATTTGAGACTGCTAAATAGGCAATCTATATTGCTTTTCATTTTGGTATAGAGATACAACAGCAATTCACGACAGCTTGTCTTCTATTGTCTGGTTATATTGGAGATTACTGATGATTACTGATAACCGGGTAATTTATCGTCCCTTGCACTTGTGTGTGAATTAGCGTTTAACATGTACACCTGCAGGGCCGGCACTGGGTTGAAAAAACGTTTGAGCCACCTCTTGAACAAATTCAAAATCAAAGCGCTGATAGAGCTGAAGGACTAAGGTGCGTTTAAAGCAAGATGATTGAGGATACATTTGAAAATTTCATTGGGCAACATCTCGAGGAAACCAGCTGCTCCTTTTACCACCATAGATATTATTATTATTTATGTGAACAGAGACTGAACGATAATCTATTTTTCGAACATCTGGACATTTTACGATTTCCCATGAGGCAACAGCTACAATAATATGAAGCAGAACAAAGCGAGTAAATACGGACTACATTCCTAGTTCCAAGAAGGTATTAGTCCGCACAGTGAATGCGGATGTTTAATGAGAAATTGGGGTCAGACCGCTTTTTGTGTACCGATAAAGTACCGTCCCTCAAAAAGTGATATGTAGATTCATTGGACTAAGGCGATGAAGCTTCTCTGCCTACAATCTTATCAATTTGATATGAGAAGAGTGTAAGTGCAATCAAATTTCAATTTGATTTTTTTAATTTTCAGACCACCAACAGGCAGTAACTTCGAGCAAACAGTCTCTTAACATGGAAACTGCGAGAATATCAGTTCTCAATAAGAACGAGAAGGTTGTTACATCTGCTTTGAGGAACGTTTACTTTGCACAACATATCCAGCGTACTTGTGCCAGAACTGAATTATTTGTGTTTAAATCAGGTAATCTTTTTTACCACAATTAAAACATGCTAAGTTTAAACAGTTTATCAAAATTGAAAGCATTAGCATACAAAACTCCATACATAGCCTGGGGTCCGGGTCCGTAGGTATACCCCGTACTAAGGGTCACTACCTCCGCGGCCTAATGTTTACTACCATTCAACTAAATGTGACTGGTCTAAATTGGAAGCATATATAGACAACAAAAAGAGCAAGCCAAAACGTTTTCTCCCGCTTTTCGGTAGAACCATGGACATAAGCTGTTATATTGATATTTGGTATCAATTTCATATTAAAAATACTCTCAGATATGTGTGCTTTTAGAGGAATAAACATCAAAAATTTGATATTCACAATCCTTGTCACTAAACAAAAGATCGCTTTCAATTTCTTTACATGTAAACTGCTAAAATCCCGTGCTTTCATTAATTAATATGAAGTGAGCATTCGCAAATGTCTGTTCTTCTTTGGGAAAGCCAGTTAATAACTGAACAGGGAATTCTTTCCAACACACCTTTCAAGGTATTACACCCGTGATTTATATCTCTTGAAGGCGAAAAATCAAAAATAAGTCAGAACAATAAAATTAAATGTTAAAAAGAATAAAACTTAATGCCTAACCAAAGTTCATATTATAAGAATCTTTCCTGGATTAGATTTTTTTTTTTTAACTTTGTTGATGTTATTTTAATATCAATGCGAAAATTAAGAATTAAGGTGAGGTAAATGATATGAAATAAAAACCACGACGTAAGGGGTTGAAACTCTTTACAACAATGTACAACGTGTGAGTATTTTTCATTAAAGGCCCATAAAAAGAGATTAATGATTCATCAAACTATATTTTTTGGTACTTTTGGACAGATTCAAATAGTTATCACCAGAAAACACCATCAGCACAACTTTAATGTGTAAGTAAACCAGAAACAACCCATATAAGCAAGTTTTATAATACAGATTTCCTGATTCTTCACCTCTGACCGTTGAGAGTTGATACACACATTTTTGAACCGACCAATCAGAACTCTTTATTTTGAATATGTAAACAAACAGGTTGTTGATAAACATGATTGGATTGGAGACAACTATATTTTAACCACAAAATCATTTATTTTAAATGAGTCTATTTAATAGGGTCTCAATGCATTTATAAACTAATTCTCATGACCTTTAAGAATATAGTAAAAAAAAACTCCATATATTTTTTCAGTAATTTATTTTCTCTCCTCTCCTTTGATGTGCCTTCAAGTCCTTATCGAATTGAGCAATAATAAAAAAAATAAAGATTTTCATTAGTTGTCTTCCTCCTTGTTCGACCGAAATTCGCTTGACAGAAACGATGCTTCCATGGAAATGCGCGGTAAGTGTTTCAAAAGAACCATGTGACAATAGTATCTATAACTCCCACCTTTTACTTTGAGTTTAGCATGTTGTTTACACATTATACCCGTTTAAACGGTCTGCAATATCGGAGATTTGATAGTTCTTTAACGTCTCTGTAGTGTTATGAGCAGGGTTAGGAAGCTGTCAATAATCTAGTTCTATGTAACTTTAGAAATGCCTGTAATTATTACAACGATATAACACAATCTATTTTAAAATCTTATTCTCTGAGCAAATTTTCGTTCTGGCGAAGTTGCTTCGTATGTCGTAGTAACTTTCTTTTTCTGTCGCAGGAAAAAAGAAAGGGTATACAATATATAAGAATCAATAGTGGTAGAAGCAAAGTTTGATTTTAATGCTTTGAGTAAAGAGTACCTAGCCAAAAAATGACACACTGCATTCCACCAATAGATTCTCTAAATTTAAATATGAAACCAATCTCACTTTTTATCTTTTTACTCTTTATTAGATACAATCTCATGAAACATTGCTACACGTTTGAAACGTTCAGTCAATTTTCATCATTCAACTTCAATTCTTTTTGCATTTTCAACAATCATTTTCTTCGCAAGGACACATAACCATTTTGAAATGTGTCAAAGGAATATTCATTTAATACTTAAATAGTTTGTAAGTTCAATCAATCGCACAATAGACCATAGTGCATCCTGTATTCAAGTTTATTCAATGCAACATCAAGTGATAGACCGTTATAATTATGTAAACAAATGGCGTTTGTATTCCTTTTACTGTTTGCCTCAAGGGAAATCGTAAAATGTCCAGATGTTTGAAAAATAGACTATCGTTCAGTCTCTGTTCACAGAAATAATAATACTAGTTATGGTGGTAAAAGGAGCAGCTGTTTTCCTCGAGAAGTTGTCCAAAGAATTTCTCAAATGTATCCTCCATCATCTTGCTTTAAACGCACCTTAGACCTTCAGTGCTTTCAGTGCTTTGATTATCTATGGTACGTTGACGTAAAGATTGGATCTTTATACATACAAACATACATTTTATGAGCAACGGCAAAATAGTTTGCCTTTAGCAATTTACAATTCAAACATGGCAAATACATGAAATTACATAAAAAATAAAATACAACACAAAAAAGAACATTACAACAGAACAGTCATAAAACAATTAGTAGTTATAACTGGTAAGTACGATTAAATGTAGTCAAAATCAATTCAAAATCGTTTCCAATATATTTTTTCTAAAAAGCACATCTTTCTTTTATGTATTTTGATAATTTTAGTAATTTACAATGATTTGAGGATGACATGAGACTATAAAACTTATTAACAGTTGGCTGTGATAAATTAATCATGTATTTTTCACGTAAAACTCTATATCATGAGCAACATAATATGAAAAGAAATTCAGACTCGACAACTTTCATGCTACAGAGTTTACACAGGCGATTGTTTCTATCAATGCCGTTTTTTCTTCCGTTTTAATTACAAGTGGGTGTGAGCTCAAACGGGTTACTCGAATCACCGAAATACCGTAATACCACCGAAACACCGAAATACCCCTGAGATATAGGCTAACGAGAGTTATCAAATTTTATTATAATACCTATTAACTATATAATTACATAAAAGGATGTAAGAGGTACATCAAGCTGAGTGATTTCTTTTTCAAAGATCATTTTTGATGTATTAAAGGAAATTATCGAGTACAAAATTTTAAAGTTAATACAACTTGCCTTTACTAACGTATTACCGTAATACGTATGTGTATGCATGTTCCGCATGTAAGTTGAGCCTAGTGCTAATTAATTAATAATTTGCAAGACCACTTTTTTAACATTAGCAGTGAACATGTTCTCATCTGTGAACTCACTTGCACATATGCTTGGATCAAAAGCTTCAATGAATTTACGTAATGAGCTATTTTTCACAATTACATCAGCTTAAACATGCCATTGCTCCTGTATTACCAAAGTGCGTTTAGGTGTTACTATGATTTTAACGGGTATTCCTGTGTTTCGGTGGTATTACGGTATTTCGGTGAATCGTGTGACTGAGCTCATACGAATGCCTGTCAAACGCTTTCTAAGGCGATCATTTTGTATTGAGGTTAGATAATTTTGAAATTCGAAATTTTCTTTAAAATTACAATAATATGATAGTGTTGATGAGTTATTGATGTAGCTAGACCAATCTTGCATACATTGGTCACGAAGTCTTGATTTCAAAGCGCTGAAATGAAGGATGCTACTTTGAACATCTCGAGTCAAATAGCCAAAACCCAAATGACCATATGATCAACGATACTTTTCATTTTGTTAGACCAGCATGAGTTTGAAATATTATTAAGTTGGTCAAAATAAAAAAAAATTGTATCAAAGAACACGGGGAATTTAATATTTATATATATACATTAATATATATATACACACTTGGATATAAAATATTAATGTATCAGTCGTTTCATTAGACTAAAAACAAATCATTAAATCATTTGCTCATTGCAGAGATGTTTTCTGAAAAAAAAACTTTTTAAATAGGTTGTTTTATGAAGAAAAGATGAGAGCAAAGCAACAGTTTTGAATTCATCATGTTCACGAGAAAAAAGACGATTTCATTCTTCACACTTTTTTAACTGCTAACAATCTTTTCTGTTGTTATTTAAGATCTACAAAAAGCTGTTTTTCTTTGAGACAGTGGATATCCCTGTAGGCCCTTCCTCTTGACACCATGCCCTAACCCGAACAGCGACAGGGAGGAGAACTACAATATATCTCATATAAAAACTAGAAACATAATTGAGAGGGTTTTTGGTATATTGAAAAGGAAGTTCCAAGTCATGCATTCTGAGGTAAGAGAACATCTTTAATGCCTTCAAATGTTTGACACTAAAAGTTTCTTTGGATCCAAATTCACAAAAACGAACCTTAAATTATAAAGGCACATATACTGCAAAGATTTCAAGGGTTTCATTTTTTTTATCAAATTTTTTCTTTGTTTGATTTGTTTTTTCACCTCTTCAACAATTTTTAATTATACTTCGCTGTCTGTCTCATCATTTGGAGAGATTCCGTTTAAACTCACCATAAGGGCTGATCAAGCTTATTAGAAACAAAGACAATTCGTTATTCAATTTGGATATTTCCTGTTAAATGACATATTGATTGCAGCATTTATTTTGTTATGCATTAGTATCCTTTACATAATGGGTCAATGTCATAATGGTCATTGAACCCAATGAGTAAATTGTCTTTTGTGACAATGTTTTCACATTCAATATACTACAAAGTATGGTTGGCATTTCTGGTTTGAATTTTAGTTAAAAATAAAAACTTTCAATGGCAGATAGCATTTATCCTGTCTTAAAATATGTTTTACTCTATTCTCATCACTAAAAGGCCCCCTGTTTAACACTTGAAGATGATCAACTTAACAATTAAGTATGTTAAGGTTTATTTCTATTTAACATTTCTTTATTTCATATTCTTTATAGAATTGTGGCAATAAAATGTAGAACATCAAGACAAAAGGAAAAATAACTTGAGGAGTGATTAAAAGTGTGCTTGAAATAACAATGAAAGAAGTCTGGATAGTTTAATTCAATTAAATCAACAACTTTCAAATGAATAAAATAAACACATGCAGTTTATTCATAAATCATAAACAAAACAACATCTCAATTTTAGGTGAGAATGAGGCCAGATAAAGTCAGCAAAGTGATAATAGCCTGTGCAGTACTGCATAATCTATCCATCTTGTGGAATGAGCCAGATCAACTCGAAATATTAGATGATGACCAACCTCAGTCTGTTCCTTTTCTCGGTCATCAGGATGGACGTGGTGTGATTCATTTGTTTCATTGAGATAAGAAATATTAATCCAGCTTTATGGATTGCAACACCAGTTTGTCTTTAAATGTTATGAAGTGTGTATTCTAATGTTCTTTACCTTTGAGTCAAATGTCTTAGATTTCATATCCTAATAGAAATAACACAGAGTTAAAGGTAAGATTAACCAAATATAAGATGTTCTGCCTACACTTTAAATTGAATGAATGATGGTGCAAATTGAGTAGAAATGGTTGCAAAAAACTGTTTTACTATATTAAATGGGATAAAATGTTTCTTATTGAAAAATCAATACATGGCCATTACAAAGTTTAACAAATGAAATTTAAACCTCATTACTGGGTTGTGTCCTTAAATCAATCCAAAAGGATGTCCAAACAAAATGAAAAATTTTGGACAGTTCCTTACTGTTCTTTAATAAGATTATTTCTGTTGTGTTCATTCTTTGATGCATATTTGAAGAATTCCATTTGTATCTCTTTAAGGCTTTGTTGTGTTCTGAAATAATGAAATACATTTATTAAATTGAGTTGAAAGTACTATTGATAAGTGTTTTTACTTACAAATCTGATCTCATTTTAAATTTGAATATATGTGGGAAAGCTTTATTCACTGATATGATGTGACATTTTTAAAAAATAAATTTATAAAGGAATGTGATTGAAAATACAAATTCTAAATGTCTATAAATGGCCATTGATCTGATTTTACATTGTGGGTTACACACATTAAATTGTTTAGATGCTTTACTATATTTTCAACATACACAAGCTATATATATACCACACAGTTGTGAAACGGGCTGATAAGTTATTAATAATGTAGTTGTAGCATTTCAGCTAAATGGAAATGAAAAACTACACAAGGTGATCACGTCTGAATCAATTCCTTTTTAAAACATGCCTCTCTCATTATAATACTTACTTGTAACTCAATGGTTTACGTCATCACAATGAAGTGCATTATCGTCTGTAACTAATTTCAAATTGACTTCTCTTTGTGAATCTGAAATATCAAAAAATGAATATCTTCTTCCATTGGTGTTCTACGTATTCATGATGGTTATAAACAGGCAACCCCCACACACACACACACACATACAACCACACACAATACACCAGTAATGATTCAGGGCGCTGCAAAACAACTAAATCCAACGGTTGTGGAGAGTCTTTTCATTATGTATTACATGTAAATTTATACAAAAGGTAAACATGAAACGCACATATCAAACTTTGTTTAACCACTAAGTCACAACCGAAATACATCTACTAATATAGCGAGCAATGGATTGACTAATCAAAGTGCTGAAGGCACTGAAGTTGGATGACATGAATCAAATGGATGATAATCCTGCAAGGGTTAAAAGCAATGTCAACAGAATTTCATTTGCTTTACTGCTTGCGTTCATCAGCAATAGACTAAAAACTTTCAAATATCTCAAGGACATCCCAAGAACAAAACGCTAGTTAGGATCAGACTTTGGACATCAAGGTTATGAATTTTACATTAGGCCACATAGAACCCTACACAATATACTACAGTTGCCAAATGCATCCATATTGGTTGCTAGAATAATTATTACAAAAGAATCGTTTGAGTATGAATAGGAAAACAAATAGGAGACAAATACAACAAAGATAGTTTTATTAGTATTTAAATGTATTTATTTTTCAATAGCTTTCTCTTTTTATTAGTCGGAGACAAACATGTGTGTTTTGTTGACTGACTGGAAAATAATAAGTTTTACAAAATGTATGTTTTTATTATGCATATTTATACATATGCATATTTATATCTATGCATGTTAGTGACTGCAGAAATCAGTCTTATGGACTAAAATTTAGTTTTTTTAACTTTTACATATTATGATTTGGTAACATGCCCAAATCAATATCTAAAAATTTCAAATCAAAATTGATTAAAACTAAAAAAAGAATCAGTCATATTGGGAAACTTAAGGCAGTCTCTCTATTTAATTGTGACGTCTGGTTGTTTAATTGACTTTGGTTGGCGTTTCATCGTTTTGACTTCATCCGTTTGAGTATCGACAAGTTTTTTTGTGTGAACTACCGTGTATGAAATTTAATAACTTCTTTTCCCTTGATTCTTTCTTATCCAAATTGTCCAGTCATGTTTTCAAAAGAATGCTTTTTCTCAATATTAGGAGACACCAATGCAAATACTATGTATTCATTGTGAATTGTTTGTTTACCTTCTGCAGTATTTTCAGAGTTATATCTGACATATGACTAACAATTACAAGATTTAAAAAACACCCTTTGCTTTCTCTTAGCGTTACATATTTTAAAACGTTAAAAAGATGATAGATTGATTCTGAAAAAAATCCTAGTTCTCAAAATAAGTAATTATGTTTAGGATATTTAAAAACATTGTATAGGATAACAAATCAGACTCAAAACCAAAATCGACGACCCAAAACAACAACTCTCAAACAACGCTAGCTTAAATGTTTTTACTTGCTGTGCTTTCCTTTTAATAAATATTCCTTGTGAGCTATACATTCAGTTTCTATGAACAACAAACAAAGAGCTTGTTGCCAATTCATAAAACATGTTCCCTATGATACCAGGAAAAAACGCGATTCTCTTGTTCCATGCTGTCCTTAACATAATACAAAACTATCAAATGGAAAACTGATAAAGAAACCAGATGGCTTTAATATAAAACTATTTTTCTTTTCAAGCCAAACACTTTAAGATGGCAGTTCTTAAGGTTCTCCAATCCTACTCCTGTGTATTTTCTTCATCATCCCTGAATTTCACTCAACTGCCAAGGTCCTCTTACTGTTAATGGTTTTTTGGACACCTATAAAAGAGTATAGATGAAAATGATATTTAGATATGAATACCTTTTTTCTAAAGTGGTCTGAAGTGTCTTGCCAAAGAACACTCCTAAGCAACCAGGGGGGCTTTAGCATAGGATCCCTTGGTACAAAGTCAACCACCTTTACCATTAGACCACACAGGTCACTACAATGCTTCATCACAACTTTATACCATGTATATGTAGAGAATACAGAGTTTTATCTACATGTTCTATGAATTTGTTTTTCAAATTTAGATGGTGAAGTGCAACAGACATGACATCAAATACCATCAACTATTATTGAGTCTAACTGAAAGCATATACATATATGTAAACAAACATAATTTTTTTATAAGAAATAATTAAACAATTTTGTTAGCTTCACACACATTCTCACTAAGGGGAGAAAAAGGGTGAGAAAAATCTGTGTTTTTTTTCAAGTTATAGTTATGAGCTGGTTTTTTTTTTCATTTATCATTTCTTCAAGAGCTGTCTCGAAATACTGGCTTGTAAATAATGAATACTTGAATTCTTTTTCTTGCTATGGATAGTCTTGGGTGTTATTCTTTCAACCATTTTTTTCTGAATTAGGTACTACTTAATGACATTAGCATAATGTGTCCAGCATGGAAATTATGGTCACTTGTGTCAGTTGAAAACTAGATGACTCGTAAATGATTCATTCTACATTACGCTTATGGTTTTCTTTATAATAGAGTTTATGATCGACAGTGCATGTCACACTAGAAACGATGATCATTTCTTTGAATTAGGTAATAATATTTCTTTGTATTAGGTGATAACAGCTTGATTCAAAACATCCCACATTTACTCACAATCGTGATAATTAACATCAAAAGGATAAATTTCTCATAAGTCAAATTTCTCCTTTTTTCACAATAGTTTATATTTTAAAGATTTTTTTCACTCATTTTCTTCGTTATGGCTCTATACTTCATTTGTATCTAAATTTAAATCCATATGAGAGAATTGTTAAAAAAAAAAACATATCCTAAGTCATATATCTTAGTCGTTGTGATAGGACATACATTGTATCAACCATTTTGCATTACACTATATGCTAAGTCCGATATAGATCTGAGGGTAAAACATGCTTACCCTGTGGTACTGCATTCTATGCTGTAGCGACTGGTACACCAGACTGACATCGTCTGGGGTTAATTGGTGGTACAGGCATGCAAAATGCTTCTCTACAACCTTCGTCTGAAACAGAAATTATCTGATATAAATACCAACAGCATAGGTGTTTAACATCATTGATTGTTAATGACATCAGAGCTCAATTTTGGAGCACAACTTGTAAGTCACCACCACTTCTATGGAACTATTTATGTTATCAAATTTATCCTTTTCCCCTTTACTTTGGACAATCTTTAATTCATCAACCACATTAAATATCAAATAAACACGGAATATAATTCCAGCATGCTATATTCCAGCTTGCGATGTAAGGCACATAGAAAGTGTCTGTTGAATATCTAAGCATGACTTGCAGTCTTTTTAAACATAAAGGTTCTTGATTTAAGTGAATATTTTAATTTTCTTTACATGCTAAAATGATCACATAAGCCGAAAAAGGCAAGAAACAAATATATTCTTAATGATTTGAGAGCAATCGTTAGAATCAGCTTATACTTTTGACTGAACGGTTTCAAAGGTGTTTTGCAACAGATACCACAAAGTGAGGTATCATAGAGTGAAGGATTATGGACATGATTCTGATGTTACATAACAATGCAGAACATCAATGGTTCAATGCATTACTATAGAAAGTGCTTAATAAACATGAAGCAATTTCTATAGTCTCGCACTGAACCCTTAATATGTTCATATGGGCTCAACGCTTTCTCAACAACGTCTCAGTCATATCACAGTGTATAAGGAGGGGAAAATCCAATTAAACTTAATTTTCATTTTTCATCAAGAAAAAATAAAATTGAAACTCACATTGTCCTCAGCAAATACACTCCAGGCAAACATGGGTCCCAGGAATGATAGTCTGGCTACCTCCATACCAGAGGCCTTGCTAAGTGGCTTGGGGAACCAGTTGGGTAAGCTTACCATCTGAAATGTTAGAAAGAGAAAGATAAAGATAAGTTGTACTACAGCTATGTAGGGAACCAATTGGGTAAGCTTACCATCTGAAAATGTAGGAAAGATAAAGATAAGTTATACTACAGTAATGGAACATAAGTTATACTACAACTAGGTAGAGAACCAGTTAGGTTAGCTTAACATCTGGAAATGTTAAGAAAAGAAATATAAGTTATACTACAGCTAGGGAACTAGTTAGGTAACTAACCATATGAATATAGAAATAAATAAATCATACTTCGGCTGTACCTAGGTGGCTGTTTGGTGTAGGATTTGTAAATGATTGGCAGATTGAAAACATGAATAAGTCATGATGGTTAATCTAAATTTTTACTTTGTTTAAAAGAAATTGAGATTCGCATATTCAATGGATACCTGTCTTCATATTAACACATTATTTTGTTGCCAGAAAATGGTTTATTTTTGTCCATACATACCTAAATCAGGACATATTATACCAGGACAGGCATTTTTCCATGCAACTTTCAAACGCCACCATAACATTTTCTTTTTACATATACTGTATGTGAATGTATATCTCCCTTATATTGCATGAATGCATTATGACAGCATTGGTCACCACTTTGTGAGAATGAGCGATCGGTTTCTTTAAGAATTGTTTATATTGCCTCTTTGAGTTTTGCTTTTTTTTCACGCTTTGAAGCTGAAGTAACTTACATTGTTTGATAACAGACAGGACAAATATTTGCAGGTCATGCAATCAAAATATTAAATGGATTTCAATATACCTCTGCATCTGTTTCTCCAATCGAACTGTAAATAGAAGTGGATTAGTGGTGCATCATACTGCCTTCACTGTTTGCTCACTGTAAGTCATGGTTTCTGTTAGTTTTGCTATACACTCTGGTATTGAATGACCCCTTCATCTTCCAGAAGACAATGCTTTTTATCTGTGATTTAAAAAAAAATCTGCTATAAGGACTAAACATTTGTTACATTGGAAAATTGCACTAAGTTTCAAACATAGCACCCTATAAAATAGACAAACTTTTATCAGTAAAATCAGGTATGAGCAATTTAAAACAGAGAAATTAATTTTTCATAGTGATTTGCATAAGAAAGCATAAAATACTACTGAGAACATTTATATTTGATTGATAAACCTTCAAGCAATTCAGACAAAAATGGCAGAACCCATCTTATTTTTCGGCAGTCTTTTAAATGTTTTAACCTCCCCCCAAACCCAGCTGCAACAGTGTGGATTGAACTCAAGTAACAAAGTTTCCACTGCAACCACTTACTAAGCTGTTAAAGATACTCTCTCAGCGATGTGTCTATTTGGAGTTACAAACGTCAAAAAATTGGTATTGACAATCCTTGTCACTAAACCAAAGACTATTCACCATTTCTTTACTTATCAGATGCTTAAACCCTGTGCTTTCGTTAGATAACGTGAAGTGAGCATGCGTTCGTTAAATAACGTGAAGTGAGCTGTCACGTTTGTCTGATCATCTTTGGGATTAACAAAATTACCAGATTTCAGCAAGTTAAGAAATTTAAAATTATCTTCGATTTGGTGACAACAATTGTTAATATCAAATAACTACCATATATTACTATCATGGCATTTTGAGGTAGTCCTTAAAAACCACACCCACCAATGAATAATTCAAATTAAGATCATTGTTTACAAAATAAACCATTTAAAGGAAAGATACTTGGTCACTGTCTGTGACTGGGTTTTTTTCTGTGGTGAGTGATTCAATGGTCACTTCCCTTTGAGTAAGAGCTATACAGGTACTCATTACAAATGCTATGACAATATCATAGAGTTCATATAGTTTTTTGAGCCGGATGTGAACATTGTGTACATCTAATCCTTAGGATTCTATACGCCCCTGGTTTTGGTTGTGTTTGTTTGTTTGTTTTTCCATTAATGTACAGGACTCAGTCTTGAGTGTTATATTTGATTTATGTTTGCAGCAATGAGTACATTGAGTACTTTATTGTAGACTCATTACTTATTACAAGAATGCATAATGTTTACAAGCAGAATAAGATTAGTGAAAGAGGGGACCCCGTGAAAGATATTCCTAGTTATTGAAATGACTAAGATTATCCTCTTAATGTTCAATGGCTCTTTTCTAAAAGAAATCGTTAGACCTAAACGAAATTATTCAAGACAAACATTTAGTACAAGCTTCATACCTTCTCACCGGAGTGACACAATGAATTACGGTATGCTTTATTGTATCGAAGACTGAATTCATTTCAAGTATCTTGTCTTGAATGCCGAAGCCTAGATTAATTTGCAAACGTGTATGAGGTAAACAAAGATAGCAGCAAACATTGATGATTGGCAGGTTATCGACAACTTCCGGTCATTTTCGTAACGCATATTTTCGTAACGCATTTAAACAGAAAGTTAACAATGATTTCGATGATGAAAACCAAAGTATCCATGCAAATCAATGAAATATCATTTTACTTACCGTTTATATGGAACAATGCTCCTTCCAAGACAATGCGAAGAAAACACGATCGGACGTCCAACGATTTACTCTGATAGAAATATGTAGGTCAGTATCGCTATATTTTCGAACAGGAAACCTGGATAACTCGGGGCTTATTCTTTCAAAACTGATAGAAGGACCGATGTCAATTGCACCTCACTTTAGTAAGATAGTGATTAAAACTTCGGGGACCGAGATGGGAAATTTCAATCAAAATGATTCATGATTTATCATGTTTTATCACGAAATTAAGTAGCCGACTGATTGCAAGTCATGCATGAAACGTTTTAGTTTCTAGATCCCCTAGAATGTAACGTCATGGGGTTTTCCCCACTTGTCTATCGGTAAGATGGAAATGAGGCGGGGCTTTCTTCCATGTGATTGGACGACTCATGTCACATGACCTCCTTATTTGGCTTGTTAATGGGCCTAAAAATAGCAATATTCGGTCAAGGGAAAAATGAAAAAAGCAATATTCGGTCAAGGGAAAATGAAAAAAATAGTGCATACCATTTCCTATTAAATACGATTGCGGTGTCTCTAAAACTTTATTATTGACCACCCACCATCTTTCAATTATAAAGTTTGAATAAAAAATACATAGCATACAGTATATTATGATCAGCTTTTTAAAATATTGACGAGTATAGGACAAGTTCAGATGTCAGGTCATCCCACGGCGGTTCATTTTGTAATAAGGTCACCAAACGATTTCGGAATTATAGCCTTGTTAGATGACTGACGTCATCCAACAAAAATACTTTTCAGTCGAGATCGGTAATTTAAACTATTTCTTTCCCCCCTTTGGCGCCTCATATTCTTAGTGTGGTACGATTTGACGTTGCCGTAGAAGCGTATAAACAAACCTATTCTTAGCGATTGTTCAATATAAATATGATTGAATTTGATGTCACTTTTCGCTTTACTCAAGTTGGAATTACATTTTCGGATGACAAACATGTTTACCTAATGGTAGAAAAGCTGTCTCTGATTCGAATACCCCGAGAATCAAATAGAACGATGCCGAATCGGCAAACAAGTTCGCAATGTCCTCCAGAATCAGATCTGTCACCGCCGGTCTTTGTAGATGACACTCTCTGCCTGCTGACCTCCGATTTGGCAGCTGTTGTAAGATTCCTCCACTTTTCCTTTATTTCCCGCAACGGTCCTAGTTGTTATACCAACGCTGTTGATTTTCTTGCATATCTGCTCTCAAATAGCGTTTTGTATTTTTTTTTGTCACATCCGACGCACCGTTACAGCGTTTGGCATTTAAAGTATTTAAATTACTGATGACCATCACCTTAAGAATATCAATTTCTTTGAAATGAACGTTTTTGGCCCTCTTCCTTGGTGGTTCAGCCATTCTTTTCTAGAAATAGTTTCAGTTGATGCCGACGTTAAGTTGTTCCTATTTGGTAGTGTTCGGTAAACGCTAGAAACCGGAACCGACTTTTTATTGCATCGTGGGATATATTGGTTTGGTCCTCAAGTTCTGGTTAATTTTAACCAGTTTGGTTAGCTAACCACTTGGTTAACTGCCGTTATACAAATAGGTTACCTAGATTGGTTAGCTAACCAAAATGGAAATAATTTAACCCAGGGTAAGCAGTGAACCGTGGGTTAGTTTAACCAACGTTTATACAATTGGGTGCTGTAAAATAATAAAGCCAGGAAATATGAGAAGTATAAATAAGAGTAATGAAGCGGTACTGTAACAATTACAGACTTGTAAACAAAATAGACTGAGCGGTAGGGTTCGAGTGAATGGGGTCAGTTTCCGGAATGTATTTTACGGGCATATATCGTCCGCCGAAATCTCAGTCCGGTCAATTATTTACCAAAATGACGAAAAACAAAACGTCGCTGTGTAAAATAATAGAGCGTGTCGTAAACCTCGCCTCGGGTAGCGATTTTACCGGGTTCGGGCTCTGGATCAAAATTGTCTAAATCGGGTTAAACAATTAGTTAGTCAGGATGACACCACTAGCTTTTAAATTAGATGACAATTAAGGCAGCTAGAGCCTTATAAGAACAATAACAAAATCGTAAAAGGAGATAATAAAGATTTTAATCCCTTAAAGTTACAAAAGTCAAGTTATTAAACCAAAATGAAACAAAGTGCTTTTCTCAGAGTGTTTCAAGTTCGGACATAAAGCGTTCAATAAATGTCAAATTATAAAACATAAATTCACAAAGTCAAAACAATTAACTCTCCTAATACTAATCGGGGTAAAAGATAAATACCAAACAATGTACAGTGTTACAAAGTCAAACTAAGATGAGCAAATTAATTAATACAAGTTCAAAAATTATGAAGGAGCAAAATCTAAGTAAAAAAAAACTAATCTCTGCATCAGCAATTATTTTCTAGTCAATTTTTACAAGAATTTCCTCAGTCCAAAAACCCCTTAATGAAATAGAAATTACCAAAGTTCTCACTCAGAGTGACGTAGAGGCTCGTCAGAAGTTTTCCTAAATCCGAGGCTCAATATAATATTATTTATAAGATATAATTTTCGCCCAAAAAACAATTTGATTGGTCAGTTAGTACAGGTCAGTTGTTTATCAAAATTCCTTGCTGATAAGCCCTGTCCATTGTACTAAGTTGACCCTTGGAAACTGTCACCAAATTAATTGAACCACAAAAATCTAAAAACGGACTCTAATCTTGTTTTAACACAGATATCTGGAATCTACATGAAAAATCCTTCAAAATGGACCTAAACATGGCTAACATATCTCAAGTATGAAATGTTTGGTAGTTTGAAGCAACTTATTCAAGAAACGTCCCACCTTTCATGACTTATCTATTGTGAGATTAATTGATAAAGAAGGAAATCGTTCTACACACCTTACAAAAATAAGGGAAACAAAATAGTAATTCCGAATAAAACGTCACTGTTATCAAATAGCAAATTGTAAAGGAAAGGCGGAGAAACAACAATTTCTCCACTTAACCTACCTGTGCATAATATCTGCCAAAGGGGCAGTTATGAGGGAAAAGTAAGAGAAACTATACTATATGAGGGAAACGGTCACTTTAAAGTAAGGAAGAGCTGGACATCTAGTGGCCTGAGTCATTAGTTATAACCATGCAGGTGCAGGCAGAGTAAGTTTTAAAACCCTTTACACTTACAATAGGCTTATCAGCCTGTGTCCTATTCTATGATTTAGATACCAGGTTAGAGCTTACCCAGTATAGGGATTTTTAAGAAAATGCTCTCCAATCTACCATACAAAATTACACTAATTAAAATGACTTAATGTGTAGAAACTTTCACATCCGCAACAAGCGTCGTAACTCCTTCATCTAAACTAAGAGATTATTGTCAAAACATTTAAGTACAGACAGTCATATCAATCGTTGGCATCTGACCCCAGTTTGCTTCATTTAACAGTCTTTGTTTTAGTTAAATTGGCTATTTTCATTTATCTTAAATAATAAATGGCCTCCGAATGCTATTAAATTCTTAACTGATAGGTCAATGATCTTGAGTATATACACAGACTCAGTTTGGACGATTATAACCCTAACACTAAAGTCGTTCTTTATCTTTATATTCGTATAATTAGTTATCACCATCGAGGGTATGAATTCACTTGTTCGAAGGTATCGGTCATGGAGGAAAACTGATACTAGTTTTTGCGAGTTTTTAATGTCTCAATTCCTTCAATCCAATCCTTTTGAACGTCACTTGGTCAAAAGTTTAAGTCATCATCCCTTATCAATTGTCAAATGTTAACCTTGCCAATGCTATGAAAACCCTCAAAGTAGTGTTTCTAAAACTTTCACAAAAAGAGCCATTAAAAAAACTAAGATAAAACGCAAAAAAAATCAAGCGACTCAATACTAAATGCGCTTTTTTTTCATAGAATACTGCTTGTTATTCATCCCACAAGATAACGGAAGAGTAATATAAATACAAACTGTATATGAAACATTTGCCCTACAGAAGATTTCCTTTCAATTTCATCACATTCTGAAATGTTGTTTTCAAACGTTTTCAGTTTGGGACAGTCCAAAAGTTTGCGTTGTGTAAAGTGTTAAGTCTCATTGAGATCCGCTGGTTGCCCACACGGAGTATTTCTATAGACTCTCTCTGTGATGTTCGCTATCTGAGACCGATACTCATCCTGCTTATTCATTCGTTCACACAGATCACACATGGCCCTTTGGTAGACATCTCTGTACGGCACAGAATAATAACGGCTTTTCCTCGCCAACATTTCCGTGTACAGACTCTCTGACTCCGATATCTTTGTAAGGTAATCTGCCAGAGACTTAATGGACTTAAAGTCACCTGTCGAGATATAGGTGCCATTCGGAAGTACTCGTTTAATATCGCAATTCCTACCACCACGCACGACCATGATACTATCGTAGTTAAAGTTACTGAATAGTTTCTCGGTGAAGTACTGGTCGCAAAACGCGTTTTCGAAAGCTAAATAGAATTTGTACTTATTGATGATCTCAAAACAACTGTTGTGTACATATCTTTGACCACATGTAAACGGTTTTCCGCAACCACCGAATGAATCCAAGTCCATGTACTTTTGCAGACTTTGAACAAATTGTTCTCGTTTGGATCGTGTTGGACAATGGGAATGTACAATAAGAGCAGTTTTACTTTTATTCTTAAACACGCCCTCGAAGTCCTTATTACTGAGGTTGGACCGCTCCCGTACCTCGCCGTACGGTAAGTAGATATCCGTGCTGGATCGGTCGTAAGTCATGGTCCAGTTGAAGCTCGATACCCAGCCACCCCTCGTCCAGTGACCCCCAGTGTCCATAAACGATACAGGCGCCTCGTGGGCTGCAAAGATCCAAATCTGACCTGCTTTTCGAAGGAAGAAATCATTTGGCTTTACAAAACGACCGTCGAATATAACAGCATCACTGAGCGGCGCATGTGTTTTACCTATTCTCATCTCACAGTTCGTATACTTGCAGGACTTGAAATCTGGATTCATGGTCGTAAGGCTATTTTTAAAGTCGACGGGTGGATTGTACCATACTATACTGAATACGTGGTTTTGTACTTGTTTATCCACCTGTAAAGAAAAAAAATCACAAGGGTTCAATGCAATACTTGAAGCACTTACATTAAACCCTCGAAATAGGCGTTACATAGGACTGACTTATCACACATCATTTGAAAACGACTTTGACCACTTGCGATTATTTATGACAACGCCTACTGAGTTTGATAACCAGAAACTTTATATTGGTTGCTTTTTAGATCATTAGGAGGAATAGTCTTTTATCCTGTCACTAGTGTCATTTTGGGACGTATAACTAGGTGCCGTATAACATTTGTGATATCCGGCACTAACCATATAATACATCCACGCGACAAATCATGACGTCATAAGAACGAAATGACGTCATGTTTATATCATTGTCTACATATTTTTTCCTTCTTTCTCGCGTTTTATTTGTATATTATTTGTTTGAAAGAATATATAAAGGTAACAGGATAAATAGAATAGATGGTTGGTGTCTTTGAATGGGAAAAGTTATCGGACTCGGCATCGGAATATTATCCGTTTCGCCTTCGGCTCACCGGATAATATTCCTAAGCCTTGCCCGATAACATTTCCGATTCACGACACCAACCGTCTATTCTCTATTTATCCCTTTACCAAACACCAAATGTTCGACTGTCCCAAATTGAAAGAGTTTGCAGACGGTATTTCAAAATGTGATCATGAAACTGAATAAAAGTCTTCTCTTTTGTCAGAAAACATTGTTGGAAAAGGAGTAATTGCTCGTTGACATTCCAACTGTATCTCTGTTTCCGCGAAAACAGCTTCCACGCACGCCAAAAAAGTTCCCATCCTTTGTTTGTTTGTTTGTTTTCCAATTTGTTTTACATCGATTGTGAAGGAGGCTTAATAGCCCATCGAGTCACTCTCGATGACTGCTTCCTGGAGAATACACCAGTAATCGCGCCGGTTTGAGGCCTTTGACTTGACTAGTATTGTTTGAAGCACTTTAGAGCAATCGACTGAAATGATACTGGGTTAGTACACTAAGTTTACTATGTTAATATAGTTTAGAGAGCTCCAAGGACACGCTATTTGTGACTATTTGTTAGCTAAAAACGTTGCCAATGCCTATAAACTGGATGCTTATGCCTTGTTTTTTTTTTAACATTTACTTCAGCATAAGCTCATTTTCGAATCTGCTGCAGAAGAATGAATTGATCTTGAAAAATCATCAATCTGTTTATCACGATGGTTTTTTATTAACATTATAAAAAGTGCTTAAGTCGCTTTGGAGACCTACCTTCAATTTGTTGCTAATGAATCACAATGTCTGAACAATGGAAGTGTATGTGTTGGATCAACGGGTTTACTTGCCTGTAAAATGTCTTTCCGCTTTGTGTTATATATAGGTTCCGTAACACTGGCTGGTTTTATTGAAAAATTAGACATACTCAATAACAACACACATATAGCACACGCTCCTGTTGCTAATGGTACAAGAAGGGCGAAACTGTCTGTAAAAAGAAATAAAATTGATGTAGTTACTCATGTTATGATTCTGTGATACTGTGGACGAATAAACTTACAAAGGTGTTACACTATACGGAGAAAATGATTATGAGGGCGACACCTTAAATATGCCAAGAAAAACTATTGATGAGAACCGATATAATTGTTTTGGTATTTCATTAGTAGAACTATGTGGTTTGTTTGACGTTCATTTGTCAAACGGAAGAATTTCTGATGATACTAATGGAGAGTATACGTGCACAGCCAATGAAGGGCCCGTGAAGTCGATTATAACATCGCATCCACTGATTTATTTAGATATATCAAAACATTTTCTATCCAAGACAGAGACGAATCGGTAAATTTCCCATTAGTCTGTAAATTACAATTTAATGTACGTGTTTCCCAATTTACCCCATCTCATGCTGTTGTTGATTATGTCAAATAACACTAACCTTATAAGAGATATGTATGGCCTCAAGACTTAAAGACCGCCTTATATTGGAATTATCACAAACCCTTGACAGTCTTACTGAAAATGTCATCAACAACACTCAACTTGCAATACACACTCTTACCAATATCTTCCAAAGTGCGGTTGATTGCGTGAGATATAAGCCCTACTGTACAGAATGAATTCTAATGCAGAATGGTGGGATGAGAATGTGAAATCCTCAAACCACGCAAATATTTACTTTTGTGCCAGTTCCGCAATCAAAATAGCCAGGAGTATCTAAAGGCGTACATTGCCGGACGAAACCTACTCATACCCCTATAAAAAGCCAAACGTCTCCGTTCTAAAAATGATCAACGTTAAATCATACTTAGCATCCGAAAAAACCTTCCTGCTTCTGGAAAACTACCAAAAAAGGTACCCACGCATCAAAGTCTCAAAAATCACAGCAAGTGAATGGTTCATATATTGAAAGTCCTTTTCTCGAGTACAGTATTGTATTAGTCTTTCCAATCTCAAACAAGAGTAATAGAAAATGATGAGATAAATGCGGCAAAACCAATTAATAAACAATTTCCAGGAGAGGAAATATTCTCTGATATCCGTAATTTGAAAACAAGGAAAAGTCCTTGGTCGGATAGAATACCATTTTATGAGTAAACATGCTCTGATAGTGTACCCTTCCTTCATGTTATTTTCAGTGTCTATTTTTGACACTGGCACTGCAGTACATTTACCGTACAAGATAAGCTTTCCCCACGTACACAACATGGAAATAGAATAAATGAAGGAAACAGTGATACGTGTTCTGTGACTGACCTGGGACTTTAATGCCCCACCAATTAGTACATGTACTACTGTTCAACATACATCCAAATGTTGGTTATTCTCATAAATCGATTTCTTTTTATTATATGTCATATCAACGAACATTTAGTTTTTACCTATTGTTACTGTTCACAGATATACTACGATACATGCATCTTTTTATACAACTTAAACCTAAACTGGACGACCAGTATCGCACGTGCAAATCTGGTTATGTATAATGGCACCTTAACATAGGAGCGTGCTTTTTTGTCGATCAGTCCTTCTTGTCATTACATGCACTATTGAATTTCTGTCATCTAGCGCTGATCAAGAACACTATTGTCTATAACGAAAGCCTTTATGTTCTTTTTATTTTCTTATCAAGAATTATATTATACCGGATGATAACTCTTATGAATTGTATGTGGCACACATGTTGTGTTTTAAAACTGTATTTGATCATTGCTATCCGGCATTTCAGTACATTTGCCGGCCAAGAGAAGCTTTCCCCACGTGTACAACATGGGAATAGAATAAATGAAGGAAACAGTGATACAAGTTTTGTGATTGGCCCGGGACTATCAATGCCCCACCAATAAGTACATGTTCTTCTGTCACCCTATAGTAATGAATATGCAAAACTGTCTCCTTTTCTATTAGCGATAAGCGTTTGTTTAAGATATATTGTATACCATTTAAGTTGTAATACGTAAATATGTAATATTAAGACACACACATTTTTTCTACACATACATCACATACTATCAACAACACATACATGTGCACCCACGCTAGGAATTCAGCAATTTACAACGCACTGGATAAATACGATTACTCTACCACACAATCACCATCCTAACCCAGACCTAACTAGGATAAAAACATATACTTTGTGCTTATCTTCGTTTTATGACAATGGTTTCACCTTTAAAACAAAACATGACAAAACTTGATATAATTCATATCGCGTCTCTCAATGTAAATGGGCTTAGAGAAAGCTTAAAGAGAGAGAGAGAGAGACTTCTAGCCTGGAAAAAGCAACAAAAAATAGACATAATGTTTCTACATGAAACACATTTTACCCCCGAACTCACAACACCGATTATTAAACAATTCAACGACTGGAACGTGTATCATTCTTTCGGATCGAATCAAAGTTGTGGTTGTTCAATTTTAGTTTCAAAGAAAGTACAGTATATATGCACTAACCATTTAATTGACCCAAAAGGAAGATATGTTATCCTTGACGTAACTATAAATAATAAAGAATTTGCTCTTATTAACACATATGCCCCTAATTTAGCTAATCGTATTAATAGATATATGGAAAATAAGAAACCCAGACAAGTCCCAGTTCACTTGGAGAAGACAAAATGCAATAGAAAAATGTAGAATAGATTTTTGGTTAGTTCAGGAAAATTTATTACCTTTGGTATATAGCTGCGATATTCGACCAGCACAAATAAAACGCACAGATCATTTGGCAATTTCTCTCAAAATAAAAATCATAAACGATAAAGGCAATGGATACTGGAAAATGAACAATACTTTATTAAGAAATTGAAACTGAAATACAAGATATTTACAACACTTAAGCCAAAGGTGCTCAGATTCGATCGCGCATACAAGTGCTTGATGAAGGAGAGACCAATCTGAAATACTTTTTAAATTCAGAAAAGTCGAGGCAATCGCGCAAAGTAATAAGCTCTCTAACTGCTGCACAAAACAAACGACTTATCACCGTACCAGAAATCTTAGACGAGGAGGTAAATTTTTTCCAAACTCTTTATAAATCAAATAAAGTCAAAAACAAAGAAATAGATGAATATTTATCAAGTATCACTCTAGAAACAAAACTTGACCAGTTATCATCAAACTTATGTGACGGCCCACTCACATCAAGGGAACTTAAAGAGTCTGTTTTGAATATGAAGCATAATAAAAGTCCAGGAAGTGACGGCCTGACTGTTGGATTTTACAAAGTTATTTGGTTGAAAATAGAGTCGCTTATTATTGAGTCTCTGAATTATGGCTACAGAAACGGCCATTTATCAAACACACAAAAGCATAGTATTTTATCACTTATATAAAAAAAAAGGAGATCCTGAAAATATTGAAAATTGGCGACTAATTTCCCTATCAAATGTAGATTATAGAATAGCAGCACGTGCATTGGCTAAAGGTTTACAGTCAGTTCTCCCACAGCTTATAAGCACTGATCAGCAAGAATACTTGAAAAATAGATTTATAGGTTACAATATTAGACATATACAAGATATTATTGACTATACAGACGAATTAAACATAGGAAGAACTTTATTATTTTTAGATTTTAGGAAAGCCTTCGACACAGTAGAATTGGATTTAATTTTCAAAGTATTACACCTCTATGGTTTCGGTCAATCCTTTATTCACTGGGTGAAAACAATATATAATACGATCACTGGTAATGTTCTTAGTAACGGATTTAAATCGCGTAAATTTATGTTGAGTCGATCCATTAGACAAGGCTGTCTTTTGTCATCTCTTCTATTAATTCTTGTCGCAGAAATCCTTGCAACTAAAATAAGATATTGTAATCAAATCAATGGTATCGAAATCACCAATAGTTCATCCAGACAAATGAAAATCACTCAACTGGCTGATGATACAACTTTATTTCTGCAAAACGTAAATGATATACGCATAGCACTTCAAATAATTAATAAATACGGAAAATACTCGGGCTAAAAGCTAAATAAATTCAAAACAGAAGCAATTGAAATAGGCGTGTCCATAAACTTAACACAATATGATTTGGCTATGATAAAATGGACAACGGAAATAAAAGCATTAGGTGTCTACTTTGGAATAGATAAAACTTCGTGTTTAGAAAAATATAGGAATTCTAAACTAAAGAAATGCCAAAAGCTCATAAACAATTGGACACATAGAAACCTATCATTCTTTGGCAAGGTAAAGATCATTAAAACATTACTTTTACCCCAATTTACATATCTGTTTCACTTATTATATGTAACAGATAAAATAATAAGTCTGATAAATAAGATGATCTTCGAATTTCTTTGGAATGGATTATTTATTTATTTTTATGGGTTGTACATCACATCAACATTATTTCAGTTATGTAGCGATGCCCGACTCTTAATGGTGAAAGAAGACCCCATACTTAACTGCCCATAAGGGCTGGTCAAGGCGGGTAGTACCATCGGCATTCCGTAAGTCAGTCAGGAGACTGCCTCTCATGAAAATCCATATCCCTCTCAGGATTTGAACCCACGCGGAGAGGGGGCATGTGATTTCAAGTTATGTACTCTAACCACTAGGCCACGGAGGCCCCTTTGGAATGGATTAAGAGAAAAAAAACGCACTACACTGATTGGTCATAAACTTGAAGGTGGAATAAACATGATTGATGTAAAATCATATCTTAAAGCTTTTAAATTTAACTGGATTAAACGATTCCTTTTAAACCAGACGAACTCAAACTGGCAAAAAATTCCAACGTTTTACTTTAACCAATATGGCAAAAACTTGTTAATATTCTACACTGATTGTGAATCAATTAGTAGCCTTCCAAAGGTGAAACACAAGATTCCACCATATTATACACAAATTTTTAAAATATGGTTAGAATTTAATAGAACCAAGTGCAACAACAAAAAATGTACAAAATTATACGATATTCGAAAACAAGTCATTTGGGGAAACACACACATAAGGAATATGTCAAATAAAACTTTATTCTTCAATCGATGGATCGATTCTGGTATATAATTATTAGATAACATCATATGAGTAAGTGGTACTATTTGTGATGCTAAAGTCTTTAAAAAGTTAAAAGATAAACGAAATTGGATCAGTGAATTTAATATCATTGCATCATCAATTCCTCGTTCATGGAAAGCAATTGTCAGAAATAACAGTCCGATTAAATCTAAGATTAAAACAGAATTGTAACTGGGTTTAGGCAATTACAAACTTAATGATCCTAGAAATAAAGATGTATATGACACGTTTATGAAGAAGAATTTCGAAAAGCCATTTGTTCACACTTTCTGGAAAACAAATTTTAATTCCGATATCTCTTGGCCAAGTGTTTACCAATCAATCCATAGACATAGTCCTCACAATCGAATTAAGCAGTTTATGTACAAACTTATACATTATACATTATTGCAACAAAAGAAAATCTTAAAAAATGGAAAATAGAATATTCTGATTTATGCAATGTCTGTAATTGCAAAGAAACTTATGAGCATTTCTTCCTTGAATGCGTAGGTATTCAAAACATTGTGAAATCTTTCAAAAATATATTCTCATTATTAGGTTTTGGAAATAATATTTTCACCTTAAAATCAAGTGTACTAGGATATAAACCCAATTTTGACGAATATGACATTATAAACCTTATACTCAACACTATGTCTTTTACGTTATATAAAACATATTATATATCAGACAAACGCACTAAGAACATAGATATAATTTGTGTCTTTAAAATGAATGCGAAGTTGCTATAAATCTAATAGAAAACCCAAATTTTAAAGACACGAAATTAGTTAAAAGAACACTCCAAAAAATTATAAATATGCTTTGACTGTGTCTATGCTATACCACATATTCATCTAGTGACGCCTTTTCTCTACACAACTGCTCACGCATCTCACTGCACACGCACATATCACCACCATTTAACTCTGAGTTTTCGCTCACCAGCACATACCCTGATTAAAGTCGCATCTTGCAGTCACAAGGTATGACTTAATCACTTCTTCAATTCCCAAACACATCTCCTATTTCAGCCATCTAATATTTCGTTTTCGATTAGATGGCAACACAATGGGTTTTTGTTACAATGGGGTGTGATACAATATATAGGCTGCACTATTTTCTCTGCCTATTGATTTTGATTTTCACGTTGATATACATATACTAATTCAACATTAGTTTTATTCACCTACTTAATTAGTGAATATTAGTCTCATTTAATCTCATGATAAAAGGTAAAAAGAAAATTATGACACGAATTTTTAATTTGTATGATTTATATACGCATAATTATAGCTATTTCTGCTTTAAAAAAAATCCTCCTTTCTCTTTGTCAATAAGTTTAGCTTGTTCAACATACTTCATTACGAGACTGTTTCAAACTGAAAGCAGCAGCAGATGACAAAGTATTGCATGAACAAAACCAGTGTGACTATAAACGAAATTGCTTATGTCGAGCAATTTGTTTAGCTGTCAAATTGGTTTCTGAAGTCTTCTTCTGCCAATGGGTTAATATAAAATTTCAATACAAAAAGTGGATCTGTTCTATTATCTATTTTTCTTTTTTAAATGCCTGTTTGAATTATATTTCACCCTTGCTAAAGAAATCTAAGTTTTATATACTTCAGAAAATGCTGTTCAATGCGAATATATAAACTGCTAGACAAGTCTTGTTATTTTAAAATAATTTGACTGTTCTCATTCTTTGTGGAGTTGATACTTCCTTCAATTATTGTATTTATGACAATCTTTAAATACGACAGACTGCTTTAAATACATTTTTGCAAGCAAATACTTTTATTAAACCTGTTTTCCAAATACTAAAATTGATCATATATTTGCATTATCATAAATGGCTAACATATTTGATTGTAGTATTTATTCATGTAATTTTATGAAAAATAAAAAAAAGAAAAAAAAGAAGGAACTTAATAAATGGAGGAGAATCATGTTCATTAAAAAAATAAGAAAAAAAAAGAAAATGAGATAGATGCGTCAAAACCTCTTAATAAACCATTTCCAGAAGAGGAAATATTCTCTGCTATACGTAATTTGAAAACAAGGAAAAGTCCTTGGCCGGATAGAATTCCATTTTATGAGTACACATGCTCTGATAGTGTACCCTTCCCTCATGTTATATCTAATTCTATTTTTGACACTGGAACCTTCCCAGTAAACTGGGGTAAGAGTCTCATTTGCCCAATCCACGAAAAGGGGTCTTTAGACGACCCAAATAACTTTCGTGCTATTTCTCTCAAAGATATAATCAGTAAGATATTTAGTACTGTCCTGAAAACAAGATTAACTAGATGTGCAGTAGCTAATCACGTGATTAATGAATTGCAAGCAGGTTTTTGCTAAGGCTAATCAACCATTGACAATATGTTTAATTTACAGGGAACTGCACAAACAAATCTTATAAAAACCTGGAGGCAGATTCGACTGCCTCTTTGTCAACTTTTCAAAAGCGTTTGATCGAATCAGACACGATGTTCTTTGGAATAGTCTCAGAAATTAGGGAATACACGGGAATTTTCTTCAAATATTAAAATCAATGTATGGGATACAATCCGCATGTGTACTTACAAATAATGGAAAGACGAGTTACTTCCCTTGTATAATAGGAACCCGACAAGGCTGTTATTTCCTTTCTTTTAATAAATGACATTGTTTCACTTTTAAGCGAACAAAGTAGTCAGGGTATTCGTAGCTGGAGTGATCTCCCCTGTATTTATAGTTGATATTAGATTGCGTTAGCACCTTAGGTAGCAGTACACACTAACGGGCCTTCGTTTGGGACGGCAGGTGCACGTCTGTTAAGTCTCGCCTCACTGAGTCGCGAAAACAAAACGGACGAAAGCAATATTTACACACCAAATGCATATTGCCTGTGGCTCTCTAAAAATATGAAAAGAAAATCTGAACAGTTATCATAGACCTTATTCCTTGAGCAATAACCGGTCATGAACGTGGCAAAAAATCATGTGTCCGAGGCCCAATTTTGACACATTTTCAACTTCTATACAGAATTCCCTGCGAATACAGGAGGTCCATCGCCACTGTTTGCACTTTCCACACAGTCTAGGCATACAACTTATCCACAGAAAAGTGGTGCACGACCATGAAGATTTTTTGCTATCGTCCAATGTATGTACCCACCTGAAAAACGCACTATTTTGACGCCCTTTTCGGTGTTTTTCCCAAGCAGCCGATAAGTTCCAATATTGACACTTCCAATGCAGAAATGTGTGTAACCAGCATATTCGTATTATTCAATATACCCTAATGAAACTTTATAATAACATTTACATTCAATAAAAAGCATAACAATGTCTCAGCACTGCTTATTATCAAGAATTTCTCCTTTAAACGGGTTGGAAGGCCCTACCAATTCGAAACTAAAGGTCAATTAGTGTTTACTGCCCCCTTAGTCCATTGAAGTTACATACCACTTTCTGAGGGACAGTACTTTACAAAGTGTGGTCTGACACGAATTACTCATTATCCATCCGCCTTTACTGTGCGGACTAATACCTTCTTTGAACCAAAAATGTAGTCCGGATTCACTCGCTTTACAATCTAGAAGACGTACGTAGCATATTGAGCGGTTAGACGGTTAAACCCACAACTACAGTTACAGTTTATCACGGCTATAACGTCAATACAACATAAACACATCAGAATGGCTTGGTCTAAAAATAGGTACCTACAAACCCTGAAAAGTTTTACTCGCTTTGTTTGGCTCTAATTTATCAGTGTCACGTTTACATTCTCTAAGACTTGCGTAGCAGATTGAGCTGTAAGACGGTAAAACCCAAAACTAAAGTTTACGACGGCTATAACGTCAAGTACACATAAACACTTCAAAATGTCTTGGTCTAAGAATAGGTACCTACTTTAACCCTTTCCCAAACAACAAATTCTGGACTGTCCAAAATTGAAAAAGTTTGCAGACGACATTCAATGTGATGAAATTTAACAATATTCTTCAGATAGAGCAGAAAATCTTGTTGGAAAAGGAGAAATTGCTCGATACGAGCAATTTTTACTTTTCTCACAATGTTTTCTAAAGTCGTCTGTAACAAAGTAGTCAAATGTCGTTATTGTTTGGGAAAGGGTTGATACCGTATACTTACCTACGTTCATATTACACACAAACATACTCAAGAGAGGGACTCAATAAGCTTAAAGCTTCCGTCCGAATCCGGTAGTAAAAATATTTCAAATCGAAATATGTTTAAACCTTTATCATTAGACAACCTATCCTTGTCTATTCCGCTCAATAATGGACTCGGCCACTTTTTATCGTAGATAGGTAAACAACAGAACAATAGGTTGATCAAAGTTATCTATTTTTTACAATTTTCATCATAGCTCCCTTTACATATTTGCGTTTTTCGGAGAAGTGATTTTCGAACTTCGGACGTAAGACGCCGTTTCTTTCAACCATACCATACATTTGCACGGTTTAAAGTTTAAACCTTTACCAAATGCCAAATTTTAAACCGTCTCAAATTGAAGAAGTTTGCAGACGACATTTCAAAATTAAATTAAATTGAAAAATAATCTTCTGATAGGGCAGAAAACATTGCGGGAAAGGAGAAATTGCTCTTAACCGCCACATTTTAGAATGTCCCAAACTGAAAGAGTTTGCAGACGACATGACATTTCAAAATGTGATGAAATTAAAAAATAATCTTCTGATAGGACAGAAGACTTTGCGGAGAAAATGATGAATTGCTCATTTAGAGCAAATTCTCCTTTGTCTATAAAGTTTTACAGAGAATTCTGCTACAAACTGGTCAAAGGCTTTTCTTGTTTGGTAATGGATTAAGACCGACTGTTAGGTTGTGTGTGAGCGTAATATGTGTCTCGGTTGATCGAAAAAAAGGCTTCCAAACGCAAACTTTTAAACTGTCTCAACTTCAAAGAATTTGCAGACGACATTTCAAAATGTGATGAAATTGAAAAACAATCTTCTGATAGGACAGAAAATATTGCAGGAAAAGGAGAAATTGCTCCCACCTACTTTTAGAATGTTTCAAATTGAAAATGTTTTCAAACGGCATTTCAACATGTGATGAAATTGGAAAATATCTTCTGATAGGACAGAAAGCATTGTGTGAAAAGGAGATATTGCTCTTAATCACCAAATTTAGAATGCCCCCAATTTAAAGAGTTTGCAGATGGCATTTCAACGTATGTGAAATGTAAAAATAATCTTCTTCGAGAAAAGAAAACATTGCGGGAAAAGGAAAAATTGCCCGTTGAGAGTGTTTTCTCCATTTCCCAAAATGTGTTCCAGAGTCGCCTGCAACAAACAGGTCAGATGTACTATATGTTGGAAATCGCCGAAGTAGTGACACTTTGCTTTACACGGTGCAAAGGAAGAGATTGTATGGTTAAAGAGTAAATCTGCTTTTTTGTCACAATATGAAATACCCCTTGCCATATAATCTGCATTGGGAGAATCCATATCTCATAAAAAGTCCAAATGCCATCACCGGAATGTGAAACCTCACAGAGGGGGCAACGTGATTAAAATTAGTAAACCTATTCCTCAAATGGGTTAATGTGACTTGTTACAATTGAAGCAAAATCAGACAAGAAACAATTACTAAAGTCGTAATAACAAGACATAATACTAAAGTATTATACACGTGTCGTTCATCTGGTGCCCCCAAATGAATCGTTTGAAGTTAATAGTGCGGTTGATTGAGATGGACTACACCCCCTCCCTAACTCGGATGATCCAAGCTGTAACTGTAGGATGTAATATCTGCGTCTGGATCATTCGTACTTCCCCCGAAATCAAAGCACCATAATGCGAGGCTGAAAAATGCTATCTCTCAATGTCCTTTTCTATAATTATTAAATCAATGCATGTAAGAGTAGGAATAAGAGCAGTTAACATTGCCTTTTTAAAAGAAAAAAGGAAACAATCAAAATACAAATACCTTACCTAGCCTGGGCTCCGGGCCCGTAGGTATACCCCGCACTAGGGGTCACTACCTCCGCGGCCTAATGTTTACTACCAGTCAACTAAATGTGATTGGTTTAAATGAAAGCAAATATAGACAACAAAAACAACAAGGGAAAACGTTTTCTCCCGGTTTTCGGTAGAACCATGGACATAAGCAGTTAAATTGACATTTGGTATCAATTTCATCTTAAAAATACTCTCAGAGATGTGTGCTTTGAGAGGAATAAACATTAAAAATTTGATATTCATAATCCTTGTCACTAAACCAAAGATCGCTTTCAATTTCTTTACATATAAGCTGCTAAAAACCCGTGCTTTCATTAATTAATATGAAGTGAGCATTCGCATATGTATGTTCTTCTTTGGGAATGCAAGTTAATAAATAATCGGGGGAATTCTTTCTAACGCACTTTTAAAGGTACTACACCCGTTACGTAAATCTCATGAAGGCGAAAAATTAGAAAAGTCAAAACGATGAAATTAAATGTTAAATAGAACACAATTTAATGCCATTTTAAAATCAAGTTTCCCAAGTTTATTTCCCAACTCCGTTGATGTAATGTTTATTTCAATGGGAAAATTCAAAATTAAGGTGAGGTCAATGATATTAAATAAATAACACGACGTAAGGGGTGGAAACACGTTCCACCAATGTAGAAAAAGCGATTATTTTTTAATAAATCCTTATCGAATTGAGCAATAATGAAAAATAAGGTTTTTCGTTTTTTGTTTTCCTCCTTGTTCGGCCCAAATTCGCTTTACAGAAACGATGCTTTCATGGAAATGCACTTAAATGTTTCCAAAGACCCATGTGACGATAGTATCTATTAATACAACCATTCACTCTACGTTTAGCATGTTGTTTACACAATAAACCCATTTAAACGGTCTGCAATATCGGCGCGTTTTATGTTATTTAGAATGTTCCAAATAATCTAGTTCTATGAAACTTTAGAAATGCATGCAATTATTTTTACGGTAAAAACCAATTTATTTAAAAAGTTAAAATCTTAATCTTTGAGAAAGTCTCTTTAAGAGCAAACTTTCTTTCTGGCAAAGTTGCTTCGAATGTCGTCATAACTTTCTTTTTCTAATGCAGGAAAAAGAGAAAGGGTATACAGTGTATAAAGAACAAAAGTGGTAGAAGTGAAGTTTGCTTTTAATGCAGTTTATGCTTTGAATAAAGAGTACCTAACCAAAAAGAGACACACTGCGATCCACCAATAGATGTTCTAAACTTAAATATAAAACCAATCTCACTTTCTATCGTTGTTTTACTCTTTATAAGATACAATTTCGTGAAACATTGCAAACACGTAAGAAACGTTCAGTCGCTTTTCATCCGTTAACTTCAATTCTTTTCGTAGTTTTAACAATCATTATCTTCGCACAGACACATTATCATTTTGAAATGTTTGAAAGGAAAATTTATTTATATTGAAATAGTTTATAAGTTCGATCAATCGCACAACATACCCTAGTGCATCCTGTGTTCAAGTGTATTCAATGTGATATCAGGTGATAGACTTTTCTAATTATGTAAACAAATGCCGTTTGTATTCTTTTTTACGGTTGCCTCATGGGAAATCGTAAAATTTACAGATGTTCAATAAATAAACTATCGCTCAGTCTCTGTTCACAGGAATAATGTTGCCCAAAGACATTTTCAAATATCCTCCATCATCTTGCTTTAAGCGCACCTTAGTCCTTCAGTGCTTTCAGCGCTTTGATTTAATATTTACAGGCGATATCGCCAACTGCGCAGAAAGTTCCGTTAAGCTAAAAAATCAAATACGTGTCATTGATGTATTCTGCAAAAGATCTGGTATGCAAATTAACATCGATAAGACAAAGGTAATTGCTTTCGGAAATGATGATCCCTTACGCATCTACGAAAAGTGGCTTTACCGCGACCATCAGATCGTGGCCGTACCTTACTATCGATATATGGGTCTTTTATTTACCCCAAAATTAAAATGGACAACCACCAAAAAAGTATTGGCTGCTCAATCCAGAATAACGTTTCTGTCAAGCAATCTTTACCAAAGAAGATATGGTTCCTTCGATTACCACGACACCTTCAAGCTTTCTGATATGATGGTGAAACCATTTTTTGCTTTGGTAGTGAAATTTGGGGGTACGAATTTTGTGAGCAAGTTGAGTCTATTCATGCTAATTTCTGCAAATCATTCCTGGGCCTATCTCGACAAATCTACAACAGCATGGCTTTGGGGAAATATGGGCGACAACCTCTTTGTCTTACATATAATGTTGAATGTGTGAAATAGTGTTGTCATATTCTAGCCATGGAATCACAGTAATATCTCAAAAATATATACCTATTGTTTAAACGACATGATGATATCGATGAAATCAAATGGGTAAGCCACATAAGACCTCTTCTTTATTAGAACGGTTTAAGGTTTGTATGGCTCTCTCAGGACCTAGACAACGTTAATGTGTTCATTTCAATTTTTAAGCAGCGAGTCTCAGATTGTTTCTTTTAAAACTGGCATGAAAGCATTGAATCTTCTTGAAGATGTACAATATGCAAAAACTTTAAATCACTACTAAATGTAGAAAGCTATCTAACTATTGACTTGCCTTTCTTTCTGAGAAAAGCACTATTGACAAGCGTAGGATGGCTATAGAAATTGGTTGACACATTGGATTGGAAAGACACCTGAGATTCTGTCCATTTTGCACAAATCACTTCGGTGTAGAGATTGTGAAAGACGAGATCCATGCATTGTTCGATTGCAGATTATATGAAGAATTAGGAATGAAATACTTAAATCCGATATTTCTCGAAAACAACTCAAAAGTAGGCATTCTATAGACCGTTGTAATCGAACAACCCGAATACAACTATAAAGAATAGCTCTTTACATCCATCATCTTCTTCAGATGAGAAAATCATTTGTCTGATTATCAATTGATAGCAATATTCTGTTTCTTCATAACCCTTCGTGTAGATTGCTATATATACCCATCAAATGAAGAAAACGACTCAAGAACACTGTGACAAAGGAAGAAATCGCATGGTTGTATGGACCAAAAAGTTTCTCTTTTAGTTTGAGTGATTTATTTCCTAAAAATAGAAAAGTAACAATATTCTTTTTCTTTTTTTTTCTTCGATTGTTCAATACTTTAATGATTATAGGCTGTCGGTGCTTTTTGTATAGACACAAATACACGATCTTTTTTATTTTTAATTACTGTAGGCGCATGCACTTCGTGGAAATTAATATGTGTGTATTGTGCCAAATTTTGAATTGTCTTCTGCAAACTCTTTCGATTTGGGACTGTCAAAAATTTGGCGTTTGGTAACGAGTTAAATAGAGTGTAGAGAAAGCGGGTAAATACGGAATATTTCCCACAAACGTGTTAGTCTGCACTGTGAGATGGACGAATAATGAGTTATTGGTGTCTGTTTCAAGTTAATGAGATTATCAGGCGGGCCTTAACATGTGGTATGTCAATTCAATGGGCTAAGAATGTTTTGCATCCCTCAGCCAAAAACAATCAATAGTAGATATACAAAATCAAATGTGGAATGATTGAAATTGCCTGAAAGTAGTTATACGTATTGCTTGTCAGTAAATTTTATATAGTTAGTTAATTTTAGAATTAATAAGCCACATCATGTTTCCATAGCAGATAAACGAACCCTTTCTTTCCTTTTTTGACCCGACTGCAAATACAAGAATTCAGAAAAATGTTGATAAAGATGAAAAATTCTGTACGTAACGTTTTTTCCCCTCAAAACCACAAAGAAAGTTTTAGTTCCATAATTCACAATTGTCGGTATTTTCATGTTGATGCAAACCGCTTCATAAGAATTTGAAAAACAGGTAGGACGATTTGTAAGCCTGCAGTGGATGATTTTTTACATTCATTTTGATGAATTGAAAATTTTGTCCAGTCTCAATGATATGTTTACTTCAGTGCTTTAGCTTATAATGTTATAAATATTAGAATTAAATATCAGGGTATTGTGTTCCTTTAAAAGTTCTTTCAAAGACTTTCTTATCAGGAGTACTTGTAACAAAACAGTCTATCTTAGAACATTTTGATTTGATAGTTTAGATTTTCTTATTAATAGAATTAATTTCAGTATCATGATAAGATTATAATGTGGTTTTGTTTAACAAACATTAAGTTATCAAATATGAAGACACGCGTTCAAACAATTTGATACATTATAGCAAGTTATACATTGACTTTAGGAATACAAGACACGTAATTAGTTAACTCGGCAATACAATTACATACGAATGCAAAAATACAAAAAAGACAAAAACGTAGAATAAGACATACCTTTGCCGCCCATTTTGAACCTTACTTTAACCAATACACCAGGAATACTGTATTTTGAAATCTGTCACTGCTAATCTATATTGCATTTCATTTTGGTATAGAGATATAACGGCGATTCACGACAGCTTGTGTTCTAATGCCTGGTTATATGGGGGACACGGATTACTGATAACGGGGTAATTTATCATTCCGTGCACTTCTTTGTGGATAAGCGTTTACCCTGTACACCTGTGCAAGCCACTTAATTTCTAAAAATACCTTTTTGTTTTAATTGACAATTCATTTATTTATATAGATTCAAATACAGAACCCATAGAGGGAAAACAAAAAATATTACAACATAGTAAATGGTTAGAATTTTTTTCTCCTTTTTTGTTTGTTTGTTTTGTGTTTTGTTGGGTTTTTTTCCCTCAGTAACTCAGTAGTCATACTACATAATCTACAGACAGCTTAAGAATGTTTTTAGAATTGTGATTTTAATCCCTTTGTGTGTAAAGTACACTGATTGTGAATCAATTAGTAGCCTTCCAAAGGCGAAACACAAGATTCCACCATTTTATACACAAATTTTTAAAACATGGTTAGAATTTAATAGAACCAAGTGCAACAACAAAAAATGTACAAAATTATACGATATTCGAAAACAAGTCATTTGGGGAAACACACACATAAGGAATATGTCAAATAAAACCTTATTCTTCAATCGATGGATCGATTCTGGTATATTATTATTAGATAACATCATGTGAGTAAATGGTACGATTTGTGATGCTAAAGTCTTTCAAAATTTAAAAGATAAACGAAATTGGATCAGTGAATTTAACATCATTGCATCATCAATTCCTCGTTCATGGAAAGCAATTGTCAGAAATAACAGTCCGATTAAATCTAAGTTTAAAACAGAATTGAAACTGGGTTTAGGCAGTTACAAACTTAATGATCTTAGAAATACAGATGTATATGACACGTTTATGAAGAAGAATTTCGAAAAGCCATTTGTTCACACTTTCTGGAAAACAAAATTTAATTCCGATATCTCTTGGCCAAGCGTTTACCAATCAATCCATAGAAATAGTCCTCACAATCGAATTAAGCAGTTTATGTACAAACTTATACATTATACATTATTGCAACAAAAGAAAATCTTAAAAAATGGAAAATAGAATATTCTTATTTATGCAATGTCTGTAATTGCAAAGAAACTTATGAGCATTTCTTCCTTGAATGCGTAGGTATTCAAAACATTGTGCAATCTTTCAAAAATATATTCTCATCATTAGGTTTTGGAAATAATATTTTCACCTTAAAATCAAGTGTACTAGGATATAAACCCAATTTTGACGAATATGACATTATAAACCTTATACTCAACACTATGTCTTTTGCGTTATATAAAACATATTATATATCAGACAAACGCACTAAGAACATAGATATACTTTGTGTCTTTAAAATGAATGCGAAGTTGCTATAAATCTTATAGAAAACCAAAATTTTAAAGACACGAAATTAGTTAAAAGAACACTCCAAAAAATTATAAATATGCTTTGACTGTGTCTATGCTATACCACATATTCATCGAGTGACGCCATTTCTCTACACACCTGCTCACGCATCTCACTGCACACGCACATATCACCACCATTTAACTCTGCGTTTTCGCTCACCAGCACATACCCTGATTAAAATCGCATCTTGCAGTCACAAGGTATGACTTAATCACTTCTTCAATTCCCTAACACATGTCCTATTCCAGCCATCTAATATTTCGTTTTCGATTAGATGGCAACACAATGGGTTTTTGTTACAATGGGGTTTGATACAATATATAGGCTGCACTATTTTCTCTGCAAATTGATTTTGATTTTCACGTTGATATACATATACTAATTCAACATTAGTTTTATTTACCTACTTAATTAATGAATATTAGTCTCATTTAATCTCATGATAAAAGGTAAAAAGAAAAATATGACACGAATTTTTAATTTGTATGATTTATATACACAAAATTATAGCTATTTCTGCTTTAAAAAAATCTCCTTTCTCTTTGTCAATAAGTTTAGCTTGTTCAACATACTTCATTACGAGACTGTTTCAAACTGAAAGCAGCAGCAGATGACAAAGTATTGCATGAACGAAACCAGTGTGACTATAAACGAAATTGCTCATGTCGAGCAATTTGTTTAGCTGTCAAATTGGTTTCTGAAGTCTTCTTCTGCCAATGGGTTAATATAAAATTTCAATACAAAAAGTGGATCTGTTCTATTATTTATTTTTCTTTTTTAAATGCCTGTTTGAATTATATTTCACCCTTGCTAAAGAAATCTAAGTTTTATATACTTCAGAAAATGCTGTTCAATGCGAATATATAAACTGCTAGACATGTCTTGTTATTTTAAAATAATTTGACTGTTCTCATTCTTTGTGGAGTTGATACTTCTTTCAATTATTCTATTTATGACAATCTTTAAATACGACAGACTGCTTACATTTTTGCAAGCAAATACTTTTATTAAACCTGTTTTTCAAATACTAAAATTGATCATATATTTGCATTATCATAAATGGCTAACATATTTGATTGTAGTATTTGTTCATGTAATTTAATGAAAAAGAAAAAAAGAAAAGAAAATAGAAAAAAAAGAAGAAACTTAATAAATGGAGGAGAATCATTTTCATTAAAAAAAAAGAAAAAAAAAGAAAATGAGGTAAATGCGGCAAAACCACTTAATAAACCATTTCCAGAAAAGGAAATATTCTCTGCTATACGTAATTTGAAAACAAGGAAAAGTCCTTGGCCGGATAGAATTCCATTTTATGAGTAAACATGCTGATAGTGTACCCTTCCCTCATGTTATATATAATTCTATTTTTGACACTGGAACCTTCCCAGTAAACTGGGGTAAGAGTCTCATTTGCCCAATCCACAAAAAGGGGTCTTTAGACGACCCAAATAACTTTCGTGGTATTTCTCTCAAAGATATAATCAGTAAGATATTAAGTACGATCCTGAAAACAAGATTAACTAGATGTGCAGTAGCTAATCACGTGATTAATGAATTGCAAGCAGGTTTCCGCTCAGGCTAATCAACCATTGACAATATGTTTAATTTACAGGGCACTGCACAAACAAATCTTATAAAAACCTGGAGGCAGATTCGACTGCCTCTTTGTCATCTTTTCAAAAGTGTTTGATCGAATTAGACACGATGTTCTTTGGAATAGTCTCAGAAATTAGGGAATACACGGGAATTTTCTTCGAATATTAAAATCAATGTATGGGATACAATCCGCATGTGTACTTACAAATAATGGAAAGACGAGTTACTTCCCTTGTATAATAGGAACCCGACAAAGCTGTTATTTCCTTTCTTTTAATAAATGACATTGTTTCACTTTTAAGTGAACAAAGTAGTTAGGGTATTCGTAGCTCGAGTGATCTCCCCTGTATTTATAGTTGGATATTAGATTGCGTTAGCACCTTAGTCCATTGAAGTTACATACCACTTTCTGAGGGACAGTACTTTACAAACTGTGGTCTGACACGAATTACTCATTATCCATCCGCCTTTACTGTGCGGACTAATACCTTCTTTGAACCAAAAATGTAGTCCGGATTCACTCGCTTTACAATCTAGAAGACGTACGTAGCATATTGAGCGGTTAGACGGTTAAACCCACAACTACAGTTACAGTTTATCACGGCTATAACGTCAATTAAACATAAAACACATCAGAATGGCTTGGTCTAAAAATAGGTACCTCCAAACCCTGAAAAGTACCACCTTTACTCGCTTTGTTTTGCTCTAATTTATTATTGTCACGTTTACATTCTCTAAGACTTGCGTAGCAGATTGAGCTGTTAGACGGTAAAACCCAAAACTAAAGTTTACGACGGCTATAACGTCAAGTAAACATAAACACTTCAAAATGTCTTGGTCTAAGAATAGGTACCTACTTTAACCCTTTCCCAAACAACACATTCTGGACTGTCGAAAATTGAAAAAGTTTGCAGACGACATTTCAAAATGTGATGAAATTTAACAATATTCTTCAGATAGAGCAGAAAACCTTGTTGGAAAAGGAGAAATTGCTCGATACGAGCAATTTTTAATTTTCCCACAATGTTTTCTAAAGTCGTCTGCAACAAAGTAGTCAAATGTCGTTATTGTTTGGGAAAGGGTTGATACCGTATACTTACCTACGTTCATATCACACACAAACATACTCAAGAGAGGGACTCAATAACCTTAAAGCTTCCGTCCGAATCCGGTAGTAAAAATATTTCAAATCGAAATATGTTTAAACCTTTATCATTAGACAACCTATCCTTTTCTATTCCACTCAATAATGGACTCGGCCACTTTTTATCGTATATAGGTAAACAACAGAACAATAGGTTGATCAAAGTTATCGATTTTTTACAATTTTCATCATAGCTCCCTTTACATATTTGCGTTTTTCGGAGAAGTGATTTTCGAACTTCGGACGTAAGACGCCGTTTCTTTCAACCCTACCATACATTTGCACGGTTTAAAGTTTAAACCTTTACCAAATGCCAAATTTTAAACCGTCTGAAATTGAAGAAGTTTGCAGACGACATTTCAAAATTAAATTAAATTGAAAAATAATCTTCTGATAGGGCAGAAAACATTGCGGGAAAGGAAAAAATTGCTCTTAACCGCCACATTTTAGAATGTCCCAAACTGAAAGAGTTTGCAGACGACATGACATTTCAAAATGTGATGAAATTAAAAAATAATCTTCTGATAGGACAGAAAACTTTGCGGAGAAAATGATGAATTGCTCATTTAGAGCAAATTCTCCTTTGTCTATAAAGTTTTACAGAGAATTCTGCTACAAACTGGTCAAAGGCTTTTCTTGTTTGGTAATGGATTAAGACCGACTGTTAGGTTTTGTGTGAGCGTAATATGTGTCTCGGTTGATCGAAAAAAAAGGCTTCCAAACGCAAACTTTTAAACTGTCTCAACTTCAAAGAATTTGCAGGCGACATTTCAAAATGTGATGAAATTGAAAAATAATCTTCTGATAGGACAGAAAATATTGCAGGAAAAGGAGAAATTGCTCCCACCAACTTTTAGAATGTTTCAAATTGAAAATGTTTTCAAACGGCATTTCAACATGTGATGAAATTGGAAAATATCTTCTGATAGGACAGAAAGCATTGTGTGAAAAGGAGATATTGCTCTTAATCACCAAATTTAGAATGCCCCCAATTTAAAGAGTTTTCAGATGGCATTTCAACGTATGTGAAATGTAAAAATAATCTTCTTCGAGAAAAGAAAACATTGCGGGAAAAAGAAAAATTGCCCGTTGAGAGTGTTTTCTCCATTTCTCAAAATGTGTTCCAGAGTCGCCTGCAACAAACAGGTCAGATGTACTATATGTTGGAAATCGCCGAAGTAGTGACACTTTGCTTTACACGGTGCAAAGGAAGAGATTGTATGGTTAAAGAGTAAATCTGCTTTTTTGTCACAATATGAAATACCCCTTGCCATATAATCTGCATTGGGAGAATCCATATCTCATAAAAAGTCCAAATGCCATCACCGGAATGTGAAACCTCACAGAGGGGGCAACGTGATTAAAATTAGTAAACCTATTCCTCAAATGGGTTAATGTGACTTGTTACAATTGAAGCAAAATCAGACAAGAAACAATTACTAAAGTCATAATAACAAGACATAATACTAAAGTATTATACACGTGTCGTTCATCTGGTGCCCCCAAATGAATCGTTTGAAGTTAATAGTGCGGTTGATTGAGATGGACTACACCCCCTCCCTAACTGAGATGATCCAAGCTGTAACTGTAGGATGTAATATCTGCGTCTGGATCATTCGTACTTCCCCCGAAATCAAAGCACCATAATGCGAGGCTGAAAAATGCTATCTCTCAATGTCCTTTTCTATAATTATTAAATCAATGCATGTAAGAGTAGGAATAAGAGCAGTTAACATTGCCTTTTTAAAAGAAAAAAGGAAACAATCAAAATACAAATACCTTACCTAGCCTGGGCTCCGGGCCCGTAGGTATACCCCGCACTAGGGGTCACTACCTCCGCGGCCTAATGTTTACTACCAGTCAACTAAATGTGATTGATTTAAATGAAAGCAAATATAGACAACAAAAACAACAAGGGAAAACGTTTTCTCCCGGTTTTCGGTAGAACCATGGACATAAGCAGTTAAATTGACATTTGGTATCAATTTCATCTTAAAAATACTCTCAGAGATGTGTGCTTTGAGAGGAATAAACATTAAAAATTTGATATTCATAATCCTTGTCACTAAACCAAAGATCGCTTTCAATTTCTTTACATATAAGCTGCTAAAAACCCGTGCTTTCATTAATTAATATGAAGTGAGCATTCGCATATGTATGTTCTTCTTTGGGAATGCAAGTTAATAAATAATCGGGGGAATTCTTTCTAACGCACTTTTAAAGGTACTACACCCGTTACGTAAATCTCATGAAGGCGAAAAATTAGAAAAGTCAAAACGATGAAATTAAATGTTAAATAGAACACAATTTAATGCCATTTTAAAATCAAGTTTCCCAAGTTTATTTCCCAACTCCGTTGATGTAATGTTTATTTCAATGGGAAAATTCAAAATTAAGGTGAGGTCAATGATATTAAATAAATAACACGACGTAAGGGGTGGAAACACGTTCCACCAATGTAGAAAAAGCGATTATTTTTTAATAAATCCTTATCGAATTGAGCAATAATGAAAAATAAGGTTTTTCGTTTTTTGTTTTCCTCCTTGTTCGGCCCAAATTCGCTTTACAGAAACGATGCTTTCATGGAAATGCACTTAAATGTTTCCAAAGACCCATGTGACGATAGTATCTATTAATACAACCATTCACTCTACGTTTAGCATGTTGTTTACACAATTAACCCATTTAAACGGTCTGCAATATCGGCGCGTTTTATGTTATTTAGAATGTTCCAAATAATCTAGTTCTATGAAACTTTAGAAATGCATGCAATCATTTTTACGGTAAAAACCAATTTATTTTAAAAAGTTAAAATCTTAATCTTTGAGAAAGTCTCTTTAAGAGCAAACTTTCTTTCTGGCAAAGTTGCTTCGAATGTCGTCATAACTTTCTTTTTCTAATGCAGGAAAAAGAGAAAGGGTATACAGTGTATAAAGAACAATAGTGGTAGAAGTGAAGTTTGCTTTTAATGCAGTTTATGCTTTGAATACAGAGTACCTAACCAAAAAGAGACACACTGCGATCCACCAATAGATGTTCTAAACTTAAATATAAAACCAATCTCACTTTCTATCGTTGTTTTACTCTTTATAAGATACAATTTCGTGAAACATTGCAAACACGTAAGAAACGTTCAGTCGCTTTTCATCCTTTAACTTCAATTCTTTTCGTAGTTTTAACAATCATTATCTTCGCACAGACACATTATCATTTTGAAATGTTTGAAAGGAAAATTTATTTATATTGAAATAGTTTATAAGTTCGATCAATCGCACAACATACCCTAGTGCATCCTGTGTTCAAGTGTATTCAATGCGATATCAGGTGATAGACTTTTCTAATTATGTAAACAAATGCCGTTTGTATTCTTTTTTACGGTTGCCTCATGGGAAATCGTAAAATTTACAGATGTTCAATAAATAAACTATCGCTCAGTCTCTGTTCACAGGAATAATGTTGCCCAAAGACATTTTCAAATATCCTCCATCATCTTGCTTTAAGCGCACCTTAGTCCTTCAGTGCTTTCAGCGCTTTGATTTAATATTAACAGGCGATATCACCAACTGCGCAGAAAGTTCCGTTAAGCTAAAAAATCAAATACGTGTCATTGATGTATTCTGCAAAAGATCTGGTATGCAAATTAACATCGATAAGACAAAGGTAATTGCTTTCGGAAATGGCGGTCCCTTACGCATCTACGAAAAGTGGCTTTACCGCGACCATCAGATCGTGGCCGTACCTTACTATTGATATATGGGTCTTTTATTTACCCCAAAATTAAAATGGACAACCACCAAAAAAGTATTGGCTGCTCAATCTAGAATAACGTTTCTGTCAAGCAATCTTTACCAAAGAAGATATGGTTCCTTCGATTACCACGACACCTTCAAGCTTTCTGATATGATGGTGAAACCATTTTTTGCTTTGGTAGTGAAATTTGGGGGTACGAATTTTGTGAGCAAGTTGAGTCTATTAATGCTAATTTCTGCAAATCATTCCTGGGCCTATCTCGACAAATCTACAACAGCATGGCTTTGGGGAAATATGGGCGACAACCTCTTTGTCTTACATATAATGTTGAATGTGTGAAATAGTGTTGTCATATTCTAGCCATGGAATCACAGTAATATCTCAAAAATATATACCTATTGTTTAAACGACATGATGATATCGTTGAAATCAAATGGGTAAGCCACATAAGACCTCTTCTTTATTAGAACGGTTTAAGGTTTGTATGGCTCTCTCAGGACCTAGACAACGTTAATGTGTTCATTTCAATTTTTAAGCAGCGAGTCTCAGATTGTTTCTTTTAAAACTGGCATGAAAGCATCGAATCTTCTTGAAGATGTACAATATGCAAAAACTTTAAATCACTACTAAATGTAGAAAGCTATCTAACTATTGACTTGCCTTTCTTTCTGAGAAAAGCACTATTGATAAGCATAAGTTGGCTATAGAAATTGGTAGGCACATTGGATTAGAAAGACACCTGAGATTCTGTCCATTTTGCACAAATCACCTCGGTGTAGAGATTGTGGAAGACGAGATCCATGCATTTTTCGATTGCAGATTATATGAAGAATTAGGAATGAAATACTTAAATCCGATATTTCTCGAAAACAACTCAAAAGTAGGCATTCTATAGACCGTTGTAATCGAACAACCAGAATACAACTATAAAGAATAGCTCTTTACATCCATCATCTTCTTCAGATGAGAAAATCATTTGTCTGATTATCAATTGATAGCAATATTCTGTTTCTTCATAACCCTTCGTGTAGATTGCTATATATACCCATCAAATGAGGAAAACGACTCAAGAACACTGTGACAAAGGAAGAAATCGCATGGTTGTATGGACCAAAAAGTTTCCCTTTTAGTTTGAGTGATTTATTTCCTAAAAATAGAAAAGTAACAATATTCTTTTTCTTTTTTTTCTTCGATTGTTCAATACTTTAATGATTATAGGCTGTCGGTGCTTTTTGTATAGACACAAATACACGATTTTTTTATTTCTAATTACTGTAGGCGCATGCACTTCGTGGAAATTAATATGTGTGTATTGTGCCAAATTTTGAATTGTCTTCTGCAAACTCTTTCGATTTGGGACTGTCAAAAATTTGGCGTTTGGTAACGAGTTAAATAGAGTGTAGAGAAAGCGAGTAAATACGGAATATTTCCCACAAACGTGTTTGTCTGTACTGTGAGATGGACGAATAGTGAGTTATTGGTGTCTGTTTCAAGTTAATGAGATTATCAGGCGGGCCTTAACATGTGGTATGTCAATTCAATTGGCTAAGAATGTTTTGCATCCCTCAGCCAAAAACAATCAATAGTAGATATACAAAATCAAATGTGGAATGATTGAAAATGCCTGAAAGTAGTTATACGTATAGCCTGTCAGTAAATTTTATATAGTTAGTTAATTTTAGAATTAATAAGCCATATCATGTTTCCATAGCAGATAAACGAACCCTTTCTTTCCTTTTTTGACCCGCCTGCAAGTACAAGAATTCAGAAAAATGTTGAAAAAGATGAAAAATTCTGTGCGTAACGTTTTTTCCCCTCAAAACCACAAAGAAAGTTTTAGTTCCATAATTCACAATTGTCGGTATTTTCATGTTGATGCAAACCGCTTCATAAGAATTTGAAAAACAGGTAGGACAATTTGTAAGCCTGCAGTGGATGATTTTTTACATTCATTTTGATGAAAGGAAAATTTTGCCCAGTCTCAATGATATGTTTACTTCAGTGCTTTGGCTTATAATGTTATAAATACTAGAATTAAATATCAGGGTATTGTGTTCCTTTAAAAGTTCTTTCAAAGACTTTCTTATCAGGAGTACTTGTAACAAAACAGTCTATCTTAGAACATTTTGATTTGGTAGTTTAGATTTTCTTATTAATAGAATTAATTTCAGTATCATGATAAGATTATAATGTGGTTTTGTTTAACAAACATTAAGTTATCAAATATGAAGACTCGCGTTCAAACAATTTGATACATTATAGCAAGTTATACATTGACTTTAGGAATACAAGACACGTAATTAGTTAACTCGGCAATACAATTACATACGAATGCAAAAATACAAAAAAGACAAAAACGTAGAATAAGACATACCTTTGCCGCCCATTTTGAACCTTACTTTGACCAATACACCAGGAAGACTGTATTTTGAAATCTGTCACTGCTAATCTATATTGCATTTCATTTTGGTATAGAGATATAACGGCGATTCACGACAGCTTGTGTTCTAATGCCTGGTTATATGGGGGACACGGATTACTGATAACGGGGTAATTTATCATTCCGTGCACTTCTTTGTGGATAAGCGTTTACCCTGTACACCTGTGCAAGCCACTTAATTCCTAAAAATACCTTTTTGTTTTAATTGACAATTCATTTATTTATATAGATTCAAATACAGAACGCATAGAGGGAAAACAAAAAATATTACAACATAGTAAATGGTTACAATTTTTTTCTCCCTTTTTGTTTGTTTGTTTTGTGTTTTGTTGGGTTTTTTTCCTCAGTAATTCAGTAGTTATAATACATAATCTACAGACAGCTTAAGAATGTTTTTAGAATTGTGATTTTAATCCCTTTGTGTGTAAAGTACTGTATTGTTAGGAAGACATCATTGAATAGTGTTTGTATCAAATTTTATGGTTAAGTTCTTGTTACGTAACCGCCTCACCCTCTACATCATAGCAATACTCAATTAGGACAAGGTGTAACCACTGTGTTACTGAGCCGACTCTTTTTTGAGTCGACTCTTTAGCTCAGTGGTCATGAACCGGAGAACCGGGTTCGAAACCCCACAGGGAACTAAAAAATCAAAAAGGATTTTCCTAGCTATGATTTGCAGACATTGTTCGTTCGATGGGGGCTCGACCGGGATTGGCCAATGAGTCATTTGATCGTCCGAAATTGACTTATATGCTGATTAGACTAATAAATGATGACTTTCCAAGAGGGGGGGGGGGGGTACGTAACCGCCCCACTCTCTAAAGTATACAGAAAAAAACCAATCAGGACAAGATGTTACATCTGCATTACTGAGCAGACTCTTTAGCTCAGTGGTCATGGTTTAGACTGTCACCCCTTAGAAGACGGGAAAATAAATCCTAAGTAGATTTTTTCTAGCTATGCTTTGTTGCGGACATTGTTCGTAAAATTCTCCTTTCACTTATATAGTAAGCTTTGTATATCCAATAGGCGATACTATTTAAAATGAATATTAACATGATGATATTCTACTAGTTGTAATCTTTAACCCAAAAATTTAAGAGTTGAAATCTTTAAACGATCTATAATAACTACATTTTCTTAATGCTTTTTTGACCAAACCAATTATTATGGTACTCAAAAGTATTGAAATATCCTTTCATTTAACTGATTGTTTCTAAGAATACGGGAGGGCTTGATGTGAGAAAATTTAGTTTCTTTTATAAACATGTTTCGTTGTGTCGGTATTTCAGGGCATTTCCCGCTGGGATCAGGGATAGGACGCTCAACTCGTCAATCTTGGTTACGACTTATGATGGAAATGTTAAAAACAAAATGCATATCAAACCCTTTAAATGGACTCTCAGAAACGGAGAAAATATTTATAAATTTAAAATTATTAACCCTTATAGTGCTGGAACCGACTTCATGTTTATGCAAACACGTTAGATCCTAGCCAGCCGCTAAATAAATTGGCGTCTGGCTTGTGATGTAACCTTCTTGCTACTCTGAGTATCGTTCCTCAACAAAATTAAGCAAATATTCAAAGTTTTAAAAAGCAGATGACACAAAAATATATTTTTTGAAAATTACACATCATTCCAAGGGTTAATGGTTAAAGGCTCTGACAGGAGTGCACATATATGGTGCTTTTGACTGATTCTTAATAATATGTACGGACGGATACACAGGCAGTCACAGATTACGCACCAGAGAGGTAGACCATAAACCAAACGTTTATACTTTTTTTTATCTATCATTCATCTCAAGTGAATATCTGAAATATTATTGATTTGATAACATCTTGAAAAAAGACGGACCAACGAGGTAAAACCTTCTTTAACTATCAGCCAAATCAATTTATTACAAAAACAATAGAATTTATAGTTAAATAAAATTTACTATTCACAGAAAAACAAACAAAAAATTTAGAATAAAATACAAACACTGAATGTTGACGGTTTCTTTCCTTTTGCAATCGATACGGTATGCACACTCTTTCATTTAAAGAAAGCCGATGTCTTTGAATAGTATGTTCTTACAGGGTATTCTGGCACTTGTGGTGTTTTAGTGGGGTATCAAATGTGTTTTCCGGTTCCGGTTAAACGAGGTGTAGGGTCCACATTTTACTATTTAGTGTTCAATAACGAGTTGCTACTGGAACTGGAAAGTTCGAAGGATAGTCTACGCCTCCACTCTGTCATCAATGCGAAATGTGGAAACCCAGCTTTTGCCGACGACTTAGCTATCATATCCCTTACGCCGACACATCTACCAAACCTGTTGGACGTCGTTTATAAGTACGCGTATAAATGGAAATTCGAAATCAATTGTAAAAAGTCATCGGTAGTAGTCTTCAATAAATGCAAGAAATCCATCCCAGTTAAATTCCTGTTGGGAAACTCATATATCGAAGAGCATGACCGCGCGATCCATCTCGGTATTAGGCAGGACAGCTCATTAAAACTAAATACCCGCATTTCAGAACGATTTCAAAAAGCTTAAAATGCTTTCTATGTAATGGCTGATATTGGTATGAGATCCAATGCCCTTAATCCGTTAACATCAATCAAGATATATATGACGGTAATCATCCCAATATTGTTGTACGGATGCGAGTTGTGGAATAACATGAAAAGCTGCGATATTGCTCATCTAAATAAACTCCAACATTGGATTGCAAAAGTTATACAAGGATTTCACATCCGAGTCAGGTCCGACATAAGTGAATCAATGCTAGGTTTAGGTCGGATTACAGCTCTAATTGACAAGAAAAAGCTAATGTTTTTATTCAAAATACTTAGTCTTGATAGTTGATCGGTATGCAAACTCATTTTTCTTTGAAAATATTCACAGCATATTTATAACCCAACTAAACTTAAGTATGGGTATATACCTGATATATGTGACATAATGATTAAGTATGACTTGAATTTTCTACTCAACACATACATGCATGAACATTGTTTCCTCCCTAATAAATCTCTATGGAGGCGCTATGTAAACAATGCTGTCGACCAGCAGCCATTTGTATAAACGATGGTAAAACATACCCTCGGTTAAAATTAACCGACGGTTAAATTCGCGGTTAGGTAACCACGACGGTTAAATCGTTTGTATAAACGCGTTTTACTCAACGGTAACCTTACCAGAAATGGTATGTTTTAACCCACGGTTAAAGTTACCAAAAATCCCAAAATGCAACACAATCGTGACGTCATTTTCCCGCAAAGCTGTCAGGTGAAAGGTAAATATTGATTGTTTATTTAGTCTGAATGATCCAGGCGTAGATATTTCATTCTCCGAAACACAGTTACATCACATGGCCCCTCTCGGCGTGGGTTCAAATCCTGATGAGGGATATGAATTTTCATGAGAGGCAGCCTCCCGACTGACGGATTTTCATGAGAGGCAGTCTCCCGACTGACTTACGGAATGCCGATGGTTCTACCCGCCTTAACCAGTTGAGTATGGGGTCTTCCTCCATCATTAAGAGTCGGGCATCGCTACATAGCTGAAATAATGTTGATGTGATGTAAAACCTATATAAAGAAAAAAACACAGTTACAGCTTAGATCATTCGAGTTAGTGTTCATTATGGTTTGCCTAAATAACACTTCGAGTAGGTACACAACTGTACTTATTACGTTATCGACAACAGGCCTAGAGATGAATTAACAATTGTCAAAACATGCTCGTCGTCAAATAGTGAATGGGGAAGAGAGGATTGCAACAGAAAACTATAAGGAATTAGTGCATTAGCTACGTAAGGTAGCTTAGCTCCAAATCATCACTGTAAAAGCTATCTAACAATTGAGGTATGAAATAATTTGTCTTTCCACGCATGCCACACTTCCCTCAAAAAACGATCGCCTGTTCATGTTTATACATGTACGTACAATGTATGTCAAATGATATACTAAGTACGAAACGTGGATTTTAAATGTGACACATTGTCCTTGGTTACAGTATATATGTGTTCAAAACATTATTCATGAGCCACAGGGGGACCTGTGTAAGTGGACAAGGTGATGGACTCGTTACCCAAGGGTTCTGGGTTCAAGCCCACTGGTTTTGTACGAATATCATTTTACAAAACACTTCAGAGTCCTAGCCTGGTATCATTGCATTCCAGGAAGTGGTAATAAAACAATGTTGACACAGCTGTGGCAAACCGTGAGTTTCAATGTACATCCTATTACTCCATTAGGGAGTTTGTGAATGGTTCAAACTAAAACAGGATTTTATAAGGCAATTAAATAGTATAAGTTCTGCATTTCATTAGTGATGCGACAAAGATGTTGCCTTGAAACTATTGGAACAAAAGTGAACACCATTATAGCTCATGGAAATAGATTTCTTAATTTGTCTCACTATCTTCTATATTTTTCTGCTGCAGTTGTGACAAAGGATGTTAGCATATAGTATAAAGTAGTAAATGAAAGCATTCTCAAACAATTCATATTTTACATTTTTCCGAAGTTGTTTTTATATAATTTCAGCTTTTCAGTAACTGAAACAGAACATACATGAATGTCGACTCAAAACAGATGTCCCTCTGTCAATCTCAGGTACAGTAAATGTATTTTGATCATCTAAGTACCATTATTCTTCATAATGCCTTTAATACAACTCTTTTCCCAATTAAAAAAGGGTAAAACAAATCTTCAGGAAATAGCCCTTTTAACAAAGTGATAAATGCTCATCATGATCAATTATTGTTCCTTTTTTGTCACATGAAAAATTGTGGGAGATACCCAATTATGAGAACAAACAAACATACATGTACATGTATTTCTAAAGACATCTAACTATTCCTGTGACTGGCTGCCAATGGTTTCTATGATGAAATGTTTTTGTGTCTTTGGAAGGTCTCTATGCTTAATATCATATTAAACAGTTCCATTACAAAGATCATTTCTTAATTGGGCCTGAGCTTCATTAAGTCAAAAGAAATGCTAGTATTCCTCCTTATATATGAGGTCAGTTGGTATTTAACCATGTTGTTTGTATCACTCCCTCTAAACATGTCAAATGTACTCTATTATCTACTTATATTTTTGATTTTGCAGAAAGCAGGTATTCCAGGACAGCAGAAACTAGAGTAGACATGGAAAACTATTCTAAGAGTGTATTAAAGTGGACAACATTTCCAAGTTATTTCAATATCCATTCATGAAATATTTGTAGACAACATATTTCAATATTATTTTCCTTCCAGTCTACATTGTGTGTTAAATAGAGGGAATGTAATGCATGCTAGGGGCCTCTGTGGCTTAAGAGTAACAAACTTGAAATTGCATGACCCATCTCTGCATGAGCTCAAATCCCTGGTGACTGCATTTGGATCTTCATGAGATAATCTTCTGACTGACAAGAAGAATGTGGAGGGTTCAATCTTGTCCAACCCTTATGGGCATTCATGTTTGGGGAATTTCTTCCTTTAAGTGTACTGGGCATCACAACATTTCAGAAATATTGACACAATGTAAAGTCCATATAAATAAATAAACCATGCTAAACACAAATCCTTTCTGTAAAATTTATTATAAATTATATTGTACAAGCAAATTTGATAAATGTAGGTCTTTGTAATCTTCTGGACACTGTATGTTGTGCTGCATCTGAAAAAAAAGAAGCATGTTCATTGAAAATTTAGTTTAAAACTTTCAAACATAGTATAAACATCAAAAAAAAAAATCATGAAAACATACCATATTTTCAATTGTTAGTTATATTTGGTATAACAAAAGAGAGCAGGGGTCATGTAGTATAATCTTATTTGAGGTGCTATCATTTAAGAGACTTTTTTTACCTATTCCTCATGTGATATCATCTGGAATTGGAATTCTGTCAAGTCTGTCATTTAGTTTCATGTATACAGTGGAAAGTTATGTTTTGTATAAAAAGACATATAATAAATATTATAATCAATACAGCTGATTACTGTTTTTTTTCTCAATGTTTTAACTGCACAGTATTGTTTTGTGTTTATTGCTGTGTCAACATTTTTTCAGTTATATTACAGCTTATCTGAATTGCACAAGTACTTATGCCAAATTCATAGAATCAGCCTTACCTGGATTTGAGTATTGAATAATGAAGGAATGGTCTGCATGTGTACCAACTACCTCCAGAGATAACACTTTTGTCAGTCTGAAAATAAGAAACCTTTTTCCATCAGTAATGTGATCTATCTTAAACATATGTAACATGTGATGAAACCAAAAAAAAAACAGGTAAAGACTATGCCTTTGATCTACTATATAAGCTTCGGAGGAAATTGTCTGCCATATAAATTATAAACATCAATTCATAAAAAAGCAAATATATATTTTAATTTCAAAAGTGGACTACTTAAAATAATTTATTTCAGATATACTCATATAGGATTAAACCCTTCCTTTCATTGTTTTACCTTTAAATGCACTTGAAGCAGAAGACAAAAGAAACCATTGTGACAATAAGTGAAATTGCTCAGCATGAGCCGCTTTAATGGTACATGTAATTTCCAATTTCATAGTCCAAAAGGCCATTTCTCATAATTGATGTGTCTGATGTGATCATTTTTGGCAACACTCAAAATCCAAATTGAGGAAGAGGGTTAATACTGTTAACTCATTCCTTCATATAAACAAACTGTAATGTACCTTCAGCAGAAGACCTTATAAACTGCTGGTGAGTAATGGTTAGTGTCATGGACTTGAAATTGGACAACTGATTCAACAATCGGTTCAAAACCTGATGTTTGCATATATTTTTGTGGAGTTTATTTAGGCAAGACTCACTTCCTAGCCTAGAACAGAACTCAGGCAACATGTACAAATGTTTAAAGAATGGTCAAAGTGATAACTCTGCCATACTGGTTCTTTGAAAGCAAAAGGAAACAATGTTATTTAAAGGTCTTTCCTTCAAGACCAATTTCTCCTTTTATCAAAATGGTATGTTACTAAGATCCCTGTTCTCTCTGTCTGGGTTAAGATCAATGAAGGCATATGGATTTTCAAACAGATTATTTCTTGACTGACATACGGAATGGAGGTGGTTCTTCCTTAAGGGCAGTTAAGATTTAGGTCATTCTCCATCTGTTTATAACCATACATCACAACAACACTCAAATTCTTTGCCACTATGTCACTCTCAAACAAACACAATGTGACTTTTCATAATCTCATAGTTTTGTGTTCTTGGTGTGCTTTGAATTTCGACATTTCCCAAAATCCCATGGGGAAACTGGTTTTAATGGTAATAAAAACACTGATAGGTGCTTTTTTCTAAATAAGAACTGATCTACAAATCCCTACCTTCACATGATTGTACATGAACGGCGTTACGAAGAAATGTTTTTGTTTGTTATTGTTTCGTTTTCAGCAGGAAGTCCTCGAAAGGTAGAGGATAATCCCTCCCAATAAAATGTACCGGATTGATAATCGAATAGCTTTTATCAAAAGTGAAAGTGGAGAACTTTAAACTTAAGAGACGACGCAAATGAAGTTGTTACTGTTAATGCGAGGTGCTTAATAGGCCCCATTATACAAGATCTTTTGTTGATGTCTACATGCTAAACAGGGGCCATGTCTCGTTACTTTTTCGACAATCTAATTTCATTGATTTAAACAATAAACAATGGTCTCACATGTCTCGTAAGCTTCTCTATGAAAAACTGGAGGGTCTGCGTAATTTTGTTTCCCCATAGCTGGTCAGTAGGCGGTCATTTCGTCAAAAATTCGTTTGAAGCGGAGCCGAATTTACAAGATGGCGGCCATATTTAAAGCGGTAACTTTTCTGGTTAAACAACTTACCTTGGTCCTAGAGGTTGGTTACTTTTACCTGGGTTAATTCGCAGTTAAAGTAACCTGCGAGTTTTATACAAACGCTTACAGCGTTTTAACCAGGAATTTAACCCATGGTAAGATTTAACCGTGGGTTAAACTGTTTATACAAATGGCTGCAGATAGAAAAAGACGAATGGCTAGTTCGCATTCAGGCGGCAGATTTTTCAAGGTTTACCCGATTGCATTCGGAGATAAAACCCTGTCACCTATATTCACTGTACGGTACAGGTATAGCTCCGCTTAAAATAGCCTTTATTGCTAGATTATGGGTAACTATTCCAGATGAAAGCCCATTACTATGTGATTTGTGTGATCGGTTAACCGGTGATAAAACTATTCATCTTCTTAAAGAATGCTCAGTTACGAGAAGATTGAAATGTGAATTTCTTAACTATGCACATTCAGTAGATAAAAACTTGTATGTTGAACTGGTGCTTGCCATTAGCGAAAACTTCATGTTGATGCTCCTTGGTGCAGGCCCAAGCTCAATATGTAACGAAACTGAATTAATGCAGTTTAGACAAAATGCATATTTATATGTGTATCGATGTTTCAAAGGACCGTATCAGGCACTATAATTAGTGACTGATTATATTCATATGATATTACTGAACTTGGACGGATAGGAATCTATTCATGTCCATAAACATTCATTTTTGTACATAAAATGTTGTTTGAAATGTTGATGTTATTCAAAATGTATTTGTAATTGTTCTATTAATCTCCGAATGGAGGAAATAAAGAGAATGATTATTATCATTATTATTATGCTTATGCCTTTTACAATCATTCTCTTACATGTAAATTATAGTTTCAATATGCCGTATATGCACACTGATGCTATAAGCCTAATCAGGCATAGCTTCATACCACCCACTACGAAACATTGCATGAAAGATATCCTTGTACGATATCAATTTAGTTATATCTATTTGTGTTCAGAGCACCACCAAAACAAAATGGAGACTTTGATATGTGACTAAGTATAAACAGATACCAGAGATTTACATAAGTCACATTCTACCAAGCATTATTATAAAAGCATAGGGCCTAGCGCTTTGACTTTTTACCGGATTTGCTTGGTCAATGCAAAACATTCTGGGAAGAGAACCTTTTGATGAGCTACCATCCATATTTAGATCTAGTAACCTTTTGAAAATGTTCGTCGACAATCGTTACGATTTATTACTATTGTAAAACACAAAACGACTCTGTCTTGAAGTAAGGCATGTACAAATATGAAGCACTTACTACCTTATTGCAGTGGACAGGTAAAATGGTAAAAATATACGGTGAACGTGAAAAGGCGCCTAACAAGCTGCATAAACCGGTTCCCCTATTTCCCACTTTCCTTCTCTTATACATTACACCTGTACATGGTAGAAAGGTTGTACCCAAATAATACACATAAAGAAACATATTTACATTAAGCAACACAAATCAACATTTGTTTGTTTAAACAAGCATATCTATAAATAAACATAAACACATACTCGAACAAACATACAAGTACGCGTATCACTAAACAGCAATGCATATACAAGCTTACATCAGAAATGCATGCAAATTGGCAAATATACACCCCAGCAAAAATAGATCAAAATTTGATATGGCTGGATGGGATCATGCCATTTCTTTTCTCCTGTTACAAATTGTGTATCTTCCAATAGAAATATCAGTCAAATCTAGATAATAAGGGTAAAAAGGGGCTATCACGGATAGTTGGGCTCTGAAAGTATTAAACATTAAAGATTTGATCTGTACAATCATTGTGATAAACCCAAATACCATTTTTCTTTCTTTTGTGCCTAAAGGCGCTTCTAAGGCAATTATGATTTATAAACAGACATAGGAAATGTATTTGCATACCTTGTAAGCATCATGTTAATGGATAGAGACGGCCGATTTATTTTGATTAACATAAAATTTGAAGAAAAAAAAAACCATTTATATCATAATAAAGGTTTATGCACACAATCAGCACAAAACACAGAAACCTTTTTCTCAAGGCTATTACCGCTATAACAAAGAAACATGCGCTTAGGATGATTTTCATTGAGGATGATTTTAAAGTTACACTATCAAATGCAGACAGAAACACAAATGCAAAAGCACGTCTGAAGACAAATATTAATCAACTTCAATCATTGATGAAAAAGTTTGATCTTATTGATATGAAGGATATACTTCATATCCTTCATATTTTAGAATCTGAATTATTATCCTTAATAAAAAATCCCCCCATAAATCAACAACAAATAACTGAAAAAGATTTTGAGTAACAACAGATTTACGATGAGAGACCTAAAGGTGCACACATTAGATCAAGAATATATATGACTGAAAATTTGAGAAGAATACAAAATACTTCCTATGGAGAAATTAAGACAAACCAAAAAGGTTATCAATTTTGTAAGGGTACAAAACAAGGTAATCACAGAAAATGACACCATTTTGAAAGAACTTTTACAGAACAATATATAATTTGAAATATTGACAATATTTAATTTCATGTATTTCATTCTCGTATTTATGTTCATTGAATTATGTTAACAATATACCTAATGGGCTTATAAGCCTTATGGAATTATGTAAAATAAACCTATCTATCTATACATCCGATAATATTCAAAATGAATGTATAGATCTTTATATAGAAAATAAATCAAATGAAACAGAATCAATTTAATATAATGGTATCATAACCGCTAAAGAATGCAAAATAGCAATTTCCAATATGAAAAATAACAAAAGTCCAGGCAGCGATGGCTGTACTGTTCAATTTTATAAAGTTTTCTGATATAAAATACATAATGTCGTACTTAACCCACTTAACTATGCCTATATAAATGACATTTTATCCGTCTTGCAGAAACACAGCATGATAACTTTATTAGTTAAAAGGGGAGAAGCTGATGACTTTTAAACTTTGAGACCAATATCACTTCATAATGTCGATTACAAAACAGCTGCACGTGTTTTTGCAAATAGACTAAAAAATGTCCTACTGACCATTATAAACATTTGAAATAAATAAATAAATAAAATTATAAGTCGAGAGCAGCAAGATTATTTAAAAAATAGATTTATAGGACATAATATAAGACAAATTCAAGATGTCATCGACTATATTGAGGATTCACATGAAGATGCTGCTATTCTGGTTTTTTGTTTTTTTCTTCAGATTTTTAAAAGGCATTCGACACTGTAAATTGGAATTTTCTATTCGAAAGTTTAAAAGTCTTTGGTTTTGGTAACTCTTTTATTTCATGGATTCAAACAACATCAAATGTCTACAATAATGGATGGAAATCAGACACTGTTCCTTTGTTTCGCTCAATTTGTCAGGGCTCACCTTGCTCATCTCTATTGCTTTTAATTATAGCAAAAGTTTTAGCTATACATATACGAAGTGCAGCAGACATCATTGGGACAAGGATGAAAGGTTCAAATAAAAATATCAAAATTACACAATAAGCCGATGATACTACACTGTTTGTTAAAACTAGGGATGACGTACGTAATGCACTTAATGCACTTTATATAGTCAAACTTATGTTAAGAGGCAAGCCTATGGGACAGCGTAAATTGGCTGTTTAAGACAGGTTGGCTGCTTAATACAAATTAATGTACACTATAAATCTAACAATTGGACTTTCTGTAGTGGTTGGTTATGGAAGGTTGGCTGCTTAAAAGGGTGGTTGCTTAACAAAACTTAACAGATAGAATCTCCGCCACAGTCGGTCTACTGGCTTAGTTAAACCTTTGTATAAAAATGGTGATAGTTCGGACCCTAATAATTATAGAGGTATTACGATAATAAGTTATTTTGCTAATTTTTCACTATCGTTATAAACGAAAGGTTAAAAACCTTGGCAATAGAGAACGATATTTGAACAGATGCTCAATTTGGTTTCAGGCCTAACCACAGTACGGTGGATGCTATCTTTGTTTGAATGCCATTATTGAGCTTCAATCTCGAGCTAAGGATAAATGGTATTGTTGTTTTATCGACTTTAAGAAAGCTTACGACTTCATAGATAGAAACTCACTTTGGTATAAACTCATCAGAGTGGGCATAAATGGTAAACTGTTTTCCGTTATTCAGTCTATGTATGACGAGGTAAAGTTGTGCATAAGCCATTTGAGTATTTTATCTGAATATTGATATGGGTTTATTTCAAGGGGAGATAACCTCACCTATGATGTTCTCTCTCTTTATTAATGACATTGAACAAGCACTGCAATGTTGTTACTATGCTGGTTTAAGTGTTGATCAGTTATCTATTTATCTTTTGTTGTTTGCTGATGATGTTGTTCTGTTTGCTGAAACAAAAGAGGCTTTACAGGAATACCTTAGTTGTCTACACACATATTGTATAAAATGGGGTCTTACTGTAAATTGAGACAAACCAAAAATCATAATAGTTTCTAATGTTTTAGAAACAAGGAAGAATATGTCTGGAAATACAATGAAAATATTATAGAAATAGTTGACAATTTTTCATATCTTGGTATACTTTTATCGAGTAGGGCCTCTTTCGTGCCAGCAACAAATGATTTGAAGGGTAAAGCGTCACGTGTCATGTATTCTTTATTCAGCATTGTAACCAATCTTGAAGTCCCTGTAAATATCTTGTTTGATTTATTTGATCAAATGTATTAATAATTCTTAACTATGAATGTGAAATGGGGTCACTTGAAAGCAGAAAACTTAGAAACAGTACATAGAAAGTTTTGTAAAAGGGTTGTTCTAATGCTATCCGACGATACCACCAGCACTACACTGCCTTCGGGTAAATCTTGTTCTTCGGTAAACCACTTTTTCCGCGAAGCTAAACTAGGCAGCCACTCGCATAGCCACCTCCGCCAGAAATGTCGCATTAGTTCCTGAACCCGCCTCCATCTATTTAATGGGTTAAAACTGGTATTGTCAACTGATTCAGGCGCGAATGTACCACCCATCTGACCGAACAGAAAATGGTTCGGAGTAAGTGGAGTAGAATCTGTTGAATTTGCTGACTGGTAAGTAAGAGGCCTTGAATTTATCAAAGACTCTGCCCCAACGAAAGCTGTGGATAACCCTTCATCTGTCACGTCTGCGGTTTGTAGAATCTTATAGACTGCTCGTTTGGCAGCCTTTATCATTATCTCATGAACTCCATCCCAGTGTGGGGCTAGAGGAGGGTTGAACTTCCAGTCAATACCTTTATCTGCCGCTTTTCTTATAACTTGAGATTTATCTAGAGCCAACACTAGTGATTTAAGTTCCTTATCAGCGCCTATGAAATTTGTTCCATTGTCACTTAACACTGTTATCGGTAGTCGTCGTCTACTTACCATTCGGAAAAAGGCATTAAGGAATGAACTTGTGTCTAGGTTGTAAGCCATTTCCAAATAAACTGCCCTAGTTGCTAGACAGGTAAATAGACACAAGTATCTCTTTTGACGACTCTTCCCTCTTCCTTGAAATGTCAGAAATGGTCCACCGTAGTCAACCGATATGTTCGCGAATGCTTTCATTGGTACTCCTAATCGACAAGTTGGTAATGGTGCCATTATCTGATTATTTGGTCTAGGTCTTTGTCTTTTACAAACTAAACAGTTCTTCTCAACCTCTTGTATTGCTTCTCGACCATGCATAATCCAAAACCTTGACGACAAATTGGATAACGTATAATAAGTTCCTGCATGGTTACACTGTTCATGAACCGACTTTACTATAAGCTCTGTGATTTTTGACCTTCTCGGAAGAATAACTGGATACCTACTGTCAAAAGACATGAACTCTGCATACTGTAATCTTGAATTGCTTCTAAGAATACCATTATTGTCTATCACTGGCTTTAGTGGGAGAAGTTTACTTTTCTTGCATAACAACTTTCCTTGCAAAATGTCATTGTATTCATTAAATGCACACTTTGGGCTATCTCTTATTAGTCTTTCTTCACTTTCTTTCAACTCTTCAATAGTTAGCTCCCCTGTTTTCCTTAACTCTTGCTTTGAACTACTATTTTCTATGAATCTGAGTACCCATGCCATTACTCGTCTCAATTTATCCCAGCTGGAATACCTCAATGGATCCAGTCTCCAAGTGTCGTCTTGTTCGGCATTGTTCATATATTTATTGTTCGAACTCGCGATAGTGTAACTGACATTAGTCACCGCGCAATTTTCCAACTCTCTCTGTTTTTATCTCACTTCGTTCTAATTTCTGAACCTGAATTGCTGTTTTTGGCCAACTATCTTTTTCCCTTTTAAGAAATTCTGGACCTTCCCACCATAACAGTTTCTCTATTAATTGATTAACATGAACTCCTCTTGACACAAGATCTGCCGGATTACTCTCCCCTGGTACATGTCTCCACTGACTCGGATTTGTTTCCCTTTGAATGTCAGCAATTCTATTCGCGACAAATGTCTTAAACACGCGACTTTGATTTCTTAACCAATATACCACATCCATGCTATCTGTCCAAAATGTACACTGACTGATATCTATTTCTAACGCGTCTATTACTGTCTTTGTTAATTCTAAACTAAGGACTGCCGCGACTAATTCTAATCTTGGTATGCTTAAACTCTTCAATGGCATCACTTTACTTTCTGCAGCTACTAATCTGACCGATACCTCTCCGTCTGTATCTTCTCTTCTTATATACACAGCAGCTACATAAGCTTTCTCGGACGCATCACTAAATTAGTGAACTGAAACTTGTGCAATGTCACTATCACTGTTAAGGCACCATGGAATTTGTATTTTGGAAACTTTCGGTATTTCTTCAAACCAATTTGTTATTTTGGTCATAGTCTCGTTATTAATGTTCTGATCCCATTCTATCCCTGATAGCCATACATCTTGCATCAGTAGTTTTGCGCGAATGATATAGGGTGCTAATAATCCTAAAGGGTCAAACAATGATGCTATCTTTTTTAAGTATTCCCGTTTTGTTATTTGGTTGTTTATTTCAACATCGCGATATTCAAACGTAAAGACATCTTTGTCTGCCTCCCAGAGCACACCTAATGTTTTTAGTTTGGCAATTCATCTTTGGTCAAATCTATCTTTTGAGCTCTATTAGTAACCGGTATTTGGTCAAGAACTTTCTTTGAATTGGATATCCATTTGTGAGCTGACATTCCAGCTTTTCCCCATAAGCTAGTTAGTTCTTTATACAATGAAATAGCTAAGTCTTCATTGTCAACTGAATCCATACTATCATCCATGTAAGTTGACTTGAGAACTGTCTCTGCTGCTCTAGGATAGTGGTCTGAATACATCTTAGCGTTATGTTGAGATACAAACTGTGCCAAGAAGGGTGATGAAGATACACCAAATACTACTCTTTTGAATTCATACAGAGACGGTTTTTATTTCAGGCGATGATCTCCAAAGAAAACGCTGGAATCTTCTGTCTGGAGGTGAAATTCCTATTCTCAAATACATTTCTTGGACATCACTAGCTAGCGCGATCTGGTTCTTTCGGAATCTCATCAGGACATCGAACAGACTGTTCTGTAGTTTTGGACCTTGTTCTAATACATCATTCAAACAAACACCATTGTTTCGGGCTGACGCATCAAAAACTATTCTCAATTTTGTCGCTTCCTTATTCATTCTTATCACAGGGAAGTGTGGTAACAACCATTGCTGCTCTTTTGGTTTACAATGCTCTACTTTTTCTACATAGTCTTTTTCAATGTAACTTTGAATCGTTGTTTTATACATTTCTTTCACAATGGGATCTCTGTTTAACTTTCTTTCAGTACTCTCAAGGCGTTTTAAGGCCACGTCATAATTGTCTGTTAACTGAAAATCTGTTTGTTTCCATGGCAATGGTACTTCATAACGGCCATCTTTGAATTCAAATGACTTTTTACATTTGAAATGGTATTTCGATCATTCAGTGACAAGTTATCTCCCTTAGTGATCCCTTCATTCTCAAATTCCCAAAACTTCTGCAGAGTTTTATCAATGTTCTGTTGGTGTATTGAATTTGAATGAAATGTGAATAAGCTGGTTTCATTACTATTAACTGGGCCAACACAAGTCCATCCAAGCGGGGTTAATCTGGCCACTGGTTCTCCCTTTTCCCCATGAATTTCGCCAAATTAGAAGGTCAACTTTGCTCTTTTTACTCATAATTGGGAATTTTATATCATGCAGATGTGACCAACTTTTAGACTTTTCTCTCCAATCAAACGGTTTGAGTTTTCCTGTAACATTTCGTGTAGTTGGAGCTTCCATGTCCACTGTTATACTTCTGCTTTCACTTTCAATTGAAAATTTAACTGAAGAAGTTTCAAATTTCTCAGATCTTCCATTAAGAACATTAACTTGTACCAAATGTTTTTCTCCTGATATGCCTAATGCCCAGGCGATGTCCTCATTCAGGTAACTTTTAGTGCTTCCATCATCCAAGAGCGCATTGATCTTAATTTCTTTGTACCAATTTTTTAAAATCGCTGGAATGGTTCGAAGTGCTATGAACTTGGAATTATTTGTACTAAAGACCTTATCATGTTCCGGCTGGAATTCTTCAGCGGCTGCATTTAATCTCTCTTGGTGTAGCAATCGATTGTGAGTCTTTTCACAGTTGTTTAATCCGCATTTGCTGTGAAAACGGCATTTACTGCCCACATGGTTGGACTTAAGACATCGGAAACATAGCTTATGGTATTTAGCCTTTTCCCATCTGTCACTCACTGGGAGGCTTTTAAATTTTGTACAGTTCCATATCATATGTGGTTCTTTACATACTACACACTCTTGAAAATGCTCACTATTAATGTGAGTATCCAGGGTACTTCTTCTTATCACCTGTAAACACAGGTATAGCGACACGCTTCAACTGCTTCCATAAATCGCTTCCTAACTGGCTCTTCTCAGCTTTTCCAGTTTTATCATAACTACCCACTGGTACAGTAGTTTTACTATCATGAACTTTTCCAGAATCCCCTGTATCGCCCTTTACAGACTCAACATCTGGAACACTATTGTCCATCAACGTGTTGTATAGGTCAGTCACTAACTCATACTTTTTGTCTATTACTTCTATCTCGTCCATTACCTTTACCATTTCATCCGTTCTGTTTGCCTTTCGGTAAAAATGCCCAAGTTCCCTGATGGCTTCTGAGGCCATTTCCATCGTGTTTTCTATCGAATTCAAATGTGACTTAGCTTGTTCCTTTTCAATCTCGTCATCCATATCCTCTCTAAATCTATTGACCGACCTAGTAAAGGCAGCTTTAGCGCGCGACTTCTTCATTTTCAAGTCCATAATGACACTTTCCTCGTCGTGCATTTTGGCTAGGGCTGCTTCGTCAGTTTCTTTGGACATCGACATAACGGCGAAAATACTAATTGTTCGTCGTAAAAATAACACACAAACCTCGCTCTGCTACCAATTGTTCTAATGCTATCGCTATATTTTACTATTCCTTACCATCCTTTGAAATAAAACGAATTCTAAGCTAGTTTTACTGTTTATTTACTCAACGTGGCGTGAACCTCCTCTTCCGGGCGGTTTCATTCGAATCCCTCCCCCGTCAGAAATACAAAATTTAACTCATTAACGTGTTCAGCTAAAAAGTCTTTTAGACGTCTTCAGAACAAGGGTCTTGAATGTTAAGAATAGTACACCCTCTCTTGCTATTTATGCCGAGCTTGGAAGATTCCCTTTATAAATTTCTAGATATATATACGTATTGTGAAATATTGGCTTAGCTTATATGACAAGAAATCTTTTAATTGTAAACTGAAAACATTAACGCAAAATCAAAGAAATGGTAAAGATAGAAACGGTAATATTATAAATTGGTCATCTAACGTTCGAGACATACTACAAAATACAGGATTTCATGACGTTTGGTTGTATCCAAATTATGTTAATACAAACGAGAGCGTTTAAGGGATGTATACATTAGCAGTTGGCATCGGAACATAAAGTATTTTTCGTCACTAACACTTTTAAGAGATTTAAAATTAGTTTTTAAAAGATAATCATATCTAGATATAGTGACCTTTTCAAAGTTTAGAAAGATTCTACCAAAAATTAGACTATCATCTCATAGCCTCAATATAGAAACAGGTCAACATAAAAAAAAAAAATAGATAGAAATTCAAGAATATGTACACTATGTAATTTAACTGAACTCGAGTATGAGTACCATTTTATAATGATTTGTCCATTTTACAATGGCATAAGAAAGCATCTGATACCTGAGTACTATATCAACCGACCTTGCATGTGTATTTATTCAGCTTTTGAAATCTGACAAGAAAAAGGATCAGTACAGACTTGCTTCGTATTGTATTAAAGCTTTTAACCGGAGACAACTAAAGTTAGACGATAGTTAGCTATCATCACGGTATTTTACTGACCAGTAAATTAAAGTTCTTAGATAATATGTATGTTTACATGTTTGCATGTATGTATATGTATATAATTATATAAGCAAAGATGTATATGAATATAACATTTTCACCTAAATACATTAAGTATTGTTGTGTGAATGTGTGAGCGTGTGTATGTATGTGGGGGTGAGGGTGTTGGGGTGAGTGAGGGGGTGTGTCGGGTGTGTGGGTGTGGGTGTGTGTGTTTGTGCGTATGTATGTTTACCATTCTTACAATTGTATGCGATGATAAATTTATTGTTATATTCTTTGTCAACCATGAGCTGTATATGCTTCAGTTGAAATATAATGTTCTTCTTCTTCTTGTATTCATATAATATGCAGAATGCTAAATAACTAAAGCCATTATTATACTTGTCTAGTAATATATTCAGTTTGGGTTATACCAGCGAGAGAAGCGGGTTATTTGCACAATTTCCATAAGGGAGATAAGAATCAAGAATTTGACTGACGGCATGACTCTTCAAACAATAAAGTTACATTTGGACTGTCTTGTTCAATTTGGAAATATATTGTAAAATATTATTCGTCTAATTATTTATCACATCATGCTTTGACTTAGCAGTTTTAATTAAAACGAAATAGATAAACAACAAATGTATATTTATGAAAAAGAAAAAACGGAACTCGAACTTGGGTCACTCCTTTGGCAACAGCATTACCAATTAGGCTATCGATGCTTGTATTTATAAAGATTAAGAAGTAATTTTGAAGTGCTCTGATTAATTTGTTTGAGAATGTATCGTATTTCTCTTGCTATAATTTGTCGCCTGTTGTTGTTCTTAATTTGGACCGTTCACCTACAGATGCATGTTCTGGGAATGTCTTAAACCATCCTTGGTGTTGAGTTTACGATAAGGTGCGTCGCCTACAAATCGCTCGATAAAAACATCGTGGTAATAAAATTAACCACTCAGTCGAGTGAGGCAACAATTCCCTATGTCACAATCTTTTCTACTTGTCGGAAATGGGTTCATATTCGTTGAAACTGTCCGCCTAAGCAATCAAGAAATCTCTCCTAAGATGCAGTGTCCATGTTCCGGAATGTCCGTTACAGGTTTTCAAGGCGTATCATGGCAATGCTTTTTGCGGGTATATAAAGCTAGAGTCCTCTACCCCTTACTCCCTAATATATCTCCTCAATGCGCCTGCTCCAGACTTCTTTATAAAACAATGTGGCTGAAGGATAGTATACCCTAAATAATTAGTCTCTACTTTCCCTTCCGTTTATCCCTACAAAATATCTTTTAACAAGTTTTGTTTGTCTCTTTCTACAAATGTTCGCATGTTGTTGCTCTTGTTCTGGACACGGTACAAGTTTCGGTATTTGGCAATGGCTAAATTATTCTTACGAACGTTCTTTCACTGAGCCAATATCTCCTGCTTATCACTCAAAATACACTGTTGTGAAAGAACTAACCACTTGTTCTTGTCAAGCATTTTTCTCTTTCGGCACAATATTTTCTTCCTGTTGGTAATGGATGCATATCATTGTAACCAAGACCTGGGGTTCGTTTCATCAAATGTCTTAAGTGCACTTAGCTAAGGGCGATTAAAATCACATTTACGACGGTTCTTATATGCGTTTCATCAAACAGTCGCAACTGCTTATGACGATTATAAGTTAGGAGCGAAATCAAAACGCCCGAAACTATCTCATATTTACCGAAATGGCCGGCATAACGTAAACTTTACCGCATTGTACCGGAATTTAGGCATATCCTTACCTTCCTTTTAAATAGTGTTAACCTTGAATCAAACAGATTTGTCATTTAATACATTTTATTTACGGTTTATCATGACAATTAGGCATAAAAAGCAACAAAATTACATAGAAAGAATTTGGTTGCATGATGATTTTCCAACACCGAACTGGCTGAACATAAAATGCGTGATACCGGTAAACCGTGACTTGACATTTCTTCGGGGCCTCGCTTCGTATATTTACAACTTGTTTAGAGGTGAACGAGATCATATTCGCACGTCTCACTGTTTAAAATCGAAAATGTATATGTGCGAATGGAATAATCCATATTATGTAATTAGATCATTTATAAACAGTATATATATACATATATATATATATATATATATATATATATATATATATATATATATATATATATATATATATATATATATATATATATATATATATATATATATATATATATATATATATATATATATATATATATATATATATATATATATATATATATATATATATATATATATATATATATATATATATATATATATATATATATATATATATATATATATATATCGTTCTGAATGAAATGAAATCTTTCAAAATCTTAGAAAAATGGCCGCCATTCTTTGACGTCATCGCACTTAAGACAGCCCCAGACATCTCTTAGAGTTAAAAGCGTTTTCCTCTGACTTAAGAGCGAATTCGCACTTAAGATCGTTAATGAAACGGGCCCCTGGCCCCTAAAAAACCACAGTGTTGAATAGATGGAATACCGTAACTTTAATAAGCCCCTATTATGAATATCCTATTGCTATTGACATATTGCTTCAAAGATGATAACACCCCCCCTTTCAGAGGCAGCATGAGTTTTTCCTTTGTAGCGTAATATTTGTTACTTCGTCAATTAGGACCATTCTCTTCTATAATCACGTTTGTTAAAAACAAAACCTTTTTACATATTTAAGTAGGGGGGTCAAAAATGAACACAACATCGGGGCAAATCGACTCACTGCAAGCCAGCTAAAAGGCTTCTCCATGTATGAAATCCAAACGTCTCATGGGGGACTCAAATCTACAGCAACGAGCATGGAACCAAACCATAAGAAACTATGTTCATTGCCATTAAGTTTATTTGTCATTTATTTACATGAATTTGTATAAGTACTATTTGTTTATCGCACCTCCCTAACCGCATCACCCATGCTCTCCTTGGCAAATACCTGTACACAAATAGTTCAATAACGTTTTGCATCACTCTGTCAACTTTTTGTGGTTCCTTGCTTACAGCCAGCGAAATTTTTTGCCATGCCATGCTCATAACCGTCCAATATTAAAATACCAATCAAAGAACTATTCTTATAACATGGAACTTGATTTTAGAATTGCATTCGTTCTTTCCAATCTTCAATTTTGTTATTCTGACTTCTTTGCATTACCCAGATATTACCTTAAGCAAAGCTCATAGACATTGGATTTCACATCATATCTGGTTAATTGCTGTTGGTGAACCTTGTGCATTGTTCATGTTTATCATAGAACTGCACGAAGCCTCGAGTATCATTTTACTAAACCACTTAAGAAAACCATTAGCTTGAGTCATACGTGATACACCTGGATGACATCTTTAATGAAAGTACATTATTGTAATGTAATACGTCATGGGAGACGATTCCGATGATGTTTAACTTTACAATATTGCTTATCATAATGTTTATTTACATAAGAGAAATTGTTTGGGTTTTTTTCCTCTAATTTTCACACATTCTAAGCATACAATGTTTTGAAAAACACTACCCAACGGTTCAATACATATCTGCACCTCCGCGCTGATACTGTGCCATGCTCAAAGCTGATCGTTTTTCTCCCCAAGCACAGCGTCCATGCTGTCCAGTGTCTGTATACTGACGTTTTGACCATTTGCTTGACCACTACTACATGATTCTAAAGGGGTCGGGTTCTCAACTGAAACGGTACAATAAAAGTTTTAATTTCTTTAAAATCGGTGTAACGGTCTTTGACAAATGACACTTAGCTATCGTCAAATATTTTAGTAATTGGTAAATATGTCATGCTTATGCGAACAGGTCAAATCACAGGCCAGTCTCCAAGTAAATTAGCGACTGGCATGTGGCCTGTGATCTTATCTGTTTGCCACTCTGAGTATCTTTCCTCATCAAATGTAAGCAGATATTTAAGGTGTTTAAGAGTTTGGAAAGCAGACGACACAAAAACCTGTTTTTAGAAAATTACCCAGCATTCTAAGGGGTCTGTAGAGTGAATCTGAAACTAGAGATAGATCTTTTTCTGCCAGGTAGAAAGGAACTTAGGGTTTGAATAGGGAGTAACAACTGACTTCTCCTTTAATCGTTTAACCCTTAGGATTTTTAAAATGGTTAATAACTTATTCTCACTCACAGAATCAAGAAAGAAATACATGAAAAGGTGATATCATATAATTGTTAATCTTGTGTCTTTGAATTCTCATTTGGCAAAATGCGTCTACTTTGTAGGTTAGCAAAACAATTAGAACTGGTAATTCATTTTCGAAAGAAGTTATGTCTTATGAAATAATTAGTAAAACTATACTTCCTTGCAATTTTTGTTCTTCAGCTAACATCTATCCTTTTATATGTTTTCTTGTATGTTTCTTATCATGCTATAGTTGTACAATGTGAATATGGCCTTAAACTGTTACTGGTTTTACAATGAAGGATAATGTTATGTAATGTATCAAACACATACTTTTAAGTAACTCCTTCGCAGGATGGGTAACAGCCTGGGGTATTTGGCTGTGTACATAACCCGCTGTCCCGGGGCCGCTGTACGCGTAATTGGCATTGTGGGGAACCGCCATGTACGTCGTAGTCGTTAACGTCTTTGACGTCATCATCGGCTTTCTGACGTTCTTCTCCGGATGCGTCAAGATGACGTACAATTTCGGCGTAAACATGCACACTAAGGCGACTGTAGCGCTAAGGCTGATGGAATAACACATGGTGGCTATTCTGAGCTGGATGTCACTCGCCGTTGAGAAGTAGATCGGTACGAACGCTAACCATATAATACATGTAGTATACATGGTAAACCCGATGTACTTGGATTCGTTAAAGGCGCCGGGGATCTTGCGCGTTAATACCGCGTAGATTGTACAGACAATCACTAGAATGATGGGGTATGTGAAGCCGACCATATAGTACCCTCCCACCACGTCCTTACACACCAGCTGGTGGTCGCTACGTTTGGCGTAGAACGGTACCGCCTCTGGGGGTCGGATCACCACCCACATGGCGCCGATCAGACACTGGGCAGCTACGATTGCTCCGCAGATTACCAATTGTGACTTCGGACTGATGAACTTTGGTCTCTCAGCCGTACGCTTACCAGAGCGAAATATCCTGGCGATTCGATTGGTTTTGGTTAGAATGGCCGAATAGCAGATTGTGAAGCAGAGTCCCAGACCGAGTTTCTGTGCGGCGCAGGAATATCTGTGCGGTTTAATGACAAGTACGAAGGTCATCGCGTAACACAGGAATATCCCTGCAAGAAGCACAAAACTCAGTTCTCGTCCAGACGCCTTGACGATCGGTGTCTCCGAATACTTTATGAACACCACTACAACACAGCATGTGAATGCGATCCCCAGTGAAGCAAACATCATGGCGCCGATGGCAATGGGGTCGTCGTATCGGAGGTATATGACACGTATCATGATACACTCGGACTTGTCGGCACTCGGTATGGACCCCGCAGGACACTCCACGCACTCGTACCGTGTGGGAAGGTACTCGAATGGGTGACACTTGCTACACGTCCAACAACAGTTGTGTGGTCCCCTGTGGGTGGCCTCTCCGGCCTTGCAAGGCTTCGAACACACGGACTCCGGGTGCTTCGGCTCTTCCAAACGGAATTGTAATTCCTCACTCTGGATAAAATAGTGGACATTATACACTTATGCGTATACAATCGTGATCAAACATGAATCCAGAATTTACAAATTAAACAGATGTTATATTATTATTATCAATATTATCATATGATACGGGTTTGATATCACGTCAACATTATTTCAGTTATGTTGCGATGCCCTCCTCTTCATGATAGAGGAAGACCCCAAACTCAACTTCCCGTAAGGGCTAGTCAAGCTGGAGATATCCACTGAAATTCTCTACGTTACTCGGAGACTACATCTTATGAATATCAAAATGCCGTCACCGGGATTACAACCCACGTAGAGATGGATATTATGATTTTAATCTCTGTACTCTAACCACTAGACTACGGAGTGAGGCAAGAAGAAACTCTTTGTGAGAATCCTTTCCATTTTCCATAAATTATCTCAATCGTTAAAATATACAACCTTTCAGTTTCTTTAAATTTCAAGGGTTGTTTTTGTATGTCTCAATTCTGCACTATAAATGATATGCATGTATACTTTGATTTTATTGTTAAGAAAATGAAAAAAATACGTTATGATATTTGAGGTACTTACATGTTCCAGTTTCCCGTGATGAAAGAAACCGACTGTCTCCCATGAATAATAACCCGGGGTCGTTTGTCGAAAGTTTAGTATGCGATATCTCGCCGGTCCATCGCCGTTCGGTAGAAACTCGAACCTCTGACCCGATAGTCCTGGAATCAGATAAAGGGTTTGATTTACACAAATGAATAGATGTTTTTCAAATTTGAGTTGTATTTGTAAATGATACAGCTTTTATGCACACCATTTCGTCTTGTACTTCAAAATCAAAATACAAAATTGGAGAGTATCTCTAAAGCGTTTACCTATACGGAACACTATTCTTGTTCATGCTTCTATTCAAATATCTTTGCAGCTGTTTGAAACTTAACGCTTGTATAGTGCTATGAATTCTTGGCAAAACAGCATGATATTTTCCTGCATGCACGTTTAAAAATATATACATTGTTAGATATTGATAAAAATTTCGAATTAAATATCATAAAAGCTGGCAGAGCAACTAAGGTGTTGGATTCGATGATATAAACTAACATAATTAGTGTAGGACAGTGGTCTAAGGGCACAGCGTCGGCCTCAGGACAATAGGGTCGTGAGTAGTGGATCCTAATTTAATTCATAAACGGCACAAATGCTGTAATGTGTCCAGGAAGCGGAATAGAGAGAAAGATGAATGTAAGTTGTAAAACCTTGCTTCACAATCTATATCAAATAACAAGCGAAATAAGATTTTAGTAGAGAACACGTTACTTAACCTACCAGTAAAGTTAACACGGAGGAGGTATTGCAGTAACTGTTGTCCATCCACAGGATCCATCGCTTCACAAAGGCCACTATGTGTGTCTTTACAAACGTCTTCATGCATCTTCTGTAGAGAATAATTTATCTGTCAGCCATTTACCTTTGTTTAGCCATACGAATATACAAACATAAGTTTAAAGCAGGAATAGCGCTCTTTTAAAGTAAAACTAAAAAGTTCTAAAATAACTAAGAATTAACATAAATGGATCATTTAATTGATGCATGAGCCTTAACTATACCATGATCGCACTGTCTTTGCACCTTGGAACATGAGGGGGTCGTACTGAAAGCGCTTGATTGATATAACAAAACGGATATCACACGGAAATAAGACACAAACATCCAAACAAACGTTGGTGCCATATTTGATTTTTTTTACAAGAAGACCTTTACAACGTGTGTGCTTCGCTTCATGAATAGAGTTAACTATTTTACTAATTGTTTCACTTGATTTAGTGTGCTAATTTTGATATCTAAGCTTTGCAGACCACTGAAGAATTGTTTCGATTTGTGAAGAAAAATTGATCTTTATAAGTGCAATTTGTATCGCTGCCGTCTTGTGACAAAAAGGTCTTTGCTACGCAAAGATACCATTTATGTAAGTTTTGAAGATTTAGATAATACATACGTGTAGCGCATGCGCAAATGCTAGAATTGCGTCACTGACGAACTCGAGCTGTGCCTCCATGATGAACGTGTCCGGATTAATGGCTTCATTTCCGGTACAGGGTGTGGTGTAGTCCTCATTGAACGGGGTCCACGGAGCATTCGGGTACTTACACTGAGAGTATAGGATAGACAGTAGAGGATATTTGGGCTTTAATCGTTTTGTTTATTATACATTTAACCCTTAACCAAACGCTAAATTTTCGACTGTCCAAAATTGAGTTTGCAGACGACATTTCAAAATGTGATGACTTGGGAAGATAACCTTCTGATTGGAAAAGGAAAAATTGTTCGTTACGAGCACCTTCTCATTTTCCCACATTGTTTTCCAAAGTCGTCTGCAACAAAGTGTTAAAATGTCGTCATTGTTTGGTAAAGGGTTAAGATAAAGACCCATAATTTGCCATTTTAAAACTCTTTCTTTTGTCGGCTTACTGCGGTCGTTCTCGGCATAGATCGGTCGGTGCCGGAAGTATTCGCTGTAAAGCGAATAGTTCCGGCCCCGACCGATCTATGCCGAGAATGACCGAAAGCTAAATGACCATACTACGAAACTTTCTCAATAAGGGCGATAACACTTGTACTCACAAGTGTTCGGTCGACCAAACGCTATTTGTCTCCCTTAGGACGAATAATCTGCGATATTGTTATGTTTCGCATCTGAGTCAGTGACTATACGTCCCGGGCTCGATTCTCGACATCGGCTTTCTTGTCATTTAGAATATCCCCAAGGCAAGACACAACCGTCTAGCCAAGAGCTTAGGGTTGATTAAGACGCATGGATAAGTGAATTTGTACCATGATTCATTGAAAGCTTGGTAAAAATGAAATTAATCCTGAAATAAATGAAAGTGCTGAAAGAGTTGAAGGACAATTATTTGTTTAAAGCATGATGGAGGATACAAACAGAATTCAAGTATGTGTAAATCGTGACTATGCTGGTTTACCTCTCGTGATGGAATTAGTCCGACCAGTTCTTATTCCGATGAAAATGAATATATGGGTAAAAGGACGATTGTGCAACCTTTGTCGGTAAACTTGTAGGTGTCAAAATACAGTATGTATAGATCCAACGAACTACAGATGCTTACGCATTCTAGTCCAAAGATGACAACAATCCTACTAACCTTGAATGTCTGTTCCCAGAATTCGATGAACCAGGGGTTACGCTGGTTGTTTGAGGGTGTCAGCTGAAGGAAATAATCCTGAAAGCCTTTGACTTCATATGCTAGAGGTTGAACGGTTATTGCTCCCTCAACCTACACAGTGTAGAAAACATATGTATACGAAAACCAGGGGTTGTTTGGTTGTTACTACTTCAACCTACTCAGTATCAAACATAATTGCGTACGTATTTCTTGGTTTGTACGGTTTTAGTTGCATTATCCTATACAACATAAACCCTTTCCCAAACAAGAACGACATTTGACCAGTTTGTTGCGGACGACTTTAGAAAACATTGTGGGAAAAGGAGAAATTGCTTTTAACGAGCAATTTCTCCTTTCCCACAATGTTTTTACCCCTTCAGGTGATTATTTTCAAATTTCATCACATTTTGAAATGTCGTCTGCAAACTCTTTCAATTTGGGACAGTCGAAAATTTGGCGTTTGGTAAAGGTTTATAAGTATAAACGTGCACATAAACTGTTTATGTCTAAATATGTATAAGACCAGGCCCTGCTTTATTAGTCCGGATTTTGCGTTAATCAAGAAATTTTGTTGGGAACGGACGTGTTCGTATTAACGGGATATTACTGTATATGTACCTATTTCGTGGATTGTACGATTATTGCAAAATTATCCTATACAGCATTAAAACATATAATTGTAAGCCTTGATTAGATGACAACCACATATGATACGTTGTTTGTGAATGTACTTGAATTATATAATTGTATGTATGAAAAGGAACCTTTCCAAGGAAACACTTGCCACAATGGCGGTTCTTTAAATAAGACAATTTTAACGACGTTGTCTTCAGACAAAATGTATTGACACTATCAGAAAGTTCCTCAAAAGTATAAACATATTTGTGTTTATCTATCTGATGAAAAAGGGTTGGACCACAAGTTCTACAACTTATATTTGGTCCTCCTCCAAAATAATCATTACAACAAAGTAATTTTTGTACTAAAGGTCCCAAATGTCATGTTGATCCCTTTTATCGCACTGTATGGGCCAAGTTTGTATGACTTCTCTTTTTGTTAATAATTTTATCTAATAATCGTAGATAAGGAAAGCCATTGTGTAATATAAAATGCATTTCTTTTCCCACAATTGATAAATTCAGCAGCATTTTATCATCTCAAAACACAAGTATAATTAAAACGTCACAATTTACAAGAAGCACTGAACTGTGACACAGTTTCCTAATAATAATTGATAAATTGACCTGTCTTTCTAGCAAAAATCATGATTCCTGTGTAATTTATTAATATTGTGTTTCCTTTACTGTGAAATTAAAGTAACTTTACTAAGTAACTTAATGTGTTTGTACTGTCCGCTTTATTTCGCTACTTTATAGTATGTTTAGGCCAGTGGCAAAGTGTAGCCGACATGCCTGCAATTTGAGATTCATACATTATTTTGTAAGTTATTTTTACTACCTTAGTGATCATCCCAACCTTACCTCTTCTTCTTTCCCAAGATAAGCCAGACCACGCCCTCCCCACCCGTCGCTCCCTATCCAGGAAAACTGACCAGTCGCATTGCTTCTTTTCACAGCCTTCATTAGTTCGCCCACTTCCTGGTCAGAGGCAAATATAATGACCCCTGAAAAACGACCGGAGTGACATACATTGTAAAGGAACGTTTTTAATACTCATATATGCACACCCTTAAAATAGGTGCGGGATAAAACATGTTTTAACCCTTTACCAAAAACCAAACTTTCGACTGTCCCAAATTGAAAGAGTTTGTATACAACATTTCAACATGTGATGAAATTGGGAAAAAATCTTCTAATAGGGTAAAAAGCATATTGAGAAAGGAAGAAATTGCTCGTCACGAGCAATTACTTCCTTTCTCACAATGTTTTGCCTGAGTCGTCTTCATCAAAGTGGTGAAATATCGTTTGGAAAGTTTTAAAGAAACAGTGTCAGCATTCTATCATGTTTCGTCGTGAATAGATAGGACAGCTAACATCACCCCTACAACGAGAATGGGCTGAACCAAGTTAAAAACTATACAGTGTCAATAATATGGGAATATAAATGTATGATAATCCTTCAAATACGTCCGGAATAAAAAAGGAGGCATGACATTTCCTAAAATACAGTGTATTACCTTTACAAAACACCAAATGTTCGACTGTCCCAAATTGAAAGAGTTTGCGGACGACATTTCAAAATGTGATGAAATTGAAACTAAAATTCTGTTAGGACAGAAAACGTTGTGGGAAAGGTAGAAATTGTTTGTTAAGAGTAATTTCTCCTTTTCCCACAATGTTTCCAGAGTATGTTCAAATGTCGTGATTGTTTGTTAATTGGTTGAAAGGTCTAATTAGGAAAACACGCCGACAAATATTGGGTAGTGTCTTTTCCTCTGCTCAATTTACCACTTATAAAATGCTACAAAACGAATATCTAAAAACATCTTTTAAAAGAAAAAATATCAAACACTCAGCAAACAAATACACACGACATTACTTTCTAACGGTCCGGCCATGATAATACCTCCGACAGAAATTGGTGCCGGGATTTGTCGACCGGTTAACTGCTGTGTAAATTCACCTCTTTTTAAAATTATAAGATGATTTCAGTTGTTGAGTTTCTAATGATTTACATTCTGTAAAACTCGTGAAGGATTGAACTAAACACATTAAGATTTCCAATGGAATTTCACTATGTTTCTTTTTTCCGCAATTTGATTAGATTTTATGTCAGGATTTTTGCAATGCAATTTGTTGGAAGCGTAGAACAGTTCATTATAAAGTGAAATTGCATGCATTCGGAATAAAATGTAAAATATCCCCATTGATTAGTGGATTTGTTTGTTAAACAAGCATGTCTGTTGGTTCAGCTATGATTTCAAGGGGAATCCTTTATCGCAAAAAAACATCGCAACATGCGATAGTCTTGAAATCTTAATCATACTGCATCATGACTCGTTCAATTACATTTGACATTGTCACAATCGCTAATTTCTGTATTTAATCATAAATGGGCTTTAGCGCCGTGTCACGTCAGTTTAGTTATTTGATGGCTTTCTTGGATTTCACCAGCATTAGACAGATCCCTGTAATGTCTTGATACGGTACACTATTGTTGAGTAATATTCGTCGTTTGATGGCTTACTTTCTATGAATAGATTTTTGTGTCGACTGCTTTCCAAAAGATTAGCTATCTGCTTAAATTTGATGAGGGAAGATTCTCAGAGTAGCAAACAGGTTAGATCACAGACCAGCCTCCAATTCACTTGAAGTCGGTTCCAGCACTATAAGGATTAACACTGGTTAAGAAAAGCAATATTACAATGTAACATTTTTCCGCGGAGCCTTCAAAGGTGTTAAATATCAAACAATTAACTTTTTCTTTCTTTGGAGTTCAGTGTCGTTTGTAATGATGATGACACGTTTGTACTTCTAAAGTTCTTGTTTTGGCGACAGTGATACAGTGGTGGAGCCTCTGGTCCCGAGGTTCGATCCCCGTTAGCGGCGATGTGAAAATGCCTAGACTAGCCCACAAATCGGCGAAAGTGCATATTCCGGTTCAGTATCTAGAAAGCATTCATCGAGTGTGGATTTAATAACCTTCAAGATTCCGTCAAATCGATGTAACTCTCCATACTTATGTAACAGTGCAAGCCTTGGGCCTTCGACAGTGTTTAAACAAGGGCTTCCTCACGTGATCAAACATCCATTAAGGGCGGATTGGGTTCATGCAACTGGATTTAATCAGTTCGTATAAGGATTCATTTTACTTGCGCTATCCGATGCCGTGTTTTTGGTGGTTAACACATCTCTCGGGATAAGTATATGACACCAGTTTCTATTTCGAATTAACTCGCCCAAATTGAAAACTTGATAAGATATTTTTCTTTAAAAAAGAAAGCAAAAAAAACCACGTGACAATGATAAAACCAAATGACCTTTTTCCGAAATACAAAAAAAGTTTTTGCCCTTGCACGCTGCTTCAAAATTAAGACCATCGCATTAAAATGACCAACTTGTTTTCTTAGAATAGCTCCTCTGAACATTGACTATTAAACGGTTGAAACTCCTTTAAATCACTGTGAGAAAAAGAGAATTTGCTCATAATGTGCAAATTCTCCTGACGGTTATTTATTAGCTACGCATGTTGACAAGATTATTCTTTTGTCACTACTCTTTAAATAATCTCGCCAAACGACGTTTACATCAGTTGTTGTCAGTCTTAGTGAAAAGTGTTCAGTCAGCCAGTCAGATCGGGGTTCAACGCTCCCAACCAATGTGCATTAGACCGTTATTAAAGCCCGGAAATTTATCACAGAATGATGGATGTCGCTTTATAGCAGTCTGGACGCATTCATCTAAACACAGGAACTGCGTGAGCTGTTTGGTTAGGGTCGTTTAACTACAAATAAAAGGAGTTTGAAAAAAAGATACGGCTTAACTGAAATTACGCTATCACCAATAAAGTGTTTTGTTTCTGTTTATAATGTTTGTATTATTTAGTCTTTTTATTATTGGTTGTCATTTATATTGTGTAATAATGTGAACAAAAAAAAAACGATAATAGATTAAAGATTTAAGAGCATCGCACGCTTTTAATGCTCACAAAATATATTAACCAGAATTCTTAAATTTTCCTTTTTGTACGTTTGAGAGAAAATCAAATACAACAATGTTGCTTAATAGAATAGAATAGAATAGAATTTTAATGACTTATACGTACAAACATATCTCGTCATGCAAACAAATACATTAAACATAAACATACATACATTTCAACATGGGTACAATGTTCAATGTAAATTAATCTCTTAGGTCTTCCCTATTCCCCTATAATTGAATAATTGACTGTTCCAAATTGAAAGTAATAGCGAGCAACATCATTATCAACAACAACAACCACATATACAAAAACAAAACCGATCATCAAAAAAGACTTGCATTTTTACATTGGGTAAAAACATAGTGACAAATGGCTACATAACTCTAAATGAGTTATTAAGCTTTTTGTCAAAATGGTTCCTTAACCCTTTCCCAAACAACACATTTTCGACTGTCCCAAATTGAAAGAGTTTCCAGACGACATTTCAAAATGTAATGAAATCGGAAAATAATCTTCTGATAGGGAGGAAATTATTATGGGAAAAGGATAAATTGCTCGTCACGAGCAATTTCTCCTTTTCCCACAATGTTTTCTAAAGTCTTCTGCAGCAAAAGCGTCATATGTCGTTATTGTTTGGGAAAGGGTTAATTGTTCTGTAACATATGCGTTAATGTGAGGTATTGTGGAGTACTGTTTTATACTCCTCGATACAAATAACCAAAACAGCTCTCATCTCGTAAAAAATCTAATTCTCTTAAATTTGAAGTGAAATCGTTCATATGGATTACAATCGAAGTTGAAATACTTTTTTTTTCAGAAACAACCACTTAGCGTTAACACATTAAATATTTTAATGAACAGCCGAAAGAACGGGTATTTTATGTAATCTAGGCAAATTTATATACCAGCCATCAGTGATTCGGAATATAGCCATGTCACGCATGCCTCCATTAGTGTATGGTACTTAATCTAATTAACTTATCTTAATGATGATTAGATGTAGAATGTGTATGTAATTGTTTATATTTATGTAACAATGACATGTAAATGTCAAGCTAATGAATTGTTTTGAACATGAACATAAACTTGTTCACATTTTCGCATAAGAAAATCACACTCACTTCGTACTTACATATCGATGTATCATGATTAAACCACACATCTTCACAAGCTTTTACTCGCTGTACAGATTGAACAGAAAAACGTTAACTTGTTATTAAATGGGGGTTTATGCAATTTTCCACACTGTTTAAGCCATATCACGATGATTACAGCTCTTTGACTTCTCATCCGGGGTTTTCCTTTACAGGGTTGCATATGTTTCATTCCAAGACCATATCTTATATTATTTGTTTTACATCGATTGTGAAGGAAGCTAAAAGCTTGTTAAATGCATCCTCGAAGACTGCTTTCTGGATACCTAACCAGTACTCGCGGCGATTTGCGGGTAAGTCACAGTAATTTTGACCCTAACACGCATCATTGGGGATCGAACCCAGGATCCTCGCTCTACTCTCTGCAATACTGTCGCCCACTTGAAAATAAATGTTGTCAGTGGTGAAGGATGAACAAATCTTATTTCATAACCTTTCGTGTTAAAACATGTTTGTATGTTGTAATTATTGTAACGTTTATGCAAATTATTGAAGCGTATGCATTGTTATAGTGAATATGGGGGCATACAACACCACAGATCAGTGGACTACAGTGTTAATTACCTACGTAATTAGGTCTTTGAAGGGTCAGTTTAATCGGTTCGTTGCATTACTATCCATTAAATTTGTTATGACAATAAATATGCTTATGGCTATTTTATGCTTAATAAAATGAATAGAATCGAATCAATTATTGGCAGGACCCCTGTTATACCAGTGGGACACGCTACAGACTGACCTTTTGTGGCCTGGGTCTAGGTCAGGTTTGTCACAAACTTCTATTCTTTATTAAAGATATATCTTTTTTGGTCCTACTTTTTTCAATGTTTTTTTACCGAACCATACGTTAGAGGCTAGTAGATGTAAGACTAGTCACAATAAGGTCAACTGACATACTGATAAATCACATGCTAGTTATTCTCAAAACAATGCAACATATGTATGTTGCTTTGAACAGTTCATGATTGTATAACACCTATTCTTATGGGAAAGTTGTCATTTCCTTGCAAATGTTTCAGTCCTGTACCACAAAGAACAAATGCATTTTGTTTTCATACTACTTTATTTGCTGGTGTTGCTTTCAGTTTGGAAACTTTACAATGAGGAAAATGACTACATTAATACGTAAAAATGAAAATATGCTATTCTATCCTTTGTTTCCGACTAAGGCAAAACAACGTTAAACATTGCTTTTGTCTAAAAGCACATCATCTATAAAAGTTCATTCATTAGAACTCATTGAAATTCATTAGAATCCATTAAGGGACTTCGTGTGAAACCTTTAATGACAAATCGAATTTACGTTTTGCTTAAAGACTTTTTTCCCTAAAAGTTCCTTTCCAATGTGTCGGATAAATGAAATTGATTCTTGAATACAGTTAAAGGCAACGAATCGACCGTATACGATTAATTAGATTAAATACTTTTAGATAGAAAAAAACACCTTAAGGCATTTCCTTTTTGTTCTTGCTAATGTAGTCTTTGATACCGCAATATGTAGCTATTTTACTTTTGTTTCATAATATATAAGGCACCCGGCCCATAAACAACCATCAGCTTAATAATTTACCCAAATATGCATGAAGGGTATATCAAAAACAATTACAAACTAGGTATCCACAGGTTGTAATTTGATAAGTTATGAGTTATGCGACAAGGTTGCGGTCACCTATACCTATAAGTGAGCCATCGCTTTGTTACACTATTCTCAATTATTACTTATAATTGGATGATATGATATGGAATAAAAAAAAATACAAGCCCCAAATACAAAAACACACAAAATAAAGCTGTTTAGTTGTTTGAAAATGTTTGTCTTTGCCAGACTATTAAGTAAAGTGTTTAAGTTTTCTTTTCATACATCTAGTAGGACCTTTCACTACAACTACTACTAGCACGTCCACACCTTCTATTTTCACTTATAAATCCCTATATCTCTCTGCCTCTTAACCTTTTCTTATCCTTTTATGTCTCATCTTTTATTAACACCGCTGGAACCGTCTTCATGCTTATGCAAATAGGTTGGATCCAGGCCAGCCGCCAAATCAATTGGGGGCTGGCCTGTGATCTTACATGTTTGCTACTCTGAGTAGCTTTCTTCATCAAAATCAAGCAGATGTTTAAGATTTTTGAAATCAGAGAAAACGACAAACTATTTTTAGAAAATTAAATTACCTAGCATTCTAAGTATTAACTAAGTTTCTTTTTATTTCTTGATGTATAAGATTAATAGTGCTGAGGGGCCTGTCTCGCATAGATATGTAACCTTTTTGTCTACGTTTACAAAATTACTGTGACCCTTGAATCCGTAAAGTGATTTTGTTTTGATGAGTGAAAAATAGAAATGCGTTTGATAGTGTGATAAAGATTTTACAGGTTGGACTCGAATACCGTTCACGTCTAAGTTCATATTGGGGTTTTTAAGATTCTAATTTTTTAAGTTTTTTCTTCTTTTTTTGTGTGTGTGGGGGTACTCTTTTCCTCACCATTTCTATGATTAAGATGAATATATCGTATGAACGTTTGTAAGACAGGCCCATGTACTCCACATGTCTGCCACTATGATTAATAGTCTGTCACATAATGTCCTTGCTCGTACTTTACGTCTATCTTTCCAAAAGAAACGTTCATTGATTCTTTCAATGAATCAGACATGGAGTTCCGAATCTGATATCCTTTCTAGACTAGAGCTTTCCTGGGTAAATCGAATTTGGACTTTGGACTAAGAAGAGGAAGTTCTCATTAGATTTTACTTATGTATTTTCTCTGGTTTTAAGTCACCTCGTACCCCTGTCAACTCGTACCCCTGTCAACTCGTACTCTGGTTATCTTATTCCTGATTTGGCTAACCTTTACCCGATAATTACTTGTATTCTGGTCAACTCGTTTCTCGTATTTGGTATGAGGTTGTTTTATCAAAGCGTTTCAACATTATTTTTAGCATAGGAAAGATACGACATGACAAGGAAAATACGAGTTGATCAAAGATCCAAGTACGAGCTAACCAAATTGGTAACGAGCTGACCGTGGTACGAACTTACCTAAGCTTTTCTGCAGCGGATGTGGTTAAGGAAGTACAGTCAATCTTGTTTAACCCATTACAAAACAATAATGACACTTGACTAGTTTGTTGAAGACGACTCGGGAAAACATTGTTGGAAGAGGAAAATTTGCTCGTACCGAGCATTTTTCCTTTTCCCACAATGTTTTCTGCCCAATCAGAAGAGTGTATATCTATTTAGTCCTATTTTGAAATGTCGTCTGCAAACTCTTTCAATTTGGGACAGTCAAATATTTGGCCTTAGGTAAAGGGTTAAGGGACTTTTCTTAAAATCTGAGTAAAATGCTAATAAGGTTGAGACTATCTTGATACAGGACAAAAAATCATGCAGGAAGCTCCTAAGGAACCAAACAATCACGACATTTGACCAGTTTGTTGCAGACGACGCTGGGAGACATTGTTGGAAAAGGGGAAATTGCTCGTACCGAGAATTTTTTCCTTTTCCCACAATGTTTTCTGCCCTATCAGAAGATTATGTTTCAATTTCGTCACATTTTGAAATGCAATCGAAAATTTGGCGTTTGGTAAAGGGTTAAGGGACTACTCTTAAAAACTGAGTAAAAAGATGGAAGCTCGTAATGGACGTGGCTGAAAAATTACATTCCATTTCGAATATATGCCCTTTCAAACATGTGTACATTATAGTGTCTACAATAATAATTTACCTCTTGCGTTTGGTGTAGTCTTCAATCTCTCTACGATTTCCATGTAATACCACTGGCTAGGGACCCCGGAATCTTTTAGCAGTTTTTCCGTCTGAGCGATACAGATTCCGTGATAACGCAGGAGTTTTTCCAGCTCGTTAAATCCCTGGAAGAAAAAAAACATCGATTCCGAGATTACATTAGATTAAGGATCGGGAAAAGTGGGGCGTTTATTTGTGTATCTGTGAATTGTGGCCTTGAGAAATTATTGGAACGACTGTATAGAGTTAAGAGTTTTTATACTTATTTTGCCTCGAGCACACTATGGCTAATGGCCATGGCTGTTTTTGTATTTCTGTATTTTGAAAACTTTAGGGTGATGTATTCGTATTAAAGGTATTTATCAGACCAGTTTATACATCTTCGAAGCATGGTAAGCTCTTACTTCCTAAAACCGTACATTGAAGCATTTACTGAAGAAGTCGTTAGAAATTAATGCGACAACATGATGAGTTGCCCAAACGAGCAATTTATCTAGTTATCTAGAATGAAAATAAAATGGGTTCTTTTAGAAGAAACGTTTTTTTATTCATGCCATGATTTGCCAAATCATATATAGGGAATGGTTTTAAGGGATGAGTGCACATTAATTGACATGAGTAAGAGGAACACGCCTCTATGCTAAAACCTCTGGAATACCGAGCCTTGCTGAATGCCCTATAAGCAAAGTCAACCTTTTTTATTATTATTATTTTCATCGCGTCAAAGTTACGCTAGTTATGTTATGTTTAGATAAGTGCCCATAAGGGGTGATCTCGTAACGACGCAATTGACATCACATCGACTTAGAACCAATGCCGAGATCGGTAATGTGGTTTCAAGTTCTGTTCTCTAACCATTAGATATTACGAAAGAGAATTTTACAAACTATTCATGTATTTCAGTTTCGAGTAAAACAAATATTTGTTCTATAAGTCGTTTACGCAATAATATTGCAGATAATATCCATACATATATCGATTTTGGCTGAATCGAGTATTTGCTATAAGTGACTTACACAATATTATTGCAGATACTATTCATGTTTATCAGTTTCGACTTACGCAGATATTTCGCTAAGTCGTTTAGTAAAAGGTTACATCTGAACCCATGCTAGCATCAGGACACCCATATCCTTAATCGGAACTCATCGGGTTTTCTAATGAATACATCTCTGACATAATATGTAAGCCACCATTTTGCTTCTTGTAAGACTTATTTCATTGCGCTTTCAATTACAAAAATAAATCTTAATCATGAAATCTGAATAATTTAAATTTGATTAACGAAACAGATATACGTCACAACTTGTAATCCAACTATTATGTATGAGTAACCGTTCAAGAATAATCATTGAATATGATGTTCAACACTTGCTTATACATTATACTACTTATCGTCGACGTTCATAGGGAATCTTTTATTAGCCGGGGACGATTAACAAGAAATGTGTAACCCTACACTTATGTACAAGACGCCTGGGTCCTGGTCCGTGCGTATATTCCGCACTGGGCGGGGTATACGCATGGAACCAGGGTACTATTTTACTAAACAGTTTACGCTTAAGATTTTCGTAAGTTCAAAGCACCATTCACTATGTTATCAAACTCGTCGCAAGAAATTTTGCAAATTGTAACATCATTGGAAGCATCCCTCCGAGACTCTCCCAATGACTAGTCACATTGCAATATTTCACTTTCATTTAGGAAATTATCAATGTTTATTAGTCTTGCTTGCGCAAATATTCTTCTCATGTTGTTTAGTAAAACGGTACCCAGGATCCCAGGCTAATGAGCGAGCTGTATTTCTCAGATCACGGAAATACCCGTATAGTTACGATTGCCATTACCTGTATACCATAGCTGGATTCCTCGTAGATAACTGATACGTAAAGCTACAACGTTTTGTGAGAATATCCCCGGGTCCCTACACTAGAATCGGGATACCCATTTACCTGTATACCATAGCTGGATTTCTCGTAGATTACTGATACGTAAAGCTACAACGTTTTGTGAGAATATCCCCGGGTCCCTACACTAGAATCGGGATACCCATTTACCTGTATACCATAGCTGGATTCCTCGTAGATTACGGAGACGTAAGTCCAGTTGAATTTCCTCACTATTTCCACCATGGCCTGGGCCTGATTCACGTCGGACGGGATTGTACGGAGAAAATACGGATACCTCTCTCGGCTACTCAGTACAGGGCTTGTGGAAAAGAAGCTGATCTGAAATAAAATTGCTGAGTTTAAATTTATTATTTTTTACATCGCGACTCATTATCGAAGGAGGGAGACCCCTTACTTACCTGCCTATAAGTGACTTTCAAAGCAGGACGGTCGGCTAACCGGGAGAGTAACTCGTATAAAAATACTTGGTACTTGCATTTGGGTCAATGCAAAGAGCTCTTTTTGATTTCACGTTAAATACTCGTACATATCCCGCTAGGTCATTCGGTGCTCTATGTTTTACAGCGCATTGTCAGGGAAAACGATTTAATCAGAAGAGCGAGGAAGATGGCTTAATCTGGCTACACGAACACTCTGTTTCCGTAGATAATGTGAAACTCAATTACGCAAAAAAACGGGAACATCGTGAATGTGAAATCAAAATGCCTCCATCTCCTCAGATCTAATTATTAGGACAAAGTTTTTGCATTTGACGACACGATGAGCTTGTTGAGGGAAATAACTTCAGCCTTAAGTCATGAGTATTCAATACGGTGTATGAACAGATTATTTCATAGAATTGAACGAGATGTAAGACAAATATTCCGATATAAAACGACTTTTAGGGATTTGCAAGTAATAGGGTAGAGTTGAAATATGCCCTGCAAAAGGAACATTTTCTTATTCCCTACATCAAATGTTGTTTTTATGTAAACAATATGGACACGTTCATGGAAATGTTTGTTTAAACATCACATTTCTTAATTTTGCATGTCTGTTCTAGTGTCTATACTTTGGAATGTTGGGGTGGAGTGTTTGCATCAGGGACAATAGCGTAGTGGGTTCGAAACCCGCGAGTAGCGGAGTTAACTATGCGACCCTTGATTAATCCACATTTGGGGCGTGTACTGGTAATATGTCCAGGAAACAGAATCGAGAGGGATTAATATTAGTCATAAAACATAGATGCACGCCTGTTGTAAGATATATGACAATCAGTTTAAACTAAAAGTCCGTTGTATATGCCTAGGTAGGCAGCCATTTTACACAGAACATGCATATAAACCGTCTAGAGTGTTATCTCATAAACATTTTGCTTATATTTTTAATTTCAATCATCATAAGCAACGAAAGCATCATGAATACATGGTTAAAATAGGCCCAATACATACCCCCCTCCCCTACCCATATAACACATTCCAAAGTTTACGCCCATCAATATCCAATTATCTGTCCAATTTACTGTGTTGATCTTACTCAGCATATCAATGAAATCTCCAAATACGCACTAAGATGGCCGAATTACTGCCGTTCACTGCCATTCATTGCCAGCATTAAATAGGGATGTATGTCTTTAAGGTTGAACATGTTTCTTGACGTTATACGAGCTTGATGTATATGGTGCTCTTGTAATTACCCAATCGAAACACGAAAACTCGAACAGAAGTTTAATGTCTTTTTTTTTCTTCAAATTCGCAAAATTTGTTCAACGAAAAAACCGTATACTATAAGAGACACAGTAATTTTGCTTATTTAATGAGTTGGTTTAACCCTTTCCCAAACAATAACTACATTTGACCACTTTGTTGCAGCCGACTTTAGAAAGTATTGTGGGAAAAGGAGAAATTACTCGTGACGAGCAATTTCTCCTTTCCCCACAATACTTTCTGCCCTATCAGAAGGTTGTTTTACAATTTCATCTCATTTTGAAATGCCGTCTGCAAACTCTTTCAATTTGGGACAGTCAAAAATTTTGTGTTTTGGAAGGGGTTAAAGCGAACGCTTATGTCTCGGCTTCATTGAAGCCGAGGAGGTCCGTCGCCTTCAATCCATCCCTAAATAACATCTTCCTTCCATGTATCTACTGCAGAAGTCTTTTAAGGGACTAACTCAGGGATTTGTGATGTTGGAGTTATACATTTGCTTGGCGGCAGGCCTGGATCCAACTTTTTTGCACAAGCATGATTTCGGTTCCAGCACTGTAATGGTTAAATGTCGTCATCAGATAACTTAGTCGTTTTTGTCGATCGGTTCATTTCTATTTTATTCGTTCAAAAATCAGTAATAAATGAGACATTTCGGTCTAGATGACCTTGTTATGGCCATGGGATAGCTTTGTGATAGATGATTGTAATTGTTTTCTGGGTGTTGTTGGACGGAAAGACGACACAACTTATCATAGACACATCTCGATAACTTGCTCTATCAATCATATCTATAGAGATAAAGAGAAAATAATTGATATTTTCTTGTATCAATGTTATTTGCCAAGGTTTAGGGAAATGTATAGAATAGTAAAAATGGCGAGAAATCAATCGGGTCAATTCATCATTGCTTATGGTTATAACCGATTTAATTATACAAAAGTACAACTTAATTTTCCAGGGGTCATGATCATTTACAATTCTGTGAGTATTTAAGAAATGGCGCCCGTGTTCCATTTCACCTAGTTCTGAACGGCGACTTGATACAAAAGTACATGTGTTATTTAGTGACATTAAGGGACCATCATTTGTGTTCTATTACAGGAAATGTTGCAGTTTATAACATATAATGACAGATGCGGCATCTTTTGTTTTAGAGGTGCATTTTCATCAGTAGAAGACAAACCATTTCATAAAAAATAAAATCTAAGTCTGTGAGATCGTCCTTTTAACCGACCTGCCTCAACGAACTTATGAACACAACAATCTATTTTTTAGAAAATTACTCAGCAATTTAAGGGTTAGACCTGGAGGAAAACGCAACCAGTGCCGTCGTTTGAATCATTTTAAGAGTTTTGTGAGGTTCAGTTTGCGTTTTGAATAGCGCCGAAATAGATTCACGGGGAAATAAAAACCTGAATCAATGCCGCTCATTTCGACGCCTTACTTTTTTAATCTATCACCGTTGAACCTAAGTGATCCCCTATTGTTGGTCGTACTTAATTGAGATCATTCCTCGATCATTTACACGGGAAATGATTGTTTCTCTCCTCCGCTCTTCCCTAACATCGCTACAGTCCCTAATAGGCCCCTGTCGAGCGAGGAATGAAGGTTATTACTTCTCCACGGTAAATAATGCTCTCTTCTAGCCAAAACACGATATCTGAAGTATCAAGGTCGTTTGCTGGAATTCACGATTCACAAGATTCCTATCAGGCATCTAAGCGAGATAAACGTTTAGGTGTCAGAGTTAAAGAGGATTTGTTTTTTTCTTTGCTTGTTAATATAAGATTAACACCTTGTCAAATTGTTTTCAGCTACCTACATCACAGCGTTATTTTTTCATTCATAAGTACTAGACTAGAGCTCTTGAGTGTCTTGTCAGAGGTCACTTCTAAAAAAAAATAGGTACCCATCGGGCTCGAACCCAAGATTCCTGAGTTCCAAGACCGCCACGTTAACCGATAGACCACGCAGGCCTTGTGATGAGTTTAAGGCCTTTTTTCATGAATAATTCAGTAAAATCGTAACGGCCAGTGTACCCAACGATGCTCCAGACATTTCATCATCAACACTGCCTTTCATTCAGGTCTTTGGTACTGAATACATGTTGTATTATTATAGCTATTTGACTACAGCAATCCTAAATTTTCAGGCGAACTTTTTTCCTACGTACCATGTGTAATCCATTACAATTGACCGTAGATTACATCCCTATTTTCACTGAATTATTTCCCGCGTTTTGTCGGCGAAACCATAACGAGTGGTTATTAACCCCCGGGCTTTCCTCCCACCCTAATGACAGTGACTAATTGCACCCGGGGTGACAGAATCATCGCTACTTAACACTTTTACTAAATGTAAAATTTTCGGCTGTGTCAAATTGAAACAGTACGCAGACGACATATATGTCTCGAATATTAAGATGTAGATATGAAGAGGAAATATTTCAGGGCCCTGTATTTATTTCGACTTAAAGAAGACTGCGATTATCAGAAATGCGAGTTACAGCTATTATAGTTTACTTTGTTCCATTGTAAAATTCGAAGGTCAACGAACACTGTCATCATCAATCGTATCTACTCGGCAATCCCCGTAACAAGTCGGTAGATATACCTCGTAGGCAGTACATGAATACACCAGAAATCCTGGGGTAATTCGCCTTATTTCCGGCGGCTAACGCAAAATGCACACAGGCACTAGATATGTATTTAAATACACACAAATTGTTTATATATCACAATTGAATGTTTTTTTTTACCCTTTTCATTAAAGACGATCATATCAACACATCTTTGTATCATATTTTGTCAATCGGCTCTTTTCGGCAATCCCCGACTAGTGACGGGGATTGCCGAGTTGATACGATTGGCCCTTCGTTGCTGACCTACTTTCAAAAATGGCTCCCCATTACCTCCGAGGTTATTTTAAGAAATGGCCGAGGTGTTCCGAATGTGTCATCATGAGATTGTAAGGACGACAAACGGCCTCATGTCACGCCCCCATCAATTACACGTGTTCCCTAACTGATATACTGGTGCCTTGTTAATTGGAAAAGATAAGGAGTACTTTCCACGGGGACTCATTGCAAATCCAATTCAGTTACGAACCGTAAAAAACGTGGTGCTCAATATTGTTAAAGGCGAGATTATCGCTCATTTACAGTTACATTTGTGAAAGCTAAGGAATGATTGACAATAATCATAAATATACTTAAAATTCATTTTCAAACAATCATATACGGTTACATGTTCATAAGATGCTTTTTATAGAGTTAAGACGATAAGGTTTGTTTACATTTAGCGGTTAAAAAAAGGAGATTAGCCGAGCCGTGTGAATTTCGTTAAACGTCGGGGACCAATGAAATAGGAGAAATTCTCCATTTTGACTACCACCAAAATATAACAAGGTGTTCTGAATTAACAATTAACTGTTGTGTGAGGTTTGGCAGATGTAGAGTGACCGTGACACGTGCTTGCTATTTACAGGATAGAGGACAGGATTGCCCACACAAACAAAAACGTTCATGGAGGTAACCTTCCCTCATCCCGTTACAAGTCGCCGAATTTTGGACTGTCCCAGGTTGAAAGAGTTTGCAACGGACATTTTAAAATGTGATAGAATTGGAAATTAATCTTCTGGTAGGACAGAAAACATTGTGGGAAAAGGAGAAATTGCTTGTCACAAGCAATTTCTCCTTTTCCAACAATGTTTTCCAGATTCTTCCGCAACAAAGTGTTTAAATGTCGTTATTGTTTGTTTAGGGTTAAACTTGCGTTATCGAGGGGCCAACCATGTTTGGAATAGTACGGATGGTAGCGTTTCAAGACACTTTGACTATTTGATATGTCGCCTATCAAAATGAAAACATGGTGTCCTACAAGAACACGCAAATCAACGGAATTGTTCCTGACATAGGAATACCGAAAAAGTCTTCCATACTCTGGTGAACCCACGAGCTCGGTGATTTATTTCATGAAGGTTTGGGCAGAAGATATCTTTAATAATTCAACCACAACCAAATACTTTTACGGCCCATTAACCTTCATGATCTCTTACGTAACTTTGACATTATTTTCGCCCATACGGAGGTACTCTTTAAATCAACATAGGGCAATATTTACAAGAAGACCCTGTGGCGAAAGCAGAACAAACTCAACACGAGAAATGTTCCCCACTGTCACACTTATTGCCGCCCCATGATAAAACAAATATGATGTGTTATAATTTATATTTTCGTTTGGCTCCACTTTCGTTTATGGGTTCAAAGTCTGTTACGGATCTGGAAACCTTTAAATGAGAGGTAGTCTATTAAATTGACCGAAGGCATATCAATTATCAACTTTATCAATCGATCATTGTAACTTTATAACTGAGATACTGTGAACTATATGCATTTCAAACCGAATAGAACAAAATTTTACTTGGACCAGGTACAATATATGTTTGAATATATTTTAACGGTGTATCGCCAGGTAAATGAAATCAAACACTTACCACACTTCTATGAAAGTATCGATATCGGATTCAGTCTAATAACCTAGTCAACGATGTTAGAACAACTACATTCGGCGTTTAAAAGAGACTCTAGATAAGATTGTGTCTTTGTTATATAGCTACTATTACACAAAAGTCTCCAAAAAGCAGCTTTCGATGTTAATCTTGCAACGGTTTGGCAACAATTCAAGTCAATATAAGTTGTTCGGACATCTCTTCAAACTTCCTGAGAGATTGCACATTCAGAATATTTCAAAACATCAAACAGTTACTGTTTTAAGGAGCCATTGATACAAAATTTGATTTTGTTTGTGACGAACCTTTCATTTTTCTCAATAAATTATGTCATTTCACAAGGACCCATAACTGATTAAGTTTGCTTAAAAGATACAGTCATAGGCATATTTCAACAATTGTGATTCTGTGTCGACATTGTAAGAATTATACATATAAAAGCAGTCTGAAACCAGTTTGTCAGAAGAAAATACGATATCTCAGCCAATTTCCACGAATTTAATACTGAAACATTACCTATTTGCGCTTTAATTGAATAAGGGTTGCATCATGTTTTTGAATCTTTGATTTCATGTCTAGAAATGTAGAAAATAACAAAAACCCACCTCAAAAACGCTAAACCGGAAGTTGCGCAACCGATTTCGTTGTCAGCACCACGGTGGTGCGGCAAAGCGTTCAACAGCCGAAGATATGTAGGTTAAAGATTACAGGTGGTGTAAAAATTTGCTACAATAACGATTCGCCGTAATAGCGATTCGACACAATATCGATTCGCTATAATAACGATTTGCCACAATAACGGCTCGGCACAAATGGTAACGATTCACCACACATTGTTTCAATAGGTCAATAAAACTAACGGCTAATTAACATCACATACCTGAGGGATTTCAAACAGCTTGAGGAGATTGGCCACCTGTATGGACGTCACACTAGAGGGAGCTCCAATAACTCCCGGGATCAGCTTGGGGCTCATATCCGGGGCTGATCCGTCTCTACAGGAATAGTCCGACCCGCCTATACTCGCTATCGAACCTGGAAATAAACACCACTTCCATTATAGTCCATCTTGTAGTAAGCGACCATCCTTATCCCTTTACCAAACTTGTCGAAATTTAGACTGTTCCAAATTGAAAGAGTTTGCAGACGACATTTCAAAAGGTAATGAAATTGTAAAAATTATCTTTCAGATAGGGAGGTAAACATTGGTAAACATTTTAGGAAAAGGAGAAATTGCTCGTTACGAGCAATAGTAACGAGCATAATTAAAGATATGTTTAAATGATATATTTGTACTCATGTCCTTTCGTGTGCCTTTTATACAGGGCGTTAGTCATTTAACCCTTTCCCAGACAATAACGACATTTGACCACTTTGTTGCAGACGAGTTTGGAAAACATTGTAGGAAAGGGAGAAATTGCTCGTACGAACAATTTCTCCTTTTCCCACAACGTTTTCTGCCCTATTAGAAGATTATTTTCCAATTTCATCACATTTTGAAATGTCGTCTGCAAACTCTTTCAATTTGGGACAGTCAAATAATTGTTGTTTGGGCGAAGGGTTAAGATACCAAAACTGAAAGCAATTTGTTAGAGCAGAAAACCTCGTTGGAAAAGGAGAAATTGCTCGTTTCGATTAATTTCTTCTTTTCCCACAATGTTTTCTAAAGTCGTCTGCAACAAAGTGGTTAAATGTCGTTTTTGTTTTGGAAAGGGTTAATCAGTTGAAGAACAGACGATTCATCCGTTGTGAACAATCGGTCTCAAAGTGTTAAGAGGAATAGTTTTAGGACATCTCATTGAAATTCGAAAGCAAAATTATATCAGATTGCTTTTACTTTTTGTGTCTTGACCCTTTCCAAAACAACAAATATCGGACTGTCCAAAATTGAGAGAGTTTGTGATGTAATTGAAAAATATTGTTCAGATAGAGCAGAAAACCTCGTTGGAAAAGGAGGAATTGCTCGTTTCGATTAATTTCTTCTTTTCCCACAATGTTTTCTAAAGTAGTCAAATGTCGTTATTGTTTTGGAAAGGGTTAATATCATTCTATCTTAATTTCCTGAAATCAGAATCTCATTAAACAACACTTCTAGAGACAGGTCCGTAAATTGTCGAGAACTAAATTGTCTTGTGGAAACACACATTTAATTAGATTTCAAGATTAACCGATTCTGGTTATATTCATGCGCCAGTGAGTTGTGAATCGATAGCGAGAGATAGAAGTACGAGAAAAGATGTCAATATCCGTTTGAAATGGACGTGAGTCCTTTTTTTGGTCGGATTTTAAGATTTGAAGGGAACTCTTCCAAATCCTTGACCAAACCCTAAATGTTCGAATGTCCCAAATTGAAAGAGTCGCAGACAACATCATAAAATGTGATGAAATTGAAAGATATTCTTCTGATAGGGCAGAACCTATTGTGGAAAAGGAGAAAATTCTCGTTAAGAGCAAGTTATCCTTTTCCCACAATGTTTTCCATAGTTGTCTGCAACAAACTCGTCAGACGTCGTTATTGTTTGGTAATTGGTTATAGCATACGTATTTATGGACAACATATGACCTTTCATGAAATCGCATGATGGGTTGTTCGAATTCGTTTCGGCCATTATTCTTGTGCTTTTCTAAAGTGTTTTTTCACAGATAAATGGAAATTTGGGAGTTTCTCTTTAACTGCACAACAACTGCCACAAAAACAAAAAACAGAGTGTGCAGACGACATTTCTTAATGGGATGAAATTAGAAAATAATCTTCAGATATGGCAGAAACCTTTGTGAGAAAAGGAGAAGTTGCTCGTTATGAGCTATTTCCCCTTTTCCAACAATGTTTTCCAGAGTCGTCTACAACAAAGTGGTCTAATGTTGTTCTTGTTTGGGAAAGGGTTTAAACATTGATCACGTAATTAGCCCGCTTGGTACATATTTAAGTCATCCAGAAAGCTCATTCGGAATAACTTGCGTCCCGCACTAAGACTAAATAACCTTAACCCATTACCAAGCACATATATTTCGTCTGCCCCTCAAATTGAAAGAGTTTGCAGACGCCATTTTAAAGTGTGATGAAATTGAGAAACACTCTTCTGATAGGGCAGAAAACGTTGTGGGAAAAGGAGGAATTGCTCGTTGCGAGCGATTTCCCCTTTTCCCACAATGGTTTCCAGAGTCGTCTGCAACAAGGTGGTTAAATGTCGTTATTGTTTGGGAACGGTTTATATACACCATCTAAAGATTCTTAGTCATAATTGAGAAATTTTGATCGTGATTTTTTATCAATTTCACAACAGCTGTACTCATATATGATACACAATGTAAAATAGTTATTGGAAGCGAAAGAAGCTCAACCTTCTTTTTAAAGTGTGTATACAGTGAATTAATTAACATGTAGTGACATCGCTTTTGAGACCTATTACATATATATACTGAACATACTTAAATAGATTGACGCTTCCTTATTTAATAAGGCTTTAAATAGATACATGTATGTTAAATTGTATCCCATTACACAATAGCAAGTACTACTTGTTTAAGGATATGTTGTTTTAACGACATTTTATTTTGACTTTCAAATTTTCTTGTCTGTGAAGACGAACCTTTAACAATTTACCAATCGCCAAATTCCCGACAGTCCCAAATTGAAAGAGTTTGCAGATGACATTTCAAATTTTGAAGATATTGGAAAAGTATCTCCTGATAGTGCAGAAAACATTGTTAAATTGCTCGTCCCCTTACCAATCGCCAAATTCCCGAAAGTCCCATAATGAAAAAGTTTGCAAATGACATTTCAGACTTTGAATATATTGGAAAAGTATCTCCTGATAGTGCAGAAAACGTTGTTGGAAAAGGTGAAATTGCTCGTCAAGAGCAATTTCATCTTTTCCAACAATGTTTTCCAGAGACCCCTGCAACAAAATGGTAAAATGTCGTTATTGTTTGGTAATGGGTTAAACACTATTGACTGAATGGAGTATTTGCCAGCTTCAGGCACGTACTTCAATAACGTGCGATCAAGGGCGGGTAATCCCAAGAATCATACAATCGACGCTACAGTGTCATACAACCTACAATTGTTAATTAACTGTGGATTTGCGGGAATCAACATTGATCGCATGATTTGTGAAAAGGTGAATGTACGGTGTTAAACAAAAAAAGTGCCCGATTGTTAATTAACTATGGATTTGCAGGAATCAATATTGGTCACATGATTTGTGAAAAGGTGAATGTACGGTGTTAAACAAAAAAAGTGCCCGATTGTTAATTAACTATGGATTTGCAGGAATCAACATTGATCACATGATTTGTGAAAAGGTGAATGTACGGTGTTTAACAAAAAAAGTGCCCGATTGTTAATTAACTATGGATTTGCAGGAATCAACATTGGTCGCATGATTTGTGAAAAGGTGAATGTACGGTGTTTAACAAAAAAAGTGCCCGATTGTTAATTAACTATGGATTTGCAGGAATCAACATTGATCACATGATTTGTGAAAAGGTGAATGTACGGTGTTTAACAAAAAAAGTGCCCGATTGTTAATTAACTATGGATTTGCAGGAATCAACATTGGTCGCATGATTTGTGAAAAGGTGAATGTACGGTGTTAAACAAAAAAAGTGCCCGATTGTTAATTAACTATGGATTTGCAGGAATCAACATTGGTCACATGATTTGTGAAAAGGTGAATGTACGGTGTTAAACAAAAAAAGTGCCCGATTGTTAATTAACTATGGATTTGCAGGAATCAACATTGGTCACATGATTTGTGAAAAGGTGAATGTACGGTGTTAAACAAAAAAAGTGCCCGATTGTTAATTAACTATGGATTTGCAGGAATCAACATTGGTCACATGATTTGTGAAAAGGTGAATGTACGGTGTTTAACAAAAAAAGTGCCCGATTGTTAATTAACTATGGATTTGCAGGAATCAACATTGGTCACATGATTTGTGAAAAGGTGAATGTACGGTGTTAAACAAAAAAAGTGCCCGATTGTTAATTAACTATGGATTTGCAGGAATCAACATTGGTCACATGATTTGTGAAAAGGTGAATGTACGGTGTTAAACAAAAAAGTGCCCGATTGTTAATTAACTATGGATTTGCAGGAACATTGGTCACATGATTTGTGAAAAGGTGAATGTACGGTGTTAAACAAAAAAAGTGCCCGATTGTTAATTAACTATGGATTTGCAGGAATCAACATTGATCGCATGATTTGTGAAAAGGTGAATGTACGGTGTTAAACAAAAAAAGTGCCCGATTGTTAATTAACTATGGATTTGCAGGAATCAATATTGGTCACATGATTTGTGAAAAGGTGAATGTACGGTGTTAAACAAAAAAAGTGCCCGATTGTTAATTAACTATGGATTTGCAGGAATCAACATTGATCGCATGATTTGTGAAAAGGTGAATGTACGGTGTTAAACAAAAAAGTGCCCGATTGTTAATTAACTATGGATTTGCAGGAATCAACATTGGTCACATGAAAGGTGAATGTACGGTGTTTAACAAAAAAAGTGCCCGATTGTTAATTAACTATGGATTTGCAGGAATCAACATTGGTCACATGATTTGTGAAAAGGTGAATGTACGGTGTTAAACAAAAAAAGTGCCCGATTGTTAATTAACTATGGATTTGCAGGAATCAATATTGGTCACATGATTTGTGAAAAGGTGAATGTACGGTGTTAAACAAAAAAAGTGCCCGATTGTTAATTAACTATGGATTTGCAGGAATCAACATTGGTCACATGATTTGTGAAAAGGTGAATGTACGGTGTTAAACAAAAAGTGCCCGATTGTTAATTAACTATGGTTGCAGGAATCAACATTGGTCACATGATTTGTGAAAAGGTGAATGTACGGTGTTTAACAAAAAAAGTGCCCGATTGTTAATTAACTATGGATTTGCAGGAATCAACATTGATCGCATGATTTGTGAAAAGGTGAATGTACGGTGTTAAACAAAAAAAGTGCCCGATTGTTAATTAACTATGGATTTGCAGGAATCAACATTGATCACATGATTTGTGAAAAGGTGAATGTACGGTGTTAAACAAAAAAAGTGCCCGATTGTTAATTAACTATGGATTTGCAGGAATCAACATTGGTCACATGAAAAAGGTGAATGTACGGTGTTAACAAAAAAAGTGCCCGATTGTTAATTAACTATGGATTTGCAGGAATCAACATTGGTCACATGATTTGTGAAAAGGTGAATGTACGGTGTTAAACAAAAAAAGTGCCCGATTGTTAATTAACTATGGATTTGCAGGAATCAACATTGGTCACATGATTTGTGAAAAGGTGAATGTACGGTGTTAAACAAAAAAAGTGCCCGATTGTTAATTAACTATGGATTTGCAGGAATCAACATTGGTCACATGATTTGTGAAAAGGTGAATGTACGGTGTTTAACAAAAAAAGTGCCCGATTGTTAATTAACTATGGATTTGCAGGAATCAACATTGGTCGCATGATGTGTGAAAAGGTCAACGTACGTTGTTATCGAACAAAAGTGCACTAGGATATAAAGAGTTTGTTTGCGTTGTTGTGGCGGCTGTTCATTCGGATAAAAAAACTCATGGATTATACAGTAAGATTATCCTAATTAAGAAACTACTGTATAGTCTATGAGGGATTTTTATCCTAATATGTTGTCGAGGAGAAACAGATTGCCATAGGTTTGATTCACGATATCATCCACTCCAAGTTTGGTGACATGAGGTAATAACAACAACAACAAAAACAAAAAGAACAACTGACGTCAAAGTGTCAAGATATGTTAACAACAGCCTTGTGTTCAATAAGGAAAACGTTTGAAAATTGTTTGCGAATTACCGTAAATCCGTAAAATTTTACGACATTATCTCCGCGAGCGGCAAACAGGCGAACAGAAATGGTGGACTTTGGATTCTTTCGTCCCCTGTTGAAATGTTTGTATTGTTTGTGTAATGAATTAAGGGTGGTTTACAATAGGATTGAAATTAACGTTTAACGCTTGTTCTCATTTTAATTTACATCATGAGAAATGTGAGGCATAACTTGCCATATATCCACAAAAGGAATATTTTGACAATAGCGTGACCATATTCGCACATATACATACTCGTAACTAATTTCCAACTTTCTCACGGTGATTTCCCTTTATCGGATTTGATTTATATCCCTTATTACCGAACGTTCGCGAAAAGGTTTGTCCGTTCAATGGAGATTTCCGTGAAACAAATTGTTCGCCGAAAACTGTTTCCCTTCTTGAACGCAGGGCTAGGGTCTGTCTTACAGAGACTCGTAACTTTACGTCGGCGTTTTACAACATTGTCGTTACTCTTGAATCGCAATATCAACTTCGATTTTTTAATGAGAAATAAACAAGCATTTAAAGGTATTCAAATATTTCACATAAAGGAATCATGTTGTGTTCAATTCATTTTTTTTCAACGTTACGATGTTTTCTGAACACAAGGATTCGTTGATATATCAGTCAGTCACGGTTGATGCGTAAAAGTGGTAGTCAGTCAAATACTACAAACAGTAAACTATCTGTATCTCGAAATTCTGATTGTCGAACTCTTCTATATGTCGATGCAAACACGGGTTCCATAATTATTTGTTCTGTATCCCTTTGTTTATCAGTACATATCTATTTGTCGAATCCTCTCTTTGTCGAAATTGTTCATCCTTTGTCCTTCGAGATAAAGAGATTATTCTGTAGGTGACATAGCATGTAACAAATGTGTTACTTATTGGTGTTAACCCTTTCCCAAACAACAGATCTTCGACTCTCCCAAATTGAAAATCTTTCCAGACGACATATCAAAATGTGATGTACTGGAAAATAATCCTCTGATAGGACAGAGAACTTTGTGGGAAAAGGAAAAATTGCTCCTTACGAGCAATTTCTCCTTTTCCCACAATTTCTTTTAAAGTCGTCTGCAACAAACTGGTCAAATGTCGTTATTGTTTGGGAAAGGGTCAAAACCTCATAACAATGTCCAAAAGAAATAAATCTTTATTTGTAATACTCAATGTATGTTTCCGCCTGTACATCGCTATGCCATGTTTTATAGGATACATGTATTTGCTTTTTACAAAACTAATAAAGGTTCAATATGTTCTGTTCAATTCTGAGCAATGCGTAAAACTGATTACACAATGTTTTTGTTCATTACGTGTGAAAATGTTTTACCGATCCATATTATTTCACTCACTGATGGTCTCGTTGCTAACTTTATATAGAAAATGTTGTCCTTGTTACTGAAAATGAATGTCATGTGACCACAACTCTTCGTGATGAAACGTCATTGATGACGTATCTTGTTGTTCAATCTCCTGCAGAGTTATCGTTCTTTCCCAACTTTATAAATGTTATAAATGTGGGAGGGTAGCGGGAAGTTTAATCGGGTAGGTAGGGTTGGGACGGGTACTCGAGTATGTAATTTGCGACCTCTCGGATTTTCAATATGGAATATTGATGTTCTCAATTTATCAGGCTTTCCGAAAGCAAGGTTGGTTTTGATGACTGGGGAGCAGCATTGGAGAGTATAAAGTACTTGTGACCGATTTTTACACGTTATGTTTGGGGATAATCTAGTAACATCTGATCCACTTGTCAATGAGTGCCAATGATTGGATCTTGAGTTACCATTAAGAAACCCATTCATTTGCACGGCCCACATTCTATATCAAACATTTTAGTACCGAGGCCAACGTGAAGAGTTACGATAACCGCAACCTGACATCTTCTCTCTAAAGTTTGAAAATGATGAGTTCTTATGCACATCATAATTGAATCTAATGGAGAATAGTATTAGCTTCTGGTACCCGGGTAGCAAATTGCTAGCTCTACTGGTAGGCATAGTTGGTTTTTCTCGACTTGATCAATTGTATTATTGTTGTATGTACGAACGTGAGTATGTAGGCGAGTGATTGATTCATGTTAGCATTTATTCCATAGAGGTATAATACATCTTTGACCTATTGGTGTTCAGCTTTTACTTACTATATCACCGCAAATAATAATCTAGCATCAATAAAGTAGTTTTTAGGGGCGTGGCTTGAAAATTAAGACATATCCAAACATAGAAATGCAGAAAACACCGCAGTGTAATACAGATTATTTTCTGGCGTGTCTGCTTTTATCGTGTGTATTTACTCCGGAATAGTCGCTGGTGTAAGATAAATATAAATTTAGCCTGGTCTACTGACATGTGACCTTGAATACTTGTACATTATCGATACCCCTTACCACATTGGGAATCGGAGTACGGTCCAGATTGAAAACCTCATCAGATTACAAGACATAAGTACACGAAAAAAGTATTTCCATTTTACCACTTTGTTGCAGACGACTTTAGAAAACATTGTGGAAAAGGAGAAATTGTTCGTAACGAGCAATTTTTCCATTTCCCACAATGTTTTCTGCCCTATCAGTAGATTATTTTCCAATTTCATCACATTTTGAAATGTCGTCTTCAAACTCTTTCAATTTGGGACAGTCGAAAATGTGACGTTTTGGAAAGGGTTAATGAATGTCTATGCGAAACATCAAGTTATACATACACCAATTTAGTCTTGGCTTTTGTCCATTAGGGTCCATTTGTGAATGGTCCCTCTAGAGGTAACCGAATAGAACGTTACTGTGGATGATTGTCCAGCAATGCTCTCAAAGTTTGTTTCAATTGCAGGAGTTCTTGGTGCGAATGTATTGTAACGTTCTTTGAACGTTTCTGCAAGTAAGGGAACCTAATGAATATGTAACGTTTGTTGAACGTTTATGCAAATTAGGGAACCTAATGAATTGTTGTAGAGAAAATGCTGGTATGTATATAGACAACACAACCGCTTAGTGTTCGACAGTGTTTTTTGCTGATCGGATGTTTTTGTGTCTTTGAGATGTTTATTTGCTCGGTTCGTTACATTATGAACACAAATGCTTGTACCTCCGCTAGATTCGATAGCCTGTTTCATGATATACGGAAGGAACTCGTACGTATTGCTTCGTAGAAACAAAACAATGAGACGAGTGATGTGTGCATTTTATTACATTTTGATAGTTTAATGAACCACCTTGGTATTTCAACATACGACTTAGAGGAAAAACGACTATATGTATGCCTTAATGGGCATGATATAATAATCTTTTACATCTAAAAGCAATGTCTCTTTAAATGTTCCACAACTTTTTACACGTATAATATCTCAAAATAAACATCGTTTGGACACCTCTAGAAGCTTCCTCAGCGAGTGGACAATCCAATTTACTATATTTAATAAGTTTTATAGTTTGCTAATTTCCAGTTGAGACATATCAAAAGAAAAGCGGTATTGTACACATGCATTAAACTCGATTTTAGGATTTGCTGTTGATTTCCATCTACTCCTCATAATACTTAAACAGTTCAAAACACTTTCAATCGATGAAGCAATGTTGCTTATGCGTGGGCTGAACAATACACAAAGACCGACTACATCATTGACGACGTGTGTTTTGATATACTCTAACTGTGCTGTAATGTGTGTCTCCACAGATTGTGAGTCAGATCCATAAATCTCCATATGTCCAGTGTAGAGTGGGTAGTTGGACGGGTACACAGTAATGGCGGACAGTAAGCCCACTTGGCCCCCAGCATCGACATCCGTTAACATGTTAGTGTGTCCTGGTACGCCGATAAGAGGCACGTTTGAGGGCAGCAGACGGTATGGTACGGCGTTGACTGTCAGGATGTTATCCGGAAAGAGATAGGACTTGTGTGCTGGTGAGGTGAGGTATAGTTCCAGGTCTGCACTGGTTGCTATTCTGGTGTTTGCTTGTCTGCGGTGGTTACACGGAGAATTGATGGCGCCTTCAAGTGCTTTCGGGTTGAACAAATAACGATGAATACACTAATGGAAAAGAAAGGGGCTCAAATCAATGTTTCTGAGTAAACCATTTTAGTATATAATGATAAATTGGTAGTACCGCTGTATGATTTATCGTCTCTGATGTTCTGACAGGCGTCATAAAGCATTTCGAAGACCAATGTCGTAAATATCATTGTTTTAAATATTGTTGATTCGTTACAACGGTATAACATTAAGTGTAGCAGTACACACTAAAGGGCCTTCGTTTGGGACGGTAGCCTAGGTGTACGTCTGTTACGTCTCGCCTCACCAAATGCACATTGCCTGTGGCCCTCCAAAATTATGAAAACAAATCTTAACAGATATCATATACCTTACTCCTCGAGCAATACAAAATTCCCTGCGAATACAGGAGGTCCATCGCCACTATTCGCCCTTTCTACACAGTCTAGGCATACAACTTCACATAAAAGTGGTGCACGACCACGAAGATATTTTGATATCGTCCAATGTATGTACCCACCTAAAATACACTATTTTGACGCCGTTTTCGGTGTTTTTCCCAAGCAACCGATAAGCTCCCGTATTGACACTTCCAATGCAGAAATGTGTGTAACGAGCATATTTGAATTATTCAATATACCCTAAAAATAAAACTTAATGATGACATTTACATTCAATAAAAAGCATAACAATGTCTCAGCACTGCTAACTATCAAGAATTTACTCCTTCAAACAGGTTGAAGGCCCTACCAATTCGAAACTAAAGGTCAATTAGTGTCTACTGCCCCGTAAGAAACCTTTTGTTATTCGAAGTGAGTTAATGATTTACGAAACTAATAAAAGTTTATTTGATATAGGAAGCCACGTTCAGAATGTACGTGTTTTATTTCAACGCTTGAAAACGGCCGTTGTGCACAAAAACTAAAGAAGGAAACAGCAGGAATATAAGCGTGATATTATTTTCATGAAAACCTCAGTAGTGTCTCAATACCTCGAGGTTCAAGGGAACCTATCACACTATTCGACATAGAGAGAGGTCTACGTATAAAGGTCTGGAATGTAAAGACATAGCGTTAAAGAAAAAATGATTCGGAAACCCGCATTTGCATCGAGGTACAGATTTTCTACTGTATGTCAAAAAGCATGTTATACTTAAAAATGGAAGAATAAATCTTGTCAAGTTGTTCCAAAAACCTTATATTTGGCGCTCACGATTGCATTTTTGTTACTTCCTTAAATATTTTTCATGATTAAAGGAAAAATATCTACCAGGACATGTAATTAGTCAGTTTAAACCTATTACACCAAGCTTATGACGTGATATGTTTCAAATGAAGCTGTCATTGCTGTGATCGTTCTGCATTAGCCCATATAATGCTGGAACAGTTTTTGTAAACAGGTTTGGTCCAGACCAGAACAAAGTAAACTTAAGAATGCCCTGTGATTTAACCTGTTTGCTACTCTGAGTACCTTTCCCAACAAAATCAAGCAGATACTTAATGCTTTTTAAACTAAAACCTTTACATATAGTTAATCTGGTAAGGTAGAAGAGATAAACTAAAGTTTGAGCAAAAAATCAAATACGAATACATTTTCTTAATTATCACGTAACTTCGACGTTTCCAAGCTAAGCAAGAATATGGACTTTAACATATTTATCAAAGTCAAATTCCGTTCGAGAAACCGGACCTTATTTACCATTGAATTAAAAGGCTTAGCTGTTGACAGTAACGGATCTTCAGGAATCATCTCGTTTGTGCCTAGTCTTGAGTAGCGATTTTCCAGGGCCCCCGACTCCTTTATAGCCTGCATGTGAAGAAGTGTGTAGTACCGACATCCTTCATTCTTTTCACTCACTCGGCCCGACCTCATGATGACTGTCTGTCCGTCATCAATGACAAATGCAACAACATATGCCATCTGAAATATTGATACTTTATAGTAGTTTTACTTTATACTTCTCACTCACTCGGCCCGACCTCATGATGACTGTCTGTCCGTCATCAATGACAAATGCAACAACATATGCCATCTGAAATATTGATACTTTATAGTAGTTTTACTTTATACTTCTCACTCACTCGGCCCGACCTCATGTGACTGTCTGTCCGTCATCAATGACAAATGCAACAACATATGCCATCTGAAATATTGATACTTTATAGTAGTTTTACTTTATACTTCTCACTCACTCGGCCCGACCTCATGATGACTGTCCCGTCATCAATGACATGCCATCTGACTGTCTGTCCGTCATCATGATGACATCAATGACAAATGCAACAACATATGCCATCTGAAATATTGATACTTTATAGTAGTTTTACTTTATACTTCTCACTCACTCGGCCCGACCTCATGATGACTGTCTGTCCGTCATCAATGACAAATGCAACAACATATGCCATCTGAAATATTGATACTTTATAGTAGTTTTACTTTATACTTCTCACTCACTCGGCCCGACCTCATGATGACTGTCTGTCCGTCATCAATGACAAATGCAACAACATATGCCATCTGAAATATTGATACTTTATAGTAGTTTTACTTTATACTTCTCACTCACTCGGCCCGACCTCATGATGACTGTCTGTCCGTCATCAATGACAAATGCAACAACATATGCCATCTGAAATATTGATACTTTATAGTAGTTTTACTTTATACTTCTCACTCACTCGGCCCGACCTCATGATGACTGTCTGTCCGTCATCAATGACAAATGCAACAACATATGCCATCTGAAATATTGATACTTTATAGTAGTTTTACTTTATACTTCTCACTCACTCGGCCCGACCTCATGATGACTGTCTGTCCGTCATCAATGACAAATGCAACAACGTATGCCATCTGAAATATTGATACTTTATAGTAGTTTTACTTTATACTTCTCACTCACTCGGCCCGACCTCATGATGACTGTCTGTCCGTCATCAATGACAAATGCAACAACATATGCCATCTGAAATATTGATACTTTATAGTAGTTTTACTTTATACTTCTCACTCACTCGGCCCGACCTCATGATGACTGTCTGTCCGTCATCAATGACAAATGCAACAACATATGCCATCTGAAATATTGATACTTTATAGTAGTTTTACTTTATACTTCTCACTCACTCGGCCCGACCTCATGATGACTGTCTGTCCGTCATCAATGACAAATGCAACAACGTATGCCATCTGAAATATTGATACTTTATAGTAGTTTTACTTTATACTTCTCACTCACTCGGCCCGACCTCATGATGACTGTCTGTCCGTCATCAATGACAAATGCAACAACATATGCCATCTGAAATATTGATACTTTATAGTAGTTTTACTTTATACTTCTCACTCACTCGGCCCGACCTCATGATGACTGTCTGTCCGTCATCAATGACAAATGCAACAACATATGCCATCTGAAATATTGATACTTTATAGTAGTTTTACTTTATACTTCTCACTCACTCGGCCCGACCTCATGATGACTGTCTGTCCGTCATCAATGACAAATGCAACAACATATGCCATCTGAAATATTGATACTTTATAGTAGTTTTACTTTATACTTCTCACTCACTCGGCCCGACCTCATGATGACTGTCTGTCCGTCATCAATGACAAATGCAACAACATATGCCATCTGAAATATTGATACTTTATAGTAGTTTTACTTTATACTTCTCACTCACTCGGCCCGACCTCATGATGACTGTCTGTCCGTCATCAATGACAAATGCAACAACATATGCCATCTGAAATATTGATACTTTATAGTAGTTTTACTTTATACTTCTCACTCACTCGGCCCGACCTCATGATGACTGTCTGTCCGTCATCAATGACAAATGCAACAACGTATGCCATCTGAAATATTGATACTTTATAGTAGTTTCACTTCATACTTCTCACTCACTCGGCCCGACCTCATGATGACTGTCTGTCCGTCTTCAATGACAAATGCAACAACATATGCCATCTGAAATATTGATACTTTATAGTAGTTTCACTTCATACTTCTCACTCACTCGGCCCGACCTCATGATGACTGTCTGTCCGTCATCAATGACAAATGCAACAACATATGCCATCTGAAATATTGATACTTTATTGTAGTTTTACTTTATACTTCTCACTCACTCGGCCCGACCTCATGATGACTGTCTGTCCGTCATCAATGACAAATGCAACAACGTATGCCATCTGAAATATTGATACTTTATAGTAGTTTTACTTTATAGTTCTCACTCACTCGGCCCGACCTCATGATCACTGTCTGTCCGTCATCAATGACAAATGCAACAACATATGCCATCTAAAATATTGATACTTTAAAGTAGTTTTACTTTATACTTCTCACTCATTCGGCCCGACCTCATGATGACTGTCTGTCCGTCATCAATGACAAATGCAACAACGTATGCCATCTGAAATATTGATACGTATTGGTAGTTTTGTCCGTCATCAATGACAAATGCAACAACGTATGCCATCTGAAATATTGATACGTATTGGTAGTTTTGTCCGTCATCAATGACAAATGCAACAACGTATGCCATCTGAAATATTGATACGTATTGGTAGTCTTACTGGATGACCGTGGTACAGGCATGGATAGAGCGTCGGTTTCCGGGCATGGGGACCATGGGTCCGAATCCTGTGGGTAGCGGATTCCGCCTTGCAATATTTCTTAATCTACATTCGGTACAATTACTGGTTATAGTCATGGGACCAGAATCCCGAGTGATAAATCCTAGTTGTAAGATCTTGTTTCACAATTGATGTAAAAAATAAAAAAGTTTTTTTATTGAATATTTGGCCATTCGTGACGCCGCTTTGAAAACATGGATATGTGACTGTTTGTCAATCATCAACGAAACAGCAACTATATATGGTACATCTAGTAATGATATACCAAGGTAGCAATTCATATAACAATGTTACACGTATATGGAACTGATTTATCACGATTTCGAACATAGAATGTGTATATACAGTATACCTGCTTACTGATTCGGTACGGTATTAACCCTTTTCCAAACAATAATGCCATTTGACCAATTTTTGCAGAGGACCTCAGAAAACATTGTGGGAAAATGAATGAGCAATTTCTCCTTTTCCCACAATGTTATCTGGCCTTTCAGAAAATGGTTTTCCAATTTTATCACATTTTGAAATGTCGTCTGCAAACTCTTTCAATTTGGGACAGTTGATAATTCGTTCTTTGGGAAAGGGTTAAAATGGCAGCCCACTAATCGAACTCGTATAGAAATATCTAGTGGAAGAACACACAAGGTAAAGGATAATCACTTTATCCATTTAACTATCATAGAATCATTAATCCTCTCTCCTAATGAACCTGTCTGATGACGCAGGAGAAAATGCAGGGATACTGCAGGGATATACATGCACATGCTGAAATATAAACTTTGACTTAAATGTACATGGCGTTCTTGTTTAATGGGGACTTTAACATCCGAAATTGTAACAAGAACAAGTTTGGCAATAATTGTTATCAAACGGTTTTTGTTGCAATTCCGGTCGTTCCAGGGGACGCTTTGCTACTTGACAGTCTATTCCATGCAAAAACATAACGTCCTATTGGTATGTGTGTCAAAAAATGGATGATACTTTTGTGATCAAAGAAATGCAGCTATCCTACTGCCGGAATGGCGCCCAAAAGGCTGCAGACATGCGTAAAATAAGTGATATATTACGAAACAATATGTTAAAACAGTAAAACTCCACATTATCACGGCAATATAACGACGGTCCTATTTATCAGAGATGTTTCAAAATGATATTTTTATAGGAAAATTGTAGCACACTATCTGACTTTATTGTTTACATTTTAGTATTGTCCTAGGATTGCGAAAAACGCTCGAATAATCCAGTGGTGGGCTCCTGGTTACCTGAACCACGTTAACAATCTATCATTCATCCAACAACAGCAACAAATCGAATATTCAAAACGGATATCATTTTTTCAGATATCATTTGTCCTTAACGATTTTTCGAATTCACCCGAAAATTTCCGGCTAACCTCGTTTTATAGCTTATTGTAATAAAAAATTATCGCCTAAAGTTTTGAAAAGAATCATGTGAACTTGTTACCGTCTCAGTAACTCGTTAAAATAAAATTTATAATATTTTATGTTAATGGTCAATTCTTTTAGATTTTACACAATTTAACTGTAAATGAGCGTTAATCTGGTTTTAACCCTTTCCCAAACAACAAATTTTCGGCTGTCCCAAATTGAAAGAGTTTACAGACGACATTTCAAAATGTTATGAAAATGAACAATATTCTTCAGAAAGAGCAGAAAACCTTGTGGGAAAAGGAAAATTTGCTCGTTACCAGCAATTTCTCCTTTTCCCACAATGTTTTCTTAAGTCGTCTGCAACAAAGTCGCCAAATGTCGTTATTGTTTGGGAAAGGGTTAAGCCTTTTCTTACAGCTTATAATATGTGAATATAACATAAAAAATTCCACATAAAAACAAATTTTAGCAGAACTACGATTAATGTTAATCAGCACGCCCTCGCACCTCCAAGGGTTCGTCTATAAGTAGTTATTGAAAGTATACTTACAACCTCCCCATTTATCACCCCAACATAAGACTGGGCATTCGGACAGTTCAATAAGTGTTCGTAAAACGTTGCAATATAATCTATTCCATCGTGGAAGTCTTTTCTAATTGCAACAACTTGGTCTTTATCGTCTAGAGTTGCGAAGCGAATAATCATGCTGTCCATAGCTGCAACATAAGTTGTTAAAAGCATATGTTTAGCCACTCAACAGGTTCATTCATTGTTACATTAATTCCAGTTTATAATTTTCTCAATATATATCTGGATTAATGTTGAAAATAGAAAATAATTCTTTATGCCCATTTCTTAATGTCTGTAGACACCTCCATGCTAACAATAGACATACATGATTGTATTATAGACACTGGGGATTAAGTAGATAAATGAATATTCTTTGGTGCAATCAAAGTTTTTGATATTCTAAAATTAAACAATCAAATTTTTACAAGGATTAATAGAAATATTTAAAAGACACATATTTATATTGGTCCTGTCGTTTTACGTGTACCTCTGCCTCCTTAATTCGACAACTAATACCTTATGCTGCACACATTGTACATGAGAGAATAAAAAAAGGTGTTCTGTTAAGATATACCCCGCTAATCTTATAATATGCCAGTACATGACGATGGAGCAATGACCTTGCCAAAGGACATTCAATGCTGAAATAATTATCTTTCCTGGGGAATCAAACCCAGTTCGTTTGGTGTAATATCCCCGTCATTTACCACTACTTCAACATGTTCCTCATACGTAAAATTGTTATTTGCCGAAATCTAAATCATGAACAGACGACAGTAGCTGTAGGATATTAGAAATGATAAATTCATTCAGATATTAGTTCCGAAGTAACATCATCGGGACAACATGGGAAATTGCTTATTAATGGCAATATCTTTGTGTAAAATATTTCTAAAAGACATGGGGGTAGACAGCTAGACAAATTTAAAAGGGCAGACATCGAAGTTATGGGAAACGAACATTTTACTTTTATAAACTGATGTAACCATTAATGTGAATTATGTAATTTGAATGACATTGAAGATGAATATCATTTTGTTACAATATGTCCTTATTTTAAGAGAATACGAGATAATTATATTGGTACCAGATACTTAGAATGAATGACCAAATGTTTTCGAATTTACTGATCTACTCAACTCTTCTGATAAACTAACTCTGTTTAACCTTGGACTCTTTTGTAAAAATACTTTCCAAGAAAAAACAAATTTATGATTAGACAGAATAGTTTTATTCATTACTTGGACGTAAGGTCCTTTTCATCCACTCTCATTCGAATATGTACTAAACCTTTTAACCATCTCAAATATATTGTAATTTGTATGTGATGTACTTCGTATTTATATTGCTTATTTATGTTCATGCATGTAATTGTAAATGTGTTTGAACTATGGGCCTATGTGCTTAAGTTCTAATATAATTATGTTATGTTATTGATCAAATAATCGAGTCGATTCATTAGTTTAATGGCTAAGAATCTTTTAACCCTTTCCCTACCAACACATTTTCGACTGTCCCAAATTGAAAGAGTTTGCAGACGACAATTCATAATGTGATGAAATTGAAAAATAATCTCTGATAGGGTAGAACACATTGTGGGAAAAGGCGAAATTGCTCGTCACGAGCAATTTCTCCTTTTCCCACAATGTTTTCTAAAGTCGTTATTGTTTGGGAAAGGGTTGAAATAATTCAACACATATAATGGTCTAGTAATCTAACCCTTACAGTGCTGGAACCGACTTCATGCTTATGCAAAAAAGGTTAGATTCAGGCCAGCCGCCATGTTATTTGGCGGCTGGCCTGTGATCTAACCTGCTTGCTGATCTTGGTAACCTTCCTCAACAGAACTCAGTAGATATTTTAGGGTTAGGAAAGCAGACGCCATACAAATTTACTTTTGGAAAATTACCCAGCATTATGAGGGTTAAGATGGATCACGCCTGACAAATTGGTCAATATGATGGTCTCAAACCATGGAAGTTCAGGATTTGAGCCCCAACGACACCTCTGGTTTCGTGGGAATGTCCTTTTACAAGACCAAGAGAACCCATGCCAAGTACTGGCGAAAACAAGACCAAGAGAACCCATGCCAAGTACTGGCGAAAACAAGACCAAGAGAACCCATGTCAAGTACTGGCGAAAACAAGACCAAGAGAACCCATGCCAAGTACTGGCGAAAACAAGACCAAGAGAACCCATGCCAAGTACTGGCGAAAACAGGACCAAGAGAACCCATGCCAAGTACTGGCGAAAACAAGACCAAGAGAACCCATGCCAAGTACTGGCGAAAACAAGACAGTCGTAATATAACTAAATAAGTGTTGAGACGACGTTAAACTCCGTACAAACAGAGGAATCTTCTCCTCGAAACTGATTACATGAACTCTCAAACGTATTCAAATTAAGATGTCGAAATGCCTACCTTGTCTCAAAAGTAATTCTCTATACAACTATCCAATATCCTTCTCTACTTTGGTTGCGTTGTAAAAGCTTTTATGAATAACATCACCATAAAATGCAAACAGGAAATACAAAAGAAACGAAACCAATGGAAATGTAGTTAACGTACCTTAAACTTGACCTTAAATGTTGTTTCCTTGTGTATGTAATACATTTTATATATGATGTCAATTTACCCTTAAGCAAAAACATGTTGACATTGTATTTTCCTAAGATCACGGGTGGTTAGTTGCCATTAACGGTTATTTCATGACATGGGTATTCATTCGAACTTATTCACTATAGAAACAACTTGACGATAGATAGAAAAGGCATCGCATTCGAATTAACGTAAAACTTTCAACATCTTTCTTGAACATGTGCATATGAATACCAATGCTATATGAACTCATAACACTTGTCTCTCAATACATGTGACTAACCTTCAGAAAAGTTTTGTGAAGAAATAGAATACATGTGGGTTTTTGCTACGTGTTCTTATATGCCATATTGTCAAAGCCATTTGGTTTTTATAAACTCATTGATATTTTAACCCATATATGCCCTGTGTCCCATATATGGGACACTTTACAAATCTAATACTCAAGCTTTAAACACTTGTTATATCTTATGCAATTTGTACTTGTTCATACCAGAACATTATGAAGATGTAGATATACGTGCCAAACACAGTTAGTTCACCTGTATTATAATGATGGCCATCTGTTTTAAAAGAACAAGCTGGACTTGGGTTTACAGTCGTGTCAAGCAGGAAAAGATAAGTCACTGTTTTTAATCATCATAATGTCTTTACAATTTTAATCTATATAAATGAACAATAATGTATACTGACTTGCATAATATACGTAGATATACAGCAATGTTAATGTATAGCAACTGACATGTCTGTGAAGTACCGTCCCATACTGTATATGGGACACAGGGCACGAGTTGGTACAGGTTTTTATCTATAATGTATGTAACTGTTTATCTTTCCGAAAACCTCAATGTAAATGACGTTTAATCCATGGTGGTAAAGGACGCATTGTTCCAGAATGCCAATGTGTATATTGAGCAATTATATGCCAATGCAGGCCCTTATGTAGACAGCGTAGAGGATGTCTTCAAGGAGGCAATTTCCTGTTCAATGTCAAGGAACCCATTTGAAGAACATAAGTAATATATACACCTTAGTAATAATGCACTATGTGCTAACATTACATACCACTCTTAATGAAAACATTCTGACATACTTTCAGAATTATTGAATCACCAACTCTGAGCTTTGATGCATCAATGATTTCACACCATGGATGACATGGTGCTAAGTAATTTATACGAAGTAAGCCTAATCGATTCGGCTTCAAAATATGGATGCTGAAGACCCAACACGGTATACCATTCAGTTTGAACTGTAACAAGGGGCCAATGGCCGTCAGGTGGAGTACTAGTACCTGGGTGTAGGAATAGGACGATCCGTGATAATTTATCTAATACCAGAGCTATTGAGAGAAAACAAAAAGAAATGGGCATAAATGGGTTGAATGTGATCCTTTCGAGTGTGGCAAATTGCAAGGGAAATGGTAATCTTTGACTGTGTAAACTGATAAAACATTTGCCAGTAAGCAGCTTCATGCACACAAAAGTAAAATGTGCTTGATTGAATGCAATGTACCAATAGTAAATACTTTCAATCCATTCCATTGTAAACGTGGTGTCTAATGTGGCAGATAGGGAAGGGTGAAGTATCATGAGTAAACCACAAAGTACCGTTAAACTAAACATTTAATGTGCGTAATGTGCGTAATGTTTGTAAGTTCAAAACAACATTCCCTCTTCTTTCGGCAGATAAAAGACGGAAATGTCAGGTGTATCACTAGATTGAACGACAGATAATTTTTCTAAACTGCAAAGAAAATATGCCAAGAAAAAGAAGTACACGCTCAGACAGATGTACCTGAAATAATAAGCAATTCTGATTTAACAAAGATATGTAGCGATGCGTTTAACATATGAAAGGGGAGTATTGTTAGTTTATTATTTCATCTTGTTTTACTTTGGTATGAAACAACCATACGAGCTGTCATCCTTGTTTATCCAAAGTCAGGCGGGGAAAATCTTTCGAATAATTGACCGGTCATTGTTTCTCAAGAAAATGGAAGATGATATCCTTAAATAATACTACATCGTCTGGTCACTTATACAACAGGGACTTTAGAAACCACTGTGACAATCTGATCAACTGCTCATGAAGATAAATAACGCATGCAGTTTGCAGAACTTTTTATAAAAATATATTCTTTGGTTATTGGTTTTTACTAAAATAAACTCAAAGAAAATAAAAACGACTATCCATTAGTTTGTGTAACAGTTGAATGAACATAACTCTCCTAAAATTCTACAAATTCATATTCGTTTTGTTTATATTTAAGCTATTGATTCATTGTGTTCCTTAAAAACATGGGAAAGGTGTTGTGCCATTTTGTTTCGTTTTGGAAAATTCTTGCCGAACGCAAATATTTTATTTTTTACAAAGATAAAGTATGGAAATGCGCATTCCAAGGTTAACAAGACTCACAATAATAATTGTTTCTGAAATAATCGCCTCTATCCTTTGTGAAAAATCCTAATTGTATTTCATCGAAATAACTCTTTTAAGTGATTTGCTTGATCTACGATTAACATCACAAGAAATAGTTTTTAACGTGCATTTTCTCTTATTGTAAAAATCATTGTCATACGCTATCACACCATTATGACATTAATAGAACTGGACAGGATATTTCTTTATTAATCAAGTATATAGGTCATGATCATATTTTTCATAAATTGTACATAGCAGTATATTGTGTGGTTCCTTAAGAAGGTTATGATAAACACGAGAATCAATATACGATATCAAAGAGTGAAGAAATTATTTAAAAACACACAAACACACAAAATTAAGATTTTTAGTTTTTGATAATGTTCGCGTGGGACTGTTAAGAACTGTTGAAAACTATTTTAGCTAGACAAACTATAGGTATGGAGGAATGGGTTAAAGTGTGAGATCAGGATACAAATAACGTATGTATAACTGAATGCTTACTTAATCAATTGCTACGTATATATACAGACTAAGAACATGATAATAAGATAATACTATATACAATTTGTATATATGTTAATAATGTAATATAGTACGGGACGTGTCATAATGATATGATATCTTGCTTCAACACCGCACTTCCTCAAAGAGGTTAAGATGTTAAAATGAATTTTGGGCAACACATTTAACATTAGCAGGTAAAACTTTTAAATCATTGAACAAAAAATGAAGGTAACATCTGCATATAGTATCTACATCTATGTTTTAGCTATATATGTGTGTATCAATGGATCGTAAGACATGGTGCCTTTAAACAATCTGCATTAGCATCATACATGAATGTCATTAGGACTCTCGTGTGATAAAAATAATCAATGTTTGTAACATTTGTCTTCCATTCAAATTTAAGGGGACGCTCCAACAAAAGTAGAAATCTTGTTTTCTGTGAATTATTTCGTTTGGAAACGTATTTGGAAGAAAATCAATTCAACATGAAAATGTTTATTTTGTGACCCTGTGGTCTAGCGGTTAGATTACAGAGCGTGAAGTAAAATGTCGTTCGAGCTAAAATTCCGGCAAATTAATTTTGATTTTTATGCAAGGAAGTCTTCCCATCAATTTGCCGATGAATCTACGCTGCTTGAATGGCCCTTATGGACAATCAACTTTGGGGGACGCTAAGAACTCGAAACTATCAAATACTCTTTATGCGGTACGAAACCATGGTAATAAACTTAATAAAGTTACAATAACCAATCGTTTAACAGATAGGGAATGTGTCGAGTAAGTAACAAAGTTTTAAACAAAAGTGCATTCTGGTGGATCGGTGAAGTTGTAGATGATCCTTTCTAAACGACTGCAATTCAAAAGACCGCAAAAATAACATTATCAATGTTACCAAATCGATTTTCTTCAAAAGGTAGATGTAACGTAACATTCTCTTAGATTCATCGACACTTTTCTTGAAATATCGAATTGGATAAGTTTGGACGAATACATTGCCAACATAAGCTTAATCGTTTCAACGCCTGTCATTTGAAAGGGCTAACTCAGAGAGATGTGCACTGTTAATAATAAAACGTTAACATTTTATTATTAAAAAGCAGTGTCACTAAAACCAAACATTATCTACAATTTCTTAATTTCTAAGTTCCTGATAACCCTTGATTTCGTTAAATAATGTAGAGTTAGCCCTCCTGTTCTCACTACGTACTTTTGAAATCCACTACATAACGGCTGTTAATACAAATAAATAAATCTTCACTGTTTCAACGACATTCGATTAGACTTGGTAAATTGGCTCGAGTGTGAAGAAGCATCTTAAATATCAATAGTGCAAATTGGTATCAAATGTCATATTTCATAGTTAAAAGTATTTAGCATGTAGGCTCCTGTAACCTTCATGTTCTTGCCACACATGTTTTCATATTGGGACCTAATCCCTGATATCAAACTCGGGCCTGTCTCATAAATATCACGTCTTTGCATCTACGCTTACAAAGTTGTCGTAACCCTTAAGTCTCAAAGATATCCTTGTTTTGTGGAATGAAACAAAAGACATGCGTTAAAAAGGTCCGTTCACGAGTGAGTCTATCGCACGATCCTTTGTGAAACAAGCTCCAGCCTTCAGTGTTCATGTTATCTTTACGAAATCTAGTTCTGTGCCAAATGACATCAAAATGTCAACGGCGACAAAAAATAGAACTTCGTATAGTGCGAACAAATTCACCTGACGTTAATGACGTTGATGACCTATACTATCAAAATTTCACTAAACGTTAGGGGTTTTTGGAGACAGCCCATCCATTACTCGCTCAAGAAAACACACGGTAAGTACGATGTACGATCTCTTTGAGTTAACCCTTTCCCAAACAATAACGATATTTGACAACTTTGTTGCAGACGACTTTAGAAATCATTGAGGGAAAAGGAGAAATTGCACGTGACAAGCAATATTTCCTTTTCCCACAAGGTTTACTGCTCTATCTGACGAATGTTTTTCAATTCATCAAATTTTAAAATGCCGTCTGCAAACTCTTTCAATTTGAGACAGTTGAAAATGTGTTGTTTAGGAAAAGGTTTATTGATTTATACCGCCTCATCCCTATATACTTTGTTCTTGCATAGAGGTCAATGTCAGGTAAGTTTGTTAGCACTATCTTTATGTTTAGTCTCGTGTCCTGGTATGTGACTTTGAATATTCGTTGATTATGCTTAACCACTTACCAACCAACACATTTTCGACTGTCCCAATTTGAAAAAGTTTGCAGACGACATTTCAAAATGCGATGAAATTGAAAAATACTCTTCATATAGAGCAGATAGCCTTTTGGGAAAAGGAGAAATTGCTCGTTATGAGCAATTTCTCCTTTTACCACAATGTTTTCTGAAGTCGTCTGCAACAAAGTCGTCAACTGTCGTTTTTGTTTGGAAAAGGGTTGATTTACCCTTTACAAAATATGTTTGGTTATGGAGTACGGTCCAGGTTGAGAAAATCACCAGATGACAAAGAATGACACGAATAAATTATTGTCTTTAACCTTTCGGATAGGAATTTTGTTAAATTTATACTCTATTCATTATGAGAATCCTATCATTTGTCACATTGTTTTAGAAATACCTTTCGGTAAAACCGTCAAATCATTGTTTGACGAAATAAAGGGCTTTGCCAAATATCTCTATCGCCTTCTTGTTCCTTGTCCGCTAGTGATAAGCGTTATCTATTTTGTTAAACTATACATGTGATTTATTGTGAACTCAGTGGTCTTTGAAATTTGATTAGGAAGGCGTATACTTTGTAAACGTTGGGAGGTAAGAAACTTAGGTACTCGATATATCAAATAAGGTTAATAGCCGCCTGCTCTGTGTGTATATTTGTTGTAACAATATCAATTCGTCATTATTTCTTTACCTACGTTTAATTAAGCCAGTCGAATACTAAGAAGAAGAAGAACAAAATAAACAAAATAAGTCAAATAAGTTATTTGTGTAGGCAGACGTTGTGTTACAATACTGATTGAATTGTAGGATTGATTTTAAATACACACTTCTTGATCATGAAACTGTTTCTAAGGTGTGTTTTCTTTCCATTCAAAAGTGTTGTAAGAACAGGAAAAACCGTTAGTATTAACCAGATTCTCTTATTTTACAAAGCCGACCCCGATAACATGTTCTAGTTAAAGAGACCAACCATATGTTCTATTTATCCTGTTACATGTATGGATTGAAATGACCAATGAAAGTGAAAATTATCACGAAAAATTTGAAACAAAAAAGAAACTCAATAATGACAGGTGCGCGCAGCGATCACGTGATCTAGTGAGGGTTATAAAAAAATGTTATACGGCACCCTGTAATCGATCTGTAAATTGCCCTGGTGACAGGATAAGTTAAATCATTCTGTCACTAGTGTCATTTTGTGACCGCTAACTAGGTACCGTATAACATTTGTGATATCCGGCACTAACAATATAACACATGCACGTGACGAATATGGACGTCATAAGAACGCCTTTACGTCATGTTTACGTCATTCTCTACTTATTTCTTTCCTTTTTTCTTGTGTTTTATTAACATATTGTTTGATTTAAATAATTCATAAATATAACAGGATAAAAAGAATTGATGGTTGGTGTCTTTGAATGGGAAATGTTATCAGGCTCGGCTTCGGATAATTATCCGCCTTGCCCGATAACATTTCCGATTCACGACACCAATCATATATCACCAGTCTATTTTAAAATAATCTACAAATAAAATACACGTTATAGGTATGGAGGGAATGCGTATTCGTGAGGCAACTGCCGACGATAAAGACCAAGTCATTGCCATTCGTGATGACGTTTATGAAGGGAAAGATTATCTGGCGGCGACCTACGATCACTTTATGGCTTGCCCTGATGCTATACCATACGTCGGTGTTATAGATGGACAAATAGTAAGTAAGCGTAAACTTGCTTGGCCACAAATGTGAAAACATTTTAAAAGGAATACAATGTCGATATAAAAGGACATTCAAACAAAACAGTTTTTGAATTGTTGTAGGAGTTTTTATGAAAGGATGCCATTAAAAGCGATAGTGTATATAATTATTTGCAGGCTATGTGCTCAATATCTTAAAACCGTTGCAATGCATTTGGTTTAGAAAAAGAACGTATGCATTTGCTGTAAGTAGGCTCTAAAGCTTTAAGAAGACTTTATGTTGCTTTCAGTGGTCATTTGTCAGTACAAATCGCACAACAGCGGACATTTGTTGTACAATTTCATAAAACTCAAGTTTTCCACCCCCAAGCTTCCAAACATCCTCATATCTGTAAACAAGCACTATGACCCGTGAAATATATTAATATCGCACCGAATGTATAATCTACCATGACCACAGCTGTTGAACGTTCTGCTGCAACATCGTGGTGCTGACAATGAAATCGGTTGTGCAACTTCCGGTTAAGCGATTCTTGGATAGGTTTTTGCCATGTTCCTACATTTTCAAAAAAGTAATCGAAAATCTAAAAACATTATTCAACCGTTATTGCATCGAACGTGGGACCCTCAGTTCATGAGGCTGGCACATCACCACTGTCGCCCATTGATACAACCTGACTTACATGTGTCAAAGAAGGGAATCAATCTCCCATTTCAGATGGCGTTTATTGTCGCTTTTATCGTGGACGGGGGGCACACTGTAATAACAAGGGCGGGGCGGGTAAGCCCGCTACACGAGGGTAAGGGCTACTATTCCAGCTTTCAAACCCGTGCAATACAACAGCCTGGGGTTAGCGAACATGCTCTCACGGCAGTCAACTCCAATATGGCGGTTTTTACGGAGTCGTTCCAACGGAAATTTGAATTTGTTTTATCAAAGGTTTGTTTTTATATTTGAAAGTTTACCGCATTCTATGTCATCGGCAACATATAAAGAGCCCTTGGTAACAAATCTTATACAGCATTCATAATTTGCAACAGGTGAAAAGTAACAACTGCCTAAGAGAGAATTAAACAGACATATCATTGAAAAGATTCATATATCAGATGAGATATATCGACAGCATAGCGACAAAATTTGAATAAAGTATTCATTTATTTTATTAACATAACTATAAAGATATCAGTTGACATCTGCTCTTCAAGTCATATTTGCCTACAAAGACGATCTAATTGAAAAAAAGAGTACGCTCGAATATGACCAATGTTTATTTAAGGTTAATATAGCGTCAGTATTGTTTCAATTCTATTGCAATGTTCAGCTCTATTGACGAACACCCTAAGTTTAATTGATAATATGTTACTTAAGCTTGATATAACCGTCGACATTTAGTTAGTCAGCTAGACGATTTCTTCGGCTTATGTTAATTCATATTTATCAATATTGAACCCACGCGGAGGATAAAGATTTGATTTCAAGAATTGTTCGGATATTTAAGTTAACGATGCTTCACTTGTATGTGGAAGTAAAGCAGTATTGTATCCCAGTCAATTGCAGCTTTTTAGAGAATGGAACGAATAGTGATATCACTTAACGAGTGTTCGATAACTATTATTTGAATATTGATTGTATACCTAGCTTTTATGTCTGAATGCCATGTTTTAAATAAACGTAGAAAATATTTTTTTAATTTAGGAAATGCTCCGCTATATCTTCAAACCACACACTGTGACTGAGAATTCATTAAACTGTGAAAGCAAAAGCAGGCCTATCAGAACTTCAACCAATGCCGACCTTGAACTGTACATGACCTTGGACCAATACCGGAAGTACCTCTTCCCCGATGACGTCATCATTGTAAACTGGGTACCATATCGGCTCTTCAAATCAAACATACCGTTAATAGGAGTCCCTGGACAAACAACTATGCTTACGAATGTCGACATCGGGAACCAGAAAGGAATTTTGTCTATAATTACCGTTTATAAAACAAAAGACCCGGAATTTACAGCAAATTTGGACATCTACGGATCAGATAATGACTCTTTAGTGTCGCACGTTGCAGCCCAGATAGAGTTTATTCGAACCCAAGTCGACGAACAAAGTACAATGTGCTTGCTGGTTTTTGTTGATTCTTGCCTCGAGAAATCCGCTGTAGAACATGCGTTTATCAAATTTGGTCTTGAGAAAAATGTATGGAGATCCGAAAAGAATTCACAGATCGAGTTTTCAAAACAACTTCTTTTTCGCAAAAGTGTCGAGGCAAGCAAACATACTCTACAACAGTGAATTTGATATCGATGACTTGCCGAAATCAAAAACGGTCAGCTTTCAGATTTTCAGCTTTATATCGTTTATTGTATCATGTTGATATGCCCGCTGCAGAAATATATACCGTGACAAATACAATTATGCAAACATAACATACTTTACCCTTTCCCACCCAATAAGGACATTTGACTAATTTGTTGCAGACGACTCCGGAAAACATTGTGTGAAAGGAAGAAATTGCTCATGACGAGCAATTTCTCCTTTTTCCACAATATTTTCTACCCTATCAGAAGATTATTTTCCAATTTCATCACATTTTGAATTAAAAAACTCTTTGAATTTGGGACAGTCGATAATTTGGCGTTTGGTAAAGTGTTAAGGATTGTGAGTGTTCGATTTGAGCGTTCGACATACTCCTATACCCTTACAGAATGCAGTTTGTTTTATCACAATTGACCAATGATATTGCACTAATTGCATAGGCCACTCTCCATACGGCCACTTGGTATTCTATTTTTATTTGCATACTAGCAATTCAAGATTTCTACTAAACAGTTAACTTCAGGAAAGGATAGATTGTTGAATTATTTCTCCTTTTGTCTCAGTGATTTCAATCAAACACCATTAATGTAATGTTTAAAGTTTCTTTCGCCTGTTGTTGGCTCCGACATCGGCCAGTCACTAGGCCCCATATGAGAACGGTTTGTTCTCGATTCGTCGACTTAATTTAACACCTTTAGGGGATTAGGAGGGAATATAGGGGGCAGTAGGGTTTATCTCTTTCCCAAACAACACATTTTCGACTGTCCCAAATTGAAAGAGTTTGCAGGCAACATTTTAAAATGTGATAAAATTGAATAATGTTCTTACTGTATACGAGGTGAAATAGAGAAAAGAAACCTTATCGAAACAGTTTCAAATTAAAGAACGATGCAATGTTTATTTCTACACCTCCATGGAAAAAGTTTTCCTTTATCTGTGAGAAATCATTTCATCATGTAAGTTGGTGCAACTGTTGACTATAAAAGAGGGTGCCGTGAAAGCTTCGTTATTCATGATCACATGGCATGGGATTTGCCGTAACTACTTTTGTCGTAGATTCTCTCTACTGGGTCTGTACCATTAAAGTACAGCTTTCTCAGACTATTATTAAAACATCAATGCGTGTTAATAAATTTGAAAAAATCGTAGGTATTCCCTGAAACTGTTTATTGACAGAAAATAAGTCTCTTTATAAATTATGTTCTGTTCTGTTCTATATAGAGCAAATACTTGAATTATTATCGCCCTCTAAGTCTTGACACATAATTACTGGTTCGAATGTTGTCATGTTGAATAAACATGTCTATGTCTATGTCTTACACATGTTAAATTCCAGGCTTGTCATGCGATAACCACAATGAAAGATAAGTGATATTAATGGGTAAAACTTTAGTACCTCGAATTAAATTGTCACTGGATGAGCCAAAAATACTACTGTGCCTTACCCGAATGTCTAATCCCATTAACGCAACCAATCTCTTATTTCCTATAGCATGAACAAGGTTTTATGATATGTTTAAGTTTTGTATACATATATCGACCACTCTCAACTAAACAACCTGTGTATGGTTTGGTTTCACGTTAGAACAGCGTAAGTATTGTTCACTAACATTGACCGTCTGTTGCCCTCTATGCATGAATAATTATGACACAGTATATCTAATTCTCTACAGTCTTCCGAACACAGTCGAGACCATTCGACAAAGTCCGTCACGATTGATATGATTTTTTCAATTCAATTGCAAAAATGCCCCAAACGAAATAAAAACGTATTGATGGACTGTTGTTCACTACTTTATTGATTTTCATAATTTTCAACAGATTGAATTGAGGTATTTGCAATGTAGGAATACATATATTATAACACTATAACACAAAAATAACACCTTTACACAACCGGTTGTATAACAGTTTCCATGCTCTTGTGGTAACAGTGTCAGCCTTATGAACCACGTGGTCGAACATAACGGATGGCTCCAAGGATATCTTTAAATACCCAGCAGGGTACAGTTTTACCAAACAGTTTACGCTTACAATTTGCGTAAGTCTAAAACAACGGTTCCTCTTATTTCAATATTGGGCAATGCAATATTGGAAAGTAACACATCATTGGAATCGTCTCTCCGCGACGCTTCCAATGACGTGTCACATTGCATTATTGTACTTTCACTGAAGATACTATCCATGTGTATCAGTTATGACTTACGCTGATATTTTCTGTAAATCGTTTAGTAAAACGGTACCCATGTGTAATTCATGCTAATCATGCTGGTCAACAGACGGCGAATGTTGGTGAACAATACGTGCAGTCCTGCTTCGAAGGGTGTTTTGTTCATGAAGCAACAAACACAAGTTTCTATGTGAAAAATAAACATACCAGTCATCACGACCTCGACATTTAAATATCGTTTTATTACAGCTAAAGTACAGACAAATCAAATAACATACAAGTCAAACAATGTATTTAAATTCCCAGTAAATGAATCATTAAATGAAAAAAGAAGAAATAGATAACGGAGAAAAGTGCCTACATTTATACAATAATGATAATAATGATATCATAAGCTATTTTACAACATAAAACTTCTCTTACTTTAAAAACTGTAGATTAGATAAGTTTTCTTTGTTTATTGTATTGTTTAAGTCATTAGACTTATCAGTGTTTGAATGTTTTGTCTCAGTTTCACGGTATGAAAGTCTGAGTTTAACATAATGAAATACTCACACCAATGTGGTCTTTCACAGTTTACCTTATATTTTCTGGTTGTAGTTTCTTTTGGAAATGTTAACTTTTGTCGTTTGGTAATTTTTCTTACTAAGGTGACCTGATATATCACTGATCTTGGATATTCCTGCAAGTTTGTTTTGATTACCTATTCCAGAAAAAAATGTTTTGAATGTATAAACACAAATGCATGTGCCTCTGCAAGATTTGATAGCTTAGTTTTATGATTTCCTAAGGCACTAGTACATATTACTACGTAGAAACAAAAACATGAGACGATTGGTGTGCCCATGGCATTACAAATTTAAGAGTTAAATGAACCAACTTGATGTTACAGCATTATGCAAGGGGAGAAACACTATTCTCCCTGCTAAACGGGGATAATATAAGCAATTATTATCTCTTCAAAACAACCACATTCCGTCCGTAAAAGTTGCACAGATTTTTGGATGTTTATTTTCTCCGAATAAACATCAATTCGACAGCGAGAAACTTAGGCAGTGAGTGTACGTCAGCGATACTACGGACCAATTACATTTGTATGTCATTACGGTAAAATACCCATAATCCGCCATTTTGAAACGCATTCCGTCATCGTTTTACTTCGGTCCTTCGCGGTTAATATTGGTCGGGTTCTCGAACTATTCGATGTGAAGAGTTCTGACACACACCGAGGTATACCGAGAACGACCGAGGTAATCCGACGAAAGAAAAAGTTTCAAAATGGCCGATTAAGGTTATTCTACCTTAAGAATACAAACGCATATTGATTACATTACACAATCAAACGATAATAATCATGAAATGGTACTTAACGACAGAATCAAAACATTTTGGTAACGACACATTTTTTCACAAAAAGATATAGAATTATCGAATACAGAAAACAGCACCTACTCGAAATTCGGAGGGTTTGTGGTAGGGTTACTGAATATTAAATCACAAGACCTTCAAGTGCGTTCAAATCCCGAAATTGTTAAAGGTTTGTTGATGTACACCAGTCTCTTCCATGTATCTGTTTAGTATTGCTTGTTTGTTAAAGAGGTTAATGCATTCACGTAATGGTTCGGGACGACTTTGGTCGAAGATCTGATTTACAAAGATGGATTTCGAAAGACATTTGACTAACAATGCCAACTTTGCAAGCGAGTGTTCATCTCAAGCATTGCTTAACCATCACCATTACCTTTTTTCTAGTTGTTTACAATTTACTTATTTCAAACTGAAAAGGATCGAACGCTAATCGGAATTGTGAATGTGAAATATACGCGACTTCAGGATTTGCTGATGTTTTCCATTTACTCCTCATAATACCAATACATTTCAAAACACTTTCAATCGATGAAGCAATGTTGCTTATTTGTGGATAGAGGAAGACATGGAGACCGACTACATCATTGACGACGTGTGTTTTGATATACTCTAGCTGTGCTGTGATGTGTGTCTCCACAGATTGTGAGTCTGATCCGTAAATCTCCAGAAGTGCCGTGTAGAGTGGGTAGTTGGACGGGTACACAGTAATTGCGGACAGTAAGCCCGCCTGGCCCCAAGTATCGACATCGGTTAACATGTTAGTGTGTCCCGGCACACCAATAAGAGGCACGTTTGAGGGCAGCAGACTGTATGGTACAAAGTTGACTGTCAGGGTATTGTCCGGAAACAGATAGGACTTGTGTTCCGGTGAGGTGAGGTATAGTTCCAGGTCTGCACTGGTTGCTAGTCTGATGTTTGTTTGTTTGCGGTGGCTACGCTGAGAATTTATGGCGCCTTCCAATGCTTTCGGGTTGAACAAATAATGATGAATATCCTAATGGAAAAGAAAGTAGTTCAAATCAATGTTTCTATTATCTAGTAAAATATTTAGCATTTGATGTTATCAATTTCAGTACCCCTGCACGAATAAATCGCCCTTATCGTTTTCAGAGGTGTCACCATGCATGTCGGCGACCAATTTCGTAAATGTCTTTGTCGTAAATATTGTGACTTCATTATACCGTTACTAGAATGCGACACCTGAATAATATCGCAGGATTATATGTAGTGTAGACTACCCAGTCTATGAGTAACCTTTCAAACGAGTTTTTTTCTTTCTGATAACAGTCCATTGGAGCGTCACATTTTCAATATCGATCGAAGTCAGTCGGTTATGCTATAGATATGTAAATAAGTGAATAAAAGATATTGTTAATCAGACAAGGAATCTTTCATGTGGAACAAGTGCACTTGTGGTTTTTGACATCAGTGTTTGTATCCGATTATTGTGTTGGTATTTTCCTGTAAATTGTATCGCATTGGCACGAGAATGATGTGTACTTTCTCTCCGCACAAAATTCCAGCGGTCCATTTCATCAAATGATTTCTGTACACTTAGCTGTGAGCGATTAAAATCACACTGACGACGGTCCCTTAGGACACGTGCGTTTCATCAAACAATAGTCAAACACGATCATAAGTTAGGAGCTAAAACAAAACGCTCACAACTAGTTCATATTTACCGAAATGAGCGGCATAACGTCAACTTTCAAAGAACAAGGGCCCTTAAATACCTTTGTAGCGATAGGCTTTGCTCTTGACTCTAACGGATCTTCAGGGATCCTCTCGTTCGTGCCGTATCTTGTGAAGCCAGATGTCCGGGCCCCCGACTCCTTCATAGCCTGGATGTGAAGACATGAATAATACCGTTTTCCTTTATACTTCTCACTCACTCGGCCCGATCTCATGATGACTGTCTCTCCGTCATCAATGACAAATGCAACAACGTATGCCATCTGAAATATTGATACTTTATAGTAGTTTTACTTTAAACTTCTCACTCACTCGCCCCGATCTCATGATGACTGTCTCTCCGTCATCAATGACAAATGCAACAACATATGCCATCTGAAATATTGATACTTTATAGTAGTTTTACTTTATACTTCTCACTCACTCGGCCCGACCTCATGATGACTGTCTGTCCGTCATCAATGACAAATGCAACAACGTATGCCATCTGAAATATTGATACTTTATAGTAGTTTTACTTTATACTTCTCACTCACTCGGCCCGACCTCATAATGACTGTCTGTCCGTCATCAATGAAAAATGCAACAACGTATGCCATCTGAAATATTGATACTTTATAGTAGTTTTACTTTATACTTCTCACTCACTCGGCCCGACCTCATAATGACTGTCTGTCCGTCATCAATGACAAATGCAATAACGTATGCCATCTGAAATATTGATACTTTATAGTAGTTTTACTTTATACTTCTCACTCACTCGGCCCGATCTCATGTTGACTGTCTCTCCGTTATCAATGACAAATGCAACAACATATGCCATCTGAAATATTGATACATTATAGTAGTTTTACTTTATACTTCTCACTCACTCGGCCCGATCTCATGATGACTGTCTCTCCGTCATCAATGACAAATGCAACAACATATGCCATCTGAAATATTGATACATTATAGTAGTTTTACTTTATACTTCTCACTCACTCGGCCCGATCTCATGATGATTGTCTCTCCGTCATCAATGACAAATGCAACTACATATGCCATCTGAAATATTGATACTTTAAAGTAGTTTACTTGAAGACCGCGGTCCAGGGGTAGAGCGTCTGTCAACGGGCATGGAATCATGGGCTCGAATACCGTGAGCAGCGGTATTCACCTTGCGACCTTTAATTAATCAACACTCGGTACATGTACTGGTTAAGTATCATGGAAGCAGACTCGATAGTGATTAATCTTAGTTTTAAGAACTCGTTTTACAAATGATGTAAAAAGATAGATAAGTTTTTATAATATCTTATTGTAGCGTTTCATGATACCGCTATAAAATCGTGTATACGTGGCTGTTTGTCTATCACCAACGAGATAACGACTGATAATGGTATCTTGAATGATAATATACTACACAAGCAATTCACGACATCGCTTTGAAGTTATTGTAGCATGCCTTTTTGTCTATTATCAATGACCAATTAAACTACACACACTTTCTGAAATGATCATATCTTTTGGTCGCAAGTCGTAATGACACATCTGTTCGTCCGTCACCAATGAAAAATACATACAACTGTGTATGAAGTGATCACATTCTATGACGAAATATGGGGTCCTCAACCTCTCTGTGGTCGTTCAAGTTATTTCAAAACCGGTTAATTACTCAAGTTGAAAGAATTTAATTTCCCTTTTGACATTTGGTAGTTACCGATGGGACGTAACAAGAAATTGCCCTATGTGTCGCAGTGGTTGCTTATATCCTCTGCTAATCTTCCGTTAGCATACTAACCAAATTGAATAAAGAACAGCCAAAGCTTAGGTCAAGCACTTTGATAGAGCCAACGACTCTCTGAAAGTCCTCAGAAAAGCGTCAATCTTATTTAATCGACCACTCGACACAATCCCGACACTAATGTCTGACGGAGTTTATTTCGTGATGGGAGAGTCGATGCAATACTATACTACGTCCTTCAATAGTGTTGAAAGGAATATGTCACATATTTGAATTTAACTTTTTGAATTAAATTGTCTTTTACCAAAAAAACATAGATTTCTAAAGTAACATTTGACTATTTCATTGACACATTTCCAACCTCGTTAATAACCGTACCGAGAGGACACCGATCATTGTACAGCAGATATTGGTAACCGCTTAACGCTTTCCCAAACAGTAACGACATTTGACCACTGTGTTGCAGATGACTCTTGAAACACTTGTGGGAAAAGGAGAAATTGCTCATTTTCCCACAATGTTTTCTGCCCTATCAGAAGTTTACTTTCCAATTTCATCAAATTTTGAGATGTCGCCTGCAAATTCTTTCAATTCGGGACTGTCGAAAATTTGTTGTTTGGGAAAGGGTTAAACGGGTTTACTTTGTATGTATATAAATATATAAACTAAGAATAAGATATGTTATTTTAGATAGCATCGTCGCTTGAGTCTTCGGAAACGTTAAACCGCCTTTGTCACGTACGTTAGCAAGGTGCCCCAGAAATAATTCCTGTGTCTATTTATGAACTGGATTTCCCATAGAAGTGCTAACAGGCGCAAAGGCTAACTTCACATTATTCAATTAACGTGTATTAATCCCAAAGCACAAACCCTGAGAGAGTCTCTTCAAAGACGTATTCAGGTATTTCAGTAAACCCAGCAATATGTGTTATTTAAATTTATTTCTATTTGCACTTGTCTGTTCGAGGTTTGTTCGCAATTTCATCTGTTAAATATCTAAACATATTCATTTTGAGGCCTTTTGAGGTCTGTTCAAATTGCCAGCTGATGAGACTATTTGACCGCTCGTAATTACACACCAACCTTAAACCTTCATGATGTTTAGCCAGGTCATTCGGAACAATAGCTGACAGAGACTGTCCTAGAAGGGTTCGTCTTAAATTGGCATGGTATTCTTTCCCTTTACCAAACGCCAAGACGACATTTTCAAAATGTGATGAAACTGAAAATAAACTTCTGATAGGGCAGAAAACATTGTGGAAAAAGAGAAATTGCTCGTTAATAGCAATTTCTTCTTTTTCTACAATGTTTTCTTGAGTCATATTCAACAAACTGGTCAAATGTAGTAATTGTTTGGTTAATGGGTTATAGTTGCTTTCTCACAGATATAAGGACATTTGGAAGAAAAACAATCTCTGTCAATACTGTTATATAAATCGCACTGTAGAATAGTCATTGGATGCAAAATAACAACGTTTCTTATTTTTTTTATTTAAATACAAAAGATAAATATGTATTTCAATCTAAAGCGCGATGTCACTTTTAAGATGTACCGCATATATGCTATATAAACGAAGATGAATTGACCCTTCCTTGATAAGTTATCTTTAATGGCTTCTTTTATTGTACTAGAATGCGATACCTGAAGAGTGATCACTCTACGAGTTACTCTTCAAACGAGTTTTTTTTTCTTCCCGATAACAGCACATTTGAGCGTCACATTTTCAACATCGATCGAATCCAGTCGGTTTTGATCTAGATCTATAAATATGTGAATATAAAAATATGTACATGGATGTTTAATCAAATCGGACAACTAAGTATTTCATAACGGCATTTTGATTCTAGTTGGCTGGTAGGTTTGTCATTGATATTTGCAAAAATAGAAAAGCACAGATTTGAACGAATCGACAATCTGTGATGGTATGTGTCGTAAACCAGACAAGAATTATGTCAGGTGTACTTGTGTTTTTAGATATCAGTGTTTGCATACGATTATTGTGTTGGTATAATTCTGTCAATTGTATCGACTTTGTCATGAGAACGATGTTTACTTATTTGCCGCTCAAAATTCAAGGGGTGCGTTTCATCAAATGCCTCAAGTGCACATAGCTAAAAGCGATTAAAATCACACTTACGAGGTACCTATGTGCGTTTCATCAAACAATTGCAGGAGTCCAAAACGATCATAAGTTAGGATCAAAATCAAAACGCTGGAAACTCTCTCGTATTTACCGAAATGACCGACAAAACGTAAACTTTACCGCGAAGTACCGGAATAGTTGATTGTCATATCCGTCCTTGTAGATGGTTGATATGTTAAAAACTTTGAATTTACTGGTAATCATAATAGATGGGCAAAACTAGGAAGAAAATACATCTAAGGTTTTAATCGCATGATGCTGCAACAGAGACCTAGATGAACATGAACTGCGTGATGCAGGCTAGCCGTGACTTGACATTTCTTCGGGCCCACGTTTCCAATATTTGCAACTAGGTTAGAGGTAAACGAGTATATATTGTATCACGTCTCACTCTTTAAAATCGATAATGTACATGTGCGAATGCAATAGTCTGGGTTGTGTACATCTATATCATTCATTAACAATGTTTATATCTCGCTCCTAATGAGAGGTTTGGGAAAGCAGACGACACAAAAATATATTTTTAGAAAATTACCAAGCATACTGATGGCTATTCATTAATCCTACCTCCTGGTTAAAATGTTTGATATTGCACAGCCAAACATATATATATATATACATACACGCATTTTTAAACGTTGAGTAAAGCAACTATGGTGGTCTTGTTAATGAGGGAGGCTTTGCGACTTGACATCCTGGGCATATACATAACATCCTTTTGGTTTGTGTAAAAAAATGCTGCTGTTTTGATCAAAGAAACACAGCTTGCTTCCATACAGCAAAGACCTAATAAACATGTTTATTTCGTCTATGGTAACAGATTATCACGAGTGAATACGACATAAAACTCAAAACAAAAATAAATTCAGCAGCTGTTCGAATATTGTTCTATACAAAGCCTTCGCTCCACTAATGACTCGTCCAGTAATAGCTCGCTATTTGAAGTATACTTACAACCTTCCCATTTATCACCCCAACATAAGACTTGGCATTCGGACAGCTTAGTAGGTGTTCGTAGAACGTTGCGATATAATCTATTCCATCAAGGAAGTCATATCTAATGGCAACAACTTGGTCTTTATCGTCTAGAGTGGCCAAGCGAATAATCATACTGTCCATAGCTGCAACAAAAGTTGTTAAAAGCATATGAGTAGCCAATCAACAGGTTCATTAATTGGTTACATTAATTCCAGTTTATAATTTTCTCAATATTTATCTGGATAAATGTTGAAAATAGAAAATAATCATCCATACTCAACTCCCAATGGATGTCTTTAGCCACCTCAATGCCACCTAACAATAGGCCTTCATTCTGGTGATAATAGACAAAGGTGAGTAAATAGATATATGAATATCTATTACTGCAGACTAATTTTTCCCGTTTTAATATTCTAAAAAAACAAACAATCAATCATTTCCAAGTATCTAAAAGACATATTTAAAACGCATATCTAAATATCTAAAAATATTTGCTCCTATCATTTTACGCGTAACTTTGGCTCCTTCATTCGACATCTTATACCTCATGCTGTACACGTTGTACCTGAGAGAATGTTCTGTTCTGTTTAGATATATCCCGCTATTCATATAATTAGCCAGTGCATGGCTATGGAACAATGACCTTGCTCAAGGACATCCAAGGCTAAAACAATAGGCTCCTCTCGACAATCAAGCCCAGTTCGTTTGGTCTAATATCGCCGTCATTTACCACTACTTCAACATGTTTCCTCTTAAGTAAATTTATCATTTGCCGAAATCTAAATCATGAACAGACGACAATAGCTGTAGTGTACGAGAAATGGTATACTCATTAAGATATTAGTTTAAGATTATCATCATTGGGATAAAATAAGAGATTGCTTATTTCGTTCAATATCTCTTTGTTGAATACTTCTGAAAATCAGACAGATAGACAGCTAGACAGATGTATAAAAGCAGACATTGAAGACTTGCCAAACGAATAATGTACTGGTATAGAACCTAACTAACCATTTATCTAAACATTGACTCAATGTATTAATGCGACACAGAGAGGAAAGAGATGTTAGTTTGGTGACTAAGATGTTTTAAAATGATTCACAAGATTTAAAGTTCGAGATAATTAAAGCGGATCGAATCTGACCTATTGAGCGACGTAGTGGTCTTTTGGAGTCATGGAAACTGTTTTACTAAACAACACAAGGAAAATATTTGCGTAAGTCATAACTGATAAAAATGGATAGTATCTTCAATAGAATTGTACAATATTGAAATGTGGCACGTCAATGGAAGCGTCTCGGAGAGACGATTCCAATGTTGTGTTACTTTGCAATATTGCTAAGCCCAATATTGATAGAAGAGGGAGTGTTGTTTTAGACTTACGCGAATATTAAGTCTAAACTGTTTAGTAAAACGGTACGCTGGATTTGAGCCTCATAGACACCTCTGGTTACGAGAGAATGTCCTTTTGCAAGATACTCCAGAGTCCTAGCCTAGTAGTGGGTAACACAGGACAATGGGGACATAACTTGATAATGGTTTATACGATGTTTAACCCCGAAAATACCCCGTCCAAACAGAATGATCTTCACCTCGAAACCTATAACATGAACTTTTGAAACGTGTTTAAAGTGGCTGTCAAATTACCCACCTTATTTCCACTGTAGTTCCCTTTACAAATAAGCGCAATCCTTCCCAACTTTGGTGTCCTTAAAACAGTTCTAATTGATACCACCACCATTGAATCGCAAAAAGAAACTAAACCGTAAACATAAACGTAAAACTACAAAAACATGGTATATCTAATATATTTTAGATATGATGTCAATTTACCCCGAAGCAGTAACACGCTGACGTTGTATTTTCCTAAGATCACGGGTGGTTGGTTGCAATTAAAGACCATTGCTGGTTGTTTCATGACATGGGTATTCATTCGAACATATTCACATTGTAGATAGATTGGAAACTCGCAACTATCGAATTAACGTACGATTCCAAACAGCTATCTTAAACATGTTCATATGAATACCAATGCTGTTGGATCTCATTGTAATCGTCTCTAATTAGTTAGTTCGACAATCATTACATTTGGTGAATCTTTAAAAGAGTTTTGTGAAGCATTATAATGCATGAGCTTTTTTTGTTCTTTCTTCCTGTAACATATTTGGCATATTGTGTAAGCGATTTGGTTTTTTATTTTATCATTGTAATTTAAAGGGTTATCTTTTTTAATGTGACGAATTGCCTTAAATATGGGAATCTCCCCGCGACAGTTCAAATGGTTTGACATATGAAAATATTGTGTCGTCAATATTGAATGTTGAGTAAACATCAGATACAGAAAACTCTATTCTCTTCGGTTCTATGAACAAAATATTGTCCAATACGACTACATTTTCGATTTTAGGGGTTTAATTTCCATTCTTTGAGCACCTCCATTGTATGTTCAGGGTACATCAACGTTTTAAGACATTTTTTGAGAAATCGTAGTTTATAACACGAAATGTCTCTAGCGATTTTGCGATGACGTGATGGCCATTTTCTAAGATTTGAACAATTTCTTTTTCATTCAGAATGAGAGATGAATGCGGTTTATTGCATTCGAACATGTACTTTATCGATTTTAAAGGCCCATAAAAGGAGATACATGCTAAATCAAACTACATTATTTGGTAAACTTTTGGTCAGATTCAAAAAGTTATCACCAAAAAAGGCCATCAGCACAACTTAAATGTGAAAGGCAACGAGAAATAACCCAGATTAGCAAGTTGAATAATTCAGATTGCCTGATTCTTCACCTCTGACATTGTCAGTTCATACACAAATTTTTGAACTGACCTATCAGAATTAGTTATTTTGAATATGTAAACAAACAGGTTGTTGATACACATGATTTAATTCGAGACACCTATATTTCAAGCACAAAATAACTAATGTTAAAAGAGTCTGTTTAATAGGGTCTGAATGCGTTTGTAATTCTCATGACTTTTTTAACATAATAAAAGAACTTCATATATTTTTCCAGTAATTTAAATGTACTCACCTCCTTTGATGTGCCTTTAAATAGTGAGTCGTGCGACAATATAGACTCGTTCACCTCTGAAAAGTTACTAATAAGCAGAACGAGGGCCCGAAGACATGTCAAGGCACGGAATCCTGCAGTTCATGTCAGCCAGTTAGGTGTTGGAAAATTATCATGCAACCAGATTTTTGAATAAAATATTTCGGTTAGTTGTGGTAGAGTGAACGTTATGCCGGTCATTTCGGTTTTTTGTTGTTGATGTTGTTATTGGTGGTGGTGGTGTTGATGGTGTTTTTGATGTTCATCACAAGCTATCACTTAAACCGACAGGTGCACGTTTGCACAGATATTGTTATTTTACTTAAAACTCCAGTACATTTTTCTTTTTGCTTCATGTAGCTGGACATTGACTCAAATGTAAAAACGGTTTTGTAGTTAAAATACGTAACAATTGATTCCTGTCGTTAAATTTAAAAATTTATTTCTTTGCTTATGTTACTACTGTGATTCAGTGTGTAAGTACACAAAAAGCCACATCGTGCCGTGATGCGTCGTAGTACAGGGGTCTGTCGTTACTGATGACGTAGACCATTGAACAGGTTGACGCGATTGGGACATATTGAGAAATGTTTGCATTCGGCAATATCTCCAATCACGTCAAACTTTCGGCGGACGAACGAACGAACGAACAGAGGGACGGGCGGACGGACGGACGAACGGACGGACGGGCAGAATATCGATAAATATGGATATTGTCTTAAATATTGCATATTGACATGTCATTGGAAAAGCCTCGGAGAGACGATTACAATGCCGTGCTACTTTGCAATATTGCCTAGCCAAATATCGAAATAAGAGGGACTGTTGTTTTGAACTTATGCATTGCCTTAACATAAAATGACACATAAATGACACATAAAACAGATCTGCCAGATCTCCCCTACACATTTACATTTTCCATTTAGTAAACTGTTCATGCTTATATATTAATTGTATTCTGATACAAGTCTAAGGTCTATAACCGATATCATTCTTAGCGGAAAATGGAACAGGTTGAAAAATAAACTACGCTTGTTATATGTATTTCATGATATGCTAACACACTATATTTCCCCTATACATTTAAATGTTCGATTCATTAAACATTACAAGTTTATGTGCTAATTTATTTGGATACATCTCTAATGTGTGTTTAATATAATACTCTTAATGAAGAACAAAGAAAACGTTTGCATATAAACTGAGCTTCTTATCTGTACCCTAGAGTATGTATACTCTAGATCTCCTGTATGCAATGTAGCGTACCGTTTATTGACCTTTATATGCCTATACATGTGTACATGTATTATGTTGGATATATGTAGCTGTAGTTCGGATCTTTCAATCCTGTAATTAATCCTGTAAAGAAAGGGTTTCGGTGCACCAATTAAGGTAATGGTTTCATCTAAATTCTATACTTGTTGCTCTTTTTTCCTGTGATTTCAAGACATATCGAAACTGTCGAATGGAATATATAAATAGTCATTTATTTTGGCTCTTTTTCTATCAAGTATGAGTTACCCACTACAAATAACCCTTTACCAAACAATAACCACATTTGGCCAGTTTGTTGCAGACGACTCCGGAAAACATTGTGGGAAGAGGAGAAATTGCTCCTAACGAACAATTTCTCCTTTTCCCACAATGCTCTCTGCCCTATCAGAAGATTAATTTCATTTTCATCACATTTTGGGATGTCGTCTGCAAACTCTTTCAATTTGGGGCGTTTGAAAAGTCGGTGTTTGGTAAAGGGTTAAAGGTAAAAAATGATGTTTAACTTTTCCATATACATTGAGCTACTATACTCAATGTTGACACTTACAGAGACGTATAATTAGCCGAGAGACCCAACACAATTCAAAATTTGTAACCCAACACTTATGTATACCTCGGGTCACAGAGATAGCCCAACACTTATGTTCGAGGAGTATACCGCGGGTCACAGAGATAGCCCAGCACTTATGTTCGAGGAGCATACCGCGGGTCACAGAGATAGCCCAACACTTATGTTCGAGGAGTATACCGCGGGTCACAGAGATAGCCCAACACTTATGTTCGAGGAGTATACCGCGGGTCACAGAGATAGCCCAGTACTTATGTTCGAGGAGTATACCGCGGGTCACAGAGATAGCCCAGCACTTATGTTTGAGGAGTATACCGCGGGTCACAGAGATAGCCCAGCACTTATGTTCGAGGAGTATACCGCGGGTCAAAGAGATAGCCCAACACTTATGTTCGAGGAGTATACCGCGGGTCACAGAGATAGCCCAACACTTATGTTCGAGGAGTATACCGCGGGTCACATAGATAGTCTAACACTTATGTTCGAGGAGTATACCGCGGGTCACAGAGATAGCCCAACACTTATGTTCGAGGAGTATACCGCGGGTCACAGAGATAGTCCCAACACTTATGTTCGAGGAGTATACCGCGGGTCACAGAGATAGCCCAACACTTATGTTCGAGGAGCATACCGCGGGTCACAGAGATAGCCCAACACTTATGTTCGAGGAGTATACCGCGGGTCACAGAGATAGCCCAGCACTTATGTTCGAGGAGTTTACCGCGGGTCACAGAGATAGGCCAACACTTATGTTCGAGGAGCATACCGCGGGTCACAGAGATAGCCCAACACTTATGTTCGAGGAGTATACCGCGGGTCACAGAGATAGCCCAACACTTATGTTCGAGGAGTATACCGCGGGTCACAGAGATAGCCCAACACTTATGTTCGAGGAGTATACCGCGGGTCACAGAGATAGCCCAACACTTATGTTCGAGGAGTATACCGCGGGTCACAGAGATAGCCCAACACTTATGTTCGAGGAGTATACCGCGGGTCACAGAGATAGCCCAACACTTATGTTCGAGGAGTTTACCGCGGGTCACAGAGATAGCCCAACACTTATGTTCGAGGAGTATACGGGTCACAGAGATAGCCCAACACTTATGTTCGAGGAGTATACCGCGGGTCACAGAGATAGTACAACACTTATGTTCGAGGAGTATACCGCGGGTCACACCAGAGAGTAGCCCAAGAGATTATGTTCGAGGAGCATACCGCGGGTCACACACTATATCACAGAGATAGTCGTTCGAGGAGTATCGCGGGTCACAGAGATAGCGTTCGAGGTCACAGAGATAGCCCAACACTTATGTTCGAGGAGTATACCGCGGGTCACAGAGATAGCCCAACACTTATGTTCGAGGAGTTTACCGCGGGTCACAGAGATAGGCCAACACTTATGTTCGAGGAGCATACCGCGGGTCACAGAGATAGCCCAACACTTATGTTCGAGGAGTATACCGCGGGTCACAGAGATAGTCCAACACTTATGTTCGAGGAGTATACCGCGGGTCACAGAGATAGCCCAACACTTATGTTCGAGGAGCATACCGCGGGTCACAGAGATAGCCCAGCACTTATGTTCGAGGAGCATACCACGGGTCACAGAGATAGCCCAACACTTATGTTTGAGGAGTTTACCGCGGGTCACAGAGATAGTCCAACACTTATGTTTGCGGAGTATACCGCGGGTCACAGAGATAGCCCAACACTTATGTTCGAGGAGTATACCGCGGGTCACAGAGATAGTCCAACACTTATGTTCGAGGAGTATACCGCGGGTCACAGAGATAGCCCAACACTTATGTTCGAGGAGTATACCGCGGGTCACAGAGATAGCCCAACACTTGTGTTCGAGGAGTATACCGCGTGTCACAGAGATAGTCCAACACTTATGTTCGAGGAGTATACCGCGGGTCACAGAGATAGCCCAACACTTATGTTCGAGAAGTATACCGCAGGTCACAGAGATAGTCCAACACTTATGTTCGAGGAGTATACCGCGGGTCACAGAGATAGTCCAACACTTATGTTCGAGGAGTATACCGCGGGTCACAGAGATAGTCCAACACTTATGTTCGAGGAGTATACTGCGGGTCACAGAGATAGCCCAACACTTATGTTCGAGGAGTATACCGCGGGTCACAGAGATAGCCCAACACTTATGTTCGAGGAGTATACCGCGGGTCACAGAGATAGCCCAGCACTTATGTTCGAGGAGTATACCGCGGGTCACAGGGATAGCCCAGCACTTATGTTCGAGGAGTATACCGCGGGTCACAGAGATAGCCCAACACTTGTGTTCGAGGAGCATACCGCGGGTCACAGAGATAGCCCAGCACTTATGTTCGAGGAGCATACCACGGGTCACAGAGATAGCCCAACACTTATGTTCGAGGAGTTTACCGCGGGTCACAGAGATAGCCCAACACATATGTTCGAGGAGTATACCGCGGGTCACAGAGATAGCCCAACACTTATGTTCGAGGAGTATACCGCGGGTCACAGAAATAGTCCAACACTTATGTTCGAGGAGCATACCGCGGGTCACAGAGATAGCCCAGCACTTATGTTCGAGGAGCATACCGCGGGTCACAGAGATAGCCCAACACTTATGTTCGAGGAGCATACCGCGGGTCACAGAGATAGCCCAACACTTATGTTCGAGGAGTTTACCGCGGGTCACAGAGATAGCCCAACACTTATGTTCGAGGAGTATACCGAGGGTCACAGAGATAGCCCAACACTTATGTTCGAGGAGTATACCGCGGGTCACAGAGATAGTCCAACACTTATGTTTGAGGAGTATACCGCGGGTCACAGAGATAGCCCAGCACTTATGTTCGAGGAGTATACCGCGGGTCACAGAGATAGCCCAGTACTTATGTTCGAGGAGCATACCGCGGGTCACAGAGATAGCCCAGCACTTATGTTCGAGGAGTATACCGCGGGTCACAGAGATAGGCCAGTACTTATATTCGAGGAGTATACCGCGGGTCACAGAGATAGCCCAACACTTATGTTCGAGGAGTATACCTCGGGTCACAGAGATAGCCCAACACTTATGTTCGAGGAGTATACCGCGGGTCACAGAGATAGCCCAACACTTATGTTCGAGGAGTATACCGCGGGTCACAGAGATAGCCCAACACTTGTGTTCGAGGAGTATACCGCGGGTCACATAGATAGTACAACACTTATGTTCGAGGAGTTTACCGCGGGTCACAGAGATAGCCCAACACTTATGTTCGAGGAGTATACCTCGGGTCACAGAGATAGGCCAGTACTTATGTTCGAGGAGTATACAGCGGGTCACAGAGATAGCCCAACACTTATGTTCGAGGAGTATACCTCGGGTCACAGAGATAGTCCAGTACTTATGTTCGAGGAGTATACCGCGGGTCACAGAGATAGCCCAACACTTATGTTCGAGGAGTATACCGCGGGTCACAGAGATAGGCCAGTAGCATGTTCCACAGAGGATTTAATATGCACATTATTATTGTCTAATGCTTACCCAGTCGGTACATAATTTATGCTTATGTTATGTTGTCCTAGCTATAAAGCGGGGCTACATCCCGCGAGTTGATTTTCAAAAATGTACATCAATCTTTTTATGTTGTTCATTAAGTTTATTCATGATAATTAGTCTTTTCTGTCAGTGCTGTGGTTCAATTTTCCTCTTTAGGTACGTTACATCGGTTTAATATCAATGATCGATGAGTTAGTGCAAAGCTAACCTTATTTCTTTACAATCATGATCATAAAGGAATTAGATAAGTTTTGCACTCTGATTTCCTAATCAAAGGCCAAGAGGTAACATTCTATTTGACATACAATTGTATATTTACAGGTATGGAAGAAATGAAGATTCGTCGAGCAACCTTGGACGATAGAGATGAAGTACTTGCCATTCGTAACGACGTATATGATGGAATAGACTATCTCGCGTCTTTATACGATCATCTTTTGTGTTGCCAGAATGTGAAGGGTTACGTTGGGGTCATAGATGGCAAAATTGTAAGTTATGTACATACAGATGATTAAGTAACTCTATTCCTTTTGACATTTCAGTGACTGGAAATTATGCACCCATTTTTTTCCACGATTCATTATTTCTGACACTTGATAGAGTCAACGGGGCAATAATCATTTGTCTCACTGATCATTTATGTCCATGCTCGGAAAAAATAGGGGGGACAGGGTGATTCGAGAGAGTTGGGGGACAGATAAATAGATAAATAAAAAGGTCATAATTTATAATGATAAATTGCTCATGAGGAGTTATCGGTCCGTTGCCAAACTGGTCTCTATAGATGACTGCCGCAAAGTATTTACAAAATAATCAAACAAAGATAAAGTTTAGTTCAACACGGCGGTATCTATTTTGTTTTGAATGTTGTGTAGAAGAGAACAAATACATAATACTCTATCCTGCTCTGTTCTGACTTAATCGGTAAGTCACGGTATACCGGCATCACGTAGTTCATGTTCAGTCAGGTCGGTGTTGGCAAATCATCATGCAACCAATTTTTCTTCTTAATTATGCCTTAATATTACAATATTATGAATAACAGTAAATTCAAAGTTTTGAATGTCAAATAATTTACAAGAACGGATATGATAATCAAATATTCCGGTACTTTGCGGTAAAGTTAACTTTATGCCGGCCATCTTGGTAAATATTAGATAGCAGCTGCCAGCGTTTTGAATCAGTTCCTAATTTATCATCGTTTTTGACTCCTTCGCTTGCTTAATAAAACGCACATAGAGGTTGTCGTAAGTGTGATTTCAATCACTTTAAACTAAGTGCACTTAAGATATTTGATGAATCGGACCCCTGAAATTTTGTGCGGAATTAAAGTAAACATCATTTTCATGACAAAGATGATATAGTTTACAAGAATATACCAACATAATAATTGTAACCAAACACTGGTGTCTTAAAACACAAGTGCACCTGTTCTTCATGTCGAATTCCTTCTGATTTACGACTCATAACATTACAGATTGGCGACTTGTTTAAATCTGTGCTTTTTCGTTTGACAGACATGACATACCTACCATCCAACTAGAACCAAAATACAGTTAGAAGTTCTTAAGATGTCCAATTTGATTAAACATCCATGTACATTTTCACTTATCTATATAACAAGATTGTGCTTGACTGGGTTCGATTGATATTGAAAATGTGACACTCGAATGGGCTATTATCAGGAAGAACAACTCGCTTGGAGTGTTTCTCGTAGAGTGGATACCCTACACTACATTCAATCTCGCGATATCATTCAGGTGTTGCATTCTAGTAAAGTATCAATATAGAAAACGAAATGTATCAATATTAAGTCAGATTGATATAACAAACGGTCGTTCTAAATTTAACAATTGTGTAAAGATGCACTGAATTATCAAATTTGATTAGATATGGAGAAAACATTATGAAGATAGTTATGGCACGACGCAAATTGAAATCAAGTAACAGTTTTCTGAAAACAAATGTGTATGGTATATAATAATTTATACCTCCATCAGTCCATGAGTCATGAAAGCTGTCTTCATTCTTACATAATAAGCCATTAATTGAAAATCAGAAATGCATTTTGTTATCATGTAATTATAACAATATTATAACAATACATACACAGTTCTTACCATGACTCTGATATGGTGTAACAGTAGCAAAATATGTTCAGACAAAGTGAATGTCTTATGGGGATATGACTAGATGATCTCCATTTTATCCAATTATATAAATTTTAATCACATTTGCAAAAGAAACGAATTAAAACAAAAACAATGTTGATTTAGTTTGTTTTATTACCTGAATTATCTTCAGAGGACCTTTGTCGTTGCTTTCCTTGTCGATGGAGGACGCACTCTTGTTACCAGGGCGGGGCGGGTGTGCCCGAAGTACGAGGGGAAGGGATATTACCCCACATTTCATCAATATGTGCAACACCAGTCGGGGGCCGCGGAAAACGCCTACACCACACTGGGATACACACTCCCACCCTCAGAATCTATCAAGCAGACATCCAAACCCATCGTATCAAAGGTTTGCGCTTTTATTTGCTTGTTATGTATTTGAATCCCGTTATCCTTTTTGTCAGTTAAGTGTATATTGCGATGCCCGACTCATACCCGAATTTGGGAAGGTCCAAAACTTGAAAAGCCGGATAGAAAACATGAATTATGTTTATAATGTTGAAATGTTTGAAAGTTTTGGGTTTTACAGACTTGGAGTATAAACCTTTTTAATGTTAAAATGGCAAAGTAAGTTTTTAATTTCTGCACGAGTAAATGCTTTTGATTGTTTCGTGGTTGTACGCCGTTTTCCGCATGTATGTCTATGCTGATATGTTACTTTTTTGTTCCAGGCAATGAACAAGTATATCTTTAACCCACACATTCTCCCTTTCCCCGGCACACCTCAGCGTGGGATGGGCCAAGGATCAAACATCAGACCAGCAGCATCCGCTGACCTTGAATTATACATGACGTCAGCGAACCACGTGACATATCTATTTCCGGATGATGTCGTGATAATAAACTGGGTACCATACCGTCTGGTACCCTCAAACGTGCCGCTGATCGGCGTGCCGGGACACACTAACATATTAACAGACGTGGATGTGGGGAACCAGTCGGGTTTATTGTCCGCCATAACTTTGTATGCATCCAGAGATCCGGGTTACACGGCAAATCTCGATATTTACGGATCGGACCCAAGGTCCATAGAGAAACACTTTATTGGTCAAATGGAATTTCTCCGAAAACATGTACATGGCGATATGTCATTGCTGTTATATTTCGAAGACCGCCTAAAGGCGACTGTAGATGATGTGTTTGGTTGCTTTAATCTGAGGAAAACCATTTGGAGATCACCGAAGAACGCGGAAATTGAGTTTACACGACAGTTCCTTTTCCGAGTACCTATTGAGGTTTCGGGTGTTAGCAAACTATGAACAACATATCAATTCACTTGTATATCACAAGACATATAACCCTTCCTTGATCCCCATAAGGAATTGATGGCCTATTTTAGCTCCGTGTAATACAGTGGAAGAGTATAACGATGTGCATTTTGCTGCATCTGCTGAAACTGAAAACACGTTTAATGATTCCTTTGATATTGAGGAACTAATAGAAAGTATTATTAATCTCAAAAACAACAAATAATGTGGTTCTGGTGGTATTATATCTGAGATGATAAAGGCTACTGAATCTGAAATTAGTCACGATTTATTTGAATTGTACGATGAAATATTTCGATCAGGTGTTTATTCATCTGTTAAGTTAGAATGTACTATAACCCCTATACATAAGTAAGGGTCTTTATCTAATCCAAACAATTTCAGAGGTATATTTCTTATTAACGGTTTAAATTCAATTTCAACGGGAATGATGAAAGAACGATTGTATTAATGGGCAGGGGATTACTCCAAACTCGCCGAGGGACAGGTAGGTTAAAGAAATGGTTATTCGACAATTCATAATATATTTACTTAAATGTCAACTCATAAATGTTCATCTAAAAAGGGTGTTTTATTGCATTATTGTTCATTTTTTTAAAGCGTCTGATTTCATTGATCATGAAAAACTCTTAAAACGTCTTGTTAGCAATGGTGTCAGAGGTAACTGTTTAATGCTGTTAAAGTACAAGCAATGTACAAATATATGCACAGCAAAGTTCTTATCATTTAGAATTCCTATGAAATTCGGAATAGCACTTCCTTAATTGAAATGTTCAGTGCACAAACTTTTCGTGGAAGCAGGAAGGCACTCCAAAATACCATATGCATTGAGATGATATCAATTTCGCGATTTAGGAATAATTGAAGATGAAATCCATTTCGTCATGGAGTGTCCTTTTTATGACGGTTTAAGAATACTTTATGTTCCTATCGATAGAATTGTATGTACAAATAAATTTACAATATTTTGGATAGTGAACGTTCTAATTATACACAACGAAATCTATTTTTATTGCCACGAAGCTAGGAATGGCCGTCTACTAATCATAGAATTAGCATAATTGATAAGCCTTTGATCGTTCAAATAACATCTAGACTAGATTGACGAATATATTATGTCTTATTTCTTGTATTCGAGAGAACATCATTGGTAGAACTGTATTGTTGTATGTATGTACATGTAATTGACCAAAGAGTACATTTGTGTATAATGGGCCAGGGGCCTAAATAATTTAATAACTTAGTGTCATTGACATAGTCAATTATCCGCCATTTTGAAACTTTTTTTCCTCTCCCCACTTCGGTTCTTCTCTGTCTACATTGGTCCTCGAGACAACTTTCTGCACCTTACCGTATAGTTCTTGTCACGACCGATGTTAACATGTACCGTGAACGACCGTTATAATCCGACAAAATTATGAGTTTCAAAATGGCGGATTGTTGGGATTCTACATCTATTCCTGTTTGCATTTTAAAGCTTTTGGGAATGAACGCATAACCCAAAGCCCTCGTCATTTTTCACTTGTGTATCTATATGTTTGACTCTTATTATTACTACTCTATTTGGTTACATCATATACAGTTTGTATGATTATACCCTGTGGAATAAACATCAAATCATAAGGACTTAGATAGTCTATTCTGTCTCTTTCTTAAAACAACGCAGAGTTTTGATGGTAAGAAACCTTTCTTTTCTTTTTATGACTTCTTCTTTAGAATCGTTTCTTTACTTTCAGCGTTTATCCGAGAAAAATATGTAAGCAGAGATATGCCGAAATAAAGACAGTATGTCAATTCAACATGCTATGCGTCCATATTTGATAAATTCTTTGAAAAATACAGTCAACTTAATTCCATTTTTGGTTGGTAGTGTTTTCGATTCTTACGACGTTAAATGAAACCGGGAAGAATAATTCCACTTACCATTGATCAATTTTATTCGTGTTGAAAAGGGTGTCAGCGGTTTAGGAAGGATATTTTGCAGTACGGGTGAGGGGATACCATGAGTATAGCTAGTTGCCCCCACCTCCGATATATAACAACAATGCTGTTGAAAACGACGTAACACCGATGAACCAACAATCCAGCTCAAAAAAGCACATATTTGAAATAAATGTTAGGAAATGTCAAGAACATGGCTAGTTGCTCTGATCTCCGAAATACAACAATTAACTGATAAAGCGACAAAACCCGACCACACCAAGCATTTAGCTAAGAAAAAACCCACATATCATGGAAATGGCTTGTTGCACTGATACGCGAGAAGAAACATAACAAATAACTGTCAAAAATGGCAAAAACCCGACAATACAAAGCATTTAGCTGGAAAGAAAGGGGCACACGTTTCGGCAGATAAACGCAAGGAAGTGTCAGAAGAATGGTTAGTTGCACTGATCTCGAGAAATATGATAGAAAACTGCAAAGAAAATAAGCCAAGATAAAGAAGCACATGTCCGGGCAGATTTACCTGAAATAATTAGCAATTTAAGTAAACAGGAATTTGTATAGAAGCGTTAAACGTATTGAACAGAGGTATTTCGAGTTTATTATTTTATCTTGTTTAACTTCGGTCTGAAATAACCATACAAGCGGTCATCCTTGTTTATTCAAGGTCAGGCGAGTACACTTGTATACTATCCTTACATATTTTTTCCTCGTCTGGTCACTGACACAGCTGGTACCTTAGAGGGCATTGCGACTAAAGGTTAAAATACTCATGAATATTAATACTACGCGTAGTTTGCAGAACATTCAAAGGAAAATATATGTTTGGGTATTGGGTTTTATTCAAATACATCAACGTGGTTCTGTTGAACTTAGACAAAATCTAATTGAAGAACTATTGTAATGTATTTGTTTGTGGATTGTCACTCTTGTGCATGTATATTATGTTACTGTATGTTGTACTATGGGCATATGGCCTCTGTACTTGAATAAACATGTCTATGTAAAGGACTGTCCAACAGTTTGTGTTATATGCGTAACAAATGATTAAAAGATGAAAAAACAATAATATTTTCTCTTACTTTCAAGTTCATATTCGGTTTCTCTATATTCAAGCTGTTTATACATTGTGTTTCTTTAAAGCGTGGGACAAGGTGTTGTGAATTTTGTGTCTTTGTTGAAAAACTGTTGCCTAACTCAATTATCTTTCTTTATGGAAATAAAATATGGACATGCGCACTCAAAAGTTAACAAGACCCTTACGGATACTCGTTTCTTCAATATCCGCCTCTATCCTTTATGAAAAATTCTAAGTTCAGTTAATCGAAATAACTCTTTTCAATGAGTTACTACATCTACGATACAACTAAGCTTTATCTTTATAATATAGTCATAAAATCGGTATTAAATGTCCTAGTTCGCAGATAAGCGCAAAATTGGATGACATTGTTTTGTTTATTAAAAACTATTATTAAAAACACAACTGTGGTATATTACGTTCTCGGGATAGGCCATTGGAAGCAAAGATGTATTATAGTTTAGTATTTAGATCCTGTATACAGTAAATACATGTGTATTTAAGACCAATAACATTGCAACGGCTTTGAAATCGACCATTTACCATCTGTTTATACTTAGATATTTTGACACCTTCTGAATAAGTCTAGGCTATCATCAAAACCTTTTTTTCTGTAAATGTAACACCACAAAACAAAAGCAGTATTGTTGAAATGAGATTTTATCTTGAATTTTAAATGTCACAGTGTGTAAACAACGACTTAAATAATCGTGATATGAATTGTTATTTAACTGCGTTGTCGTTTTATCTGTAGATGAGATTCAAATGAAACAGATCAAAAGCTCAATCTATTGGATAGGCTCTTTAGAACTAGCATTCGTCTATGTTATTTTGATAATCCATGTGATTTGATCCATTATACATTGTTATCGTTACTTTGCTTGACCAGTCAAATATTGTTTGCTCTCCCCCATACCCTTTACATTTGCAATCAACTGTACATGCAACACTCGGTCAAAGAAACTATTCTAACATCATAAGAAATAGTTTGTAACGTGCATTGTCTCTTGTTGTAGGACTTATTGTCACAATATATCACAACGCTATGACATTAATAAAGCTAGACAGGATATTTACTTATTAATCATGTACATAGTACTTGGTCATAGTTTACATGAATTGTAAATATCATTATATTATGTGGTGTCTAAGGGGGTTATAATAAATACAAGAATCAATATAAGATATCAAAGAGTGAAGAAATTATTCAAAAACAAATACACACATAATTAAGATTGGTACGTGTGATAATGATCGTGTGGGATTGTTAAGAACTGTTGAAAAGGTATGGAGAAATGGGTAAAAGTGTCAAGTACGAGTACAACTAAGATGCTACCATATATGTTTATTATAGAATATAGGTCAGGAACTGTCATTATCATATGATATCTTCCTTCAACAGGTTAAGTTGTTGAAAAGGATTTTGGGGAGTACATTTAACATTTGCAGGTAGTACTTTACAATAGTCGAGAGAAATTGAAATAACCTCTATGGATAGTATTTATGTTTTAGCTGTATATTATGTATTAAAGACATTTATTACAGTTTTCTTAGAAAATAATACTTTCATAGAAATTCCGTTTTTTTCTATATTTTTGTTATTTGAAATTTTATTGTAAATTCAAAATGGAAAAAATTAAGTTCGACGAGTTAGATTTTTCGATTAATGACTGATTCCATGGTAACGGTTTTGGGCAAAAATGTCGGAATCACAATACTATCTTCAAAGGTAATAAAATAATTCCTGGAAGGTTTATCAACACAACAAACATGAAGCCATACATTTACTACTTGGCATTTTAATATTGTATCACATTATAACAATCAGAACAATTTTGTGATCCGAATCAGTTTTTCATATTTTTGTATTCGACAAAAGACAATTCAAATTGATATGCTTGTTACCAATGAAATATTTAAAAAAATTCCTTACATAGAATTTGTTTTTTCCGGGATGTGAAGCAAAACTTAATCTTGAAGTACAAAATGCAAATTGAAGTATATGTTGACAAGGTTTTTTGTTGTAACATAGCAATTTCCTTGGTTACCGTATTTGATAATAATATTTTAATAAACGAATAGAATAACTTTAAACTTGAAAAAGAAACTGTGGGCTTAATATACATGGAACATATTAGTTAATGTTTATTACCTTTATATTTTTGTGGATAATGTGAGTTTTCTTTTATTAATTCTAAGTTTATAGAGAATAGATGGTTGGTGTCGTGAATCGGAAATGTTATCGGGCAAGGCGTAGGAATATTATCCGGTGAGCCGAAGGCGAAACAGATAATAATCAGAGGCCGAGCCCGATAACTTTTCCAATTCAAAGACACCAACTTTCTATTCTATTTATCCTGTTACCTTAATGTATTCTTTCAAACAAACAAGATGTAAATAAAACAAGAGAAAAAAGGACAAAATAAGTAGAGAATGATGTAAACATGACGTCATGTCGTTCTTATGACGTCATGATTCGTCACGTGCATGTGATATATGGTTAGTGCCGGATATCACAAATGTTATACGGCACCTTGTTATCGGTCCCAAAATGACACTAGTGACAGGATAAAGTATATTATCCAAATAAAAACATTAATCTACTATACAAGTACCTCTTCGGTAACAGATTATTATCTTCCTTTGATGCGCAGATGGGGTGAGCAGATAAAACTACCGAGAACGTCCTTATGAGACTATTAAAAAGTGTGCCTTCAAACAATCTTGAATAAGGAAATTAAAATACTTTTGTTTTCTCTGAATGAGACGCGCTAAGCTAAAAGAACTCGGAAATATTAAATATTGTTGATGCGATTCGAAACCATGGTGAAAACTAAATAAACTTATTAAAATCAATCGTTGAATAGTTATGTAATGCGTTGAGTAGGTACTAAGTTTATATCAAATTTGTATCTTGGTGAATCGTTGTAGCTCTATTCATAACTGCCTTATATGTCATAGTTTTACAACAAACTATATATATATAAATGTCTTTATTTAACCAATTACCAAACGTCAAATTATCGACTGTCCCAAATTGAAAGACTTTGCAGACGACATTTCAAAATGTGACGAAACTGACAAATACTATTCTGAAAGTGCAGAAAATATTGTGGGAAAAGAAGAAATTGCTCGTTAGTCTCATTTCATTATATCAACACGAAGGTTCATGGATTGCAGGTATGGCTGAAATGTCGATTCGCCTGGCAACATTGGAGGATAAAGAACAAGTGCTCGCCATTCGAGATGATGTATACGACGGGATAGACTATCTGGCAGCGTTATACGATCATTTTGTGACGTGTTCGAATGCAAAGCCATACGTCGGTGTGGTAGATGGCACGATCGTAAGTAAGACGTTCCGTTCACGTTAACGTGTAAACGTTACTGTTATCCTTAATTCCGTTGCTTTGAACTCTTATATTTCTTGAATCGACTCTATGCGTATGCAAACAGGTTTGATCGACGCAAGCAGCCAAGTAAGTTGGCAGCTGGCCTGTGATCTAACTTGTTTGATATTCTTAGTATTTTTTCTCAACAAAACGAAGCAGATATTTAAGATTTTGGAAAACAGACGACACAAAAATATTTAGAAAACTTCCTAGCATTCTAAGGGTTAAATCAGTCTGCATAATTTATCATGTGCATGATCACAAATCCTGCATAACGCGTTGTACATATTTACCAATTTACGTTGACTTCTAATATAAGTTCCGTTCCTCTTTATGCCATGCATGCATACATAGATACATACTATTAACGCTTGTATACGATGCGTAAAGTTACGTTACGTTGTGTAAAGTTACGTTACGTTGTGTAAAGTTACGTTACGTTGTGTAAAGTTACGTTATGTTGTGTAAAGTTACGTTACGTTGTGTAAAGTTACGTTACGTTGTGTAAAGTTACGTTACGTTGTGTAAAGTTACGTTCCGTAGAGATCGACCAATTCACATTAACCCGGACAAACAAGTTGCTCCTTTTCAATATCCAAGCTAGTCTAAATTGAGTTCACGTTATGGACACGTTTTGGTTTCGTCGATTGCGTAGAACGTTCACGTTTTCATTTTCACGTAAATTTTGTACACTTCATATACACCTTATTACGCCAAAGTGAACGTGATCAAAACGGAGAGTCAAGAAGTCTGTCACTAACCCGAATAACAGATCTTTTGTAGGGCAAAGCTTTGGTAATTTCTTTTTTTCATGTTTTGAAGCACTGTAAAACTATCTTTCAGTCCTCTTTGCCGCCCTGGTTGATTTTCCTAACGTTTTCGGTGCTGAAACATATCAATAATCTTCATAGATATCATTTGCGTTAAAAAAAAAACATGAAAATGTGTAAAAGCTATTGGTCTTCCTTATTTTCATGGTTAAGCCGAATTTAATTATCTTAATCATCAAAAACACTTGATAAGTAGCTCGATCTATCGAGTTTTGTGTACGGTTGAAGGGCAAAACGAATCCGCCAATTTTATTTTGTTACCATAGTGGCAAGAGGCACGTGGATTGAAGCTGTTTGTTCACAGATATAAGGAAACTTGGAAATGAAGATTTTATTGCTTTAAATCTGTTCAACAGTTGTACTGTTAAATGAGACGTAATTGACAATTACCACTCATAATAGAATTAGTTCATACTTAAAGGCACATGAAAGAACCTGAGTAAAATAGATAAAAGTCATGAAATAGATTTATTGAATGCAGTAAGACCCTTTTTAATAATCACCTTTGACATCATTTGTTTGCGTTTGAAATATAGTTGTCTCAATTCAATCATATTTATCAACAATCTGTTTGTTTACATATTTCCAATAACGAATTCTGATTGGTCGGTTCAAAAATATGTACATCACATGACCAGGTCAGAGGTAAAGAATCAGGCAATCCTGATTGTTCAACTGGCTGACCTGGGTTATTTCTCATTGGCTTTCAAGTTTCAGTTGTGCTGATGAGGGTTTTTTTTTAGTAATGATATTTGAATCTGAAAAAAGGTTTACCAAATATCATTGTTTGATATTACATTAGTCTTCTTTAAAGAGTATTTAAGTAATCTAAGCCTGTATACGATGATTAGGTAGGACTGTATGACAGATCCAAAACGGTTGAAAAACATCACATACCGTCTGTTTATACTAAAATATATTGACATACTTGTATCAATAGTTCAATAGCTGTAAGTTTTTTTTCCCGTAAATATTATACAACAATGTAGATCCTGTATTGTCTCTTCAACTTTTTTGTTGGCTTGTAATTTGTCTCATGTGTTGCCCTTTCCCAAACACCAAATTTGCGACTGTACCAAATTAAAAGAGTTTGCAGACGGCATTTCAAAAAGGGATGTTATTGTAAACAAATTTACTAATAGGACAAAGAAAAACATTGTGAGAAAAGGAGAAATTGCTCGTAACGAGAAATTTCTCGTTTTTCCACACTGTTTTCTAAAGTCGTCTGCAACAAAGTGGTAAAATGTCGTCATTGTTTGGGAAAGGGTTAACAAGGATTTCGTGTAGTCTACCAACCAGGGTTGAGAATTTTTCTTTTTAAATTTAGGATATTGGTGGTTCGGTATCCTGACAGGAGGCAACGGTTTCTCGTCTTGCATTTAAAAACATGTGCGCTGAAGCTAACACATCCACACTCCCACACAAAACAAAGTGGTACATTTAAAACTGTGGGGTCCCGGGTTCGAGCCCCACCGAAACCACTTGTCTTTTTGTGAGTGTCTTTTGGCAAGACACATCATAGCCACAACCTTGTAGCTGTAAACCTTAAAAATGTTGTAATCAAACTGAAAAGTTATTTACATAGCGTTAAACTTCATATAAACAAACAAACAAATTAACTGACAAAAACATAACATATGTATTCCTGTCCAATCATTTCAGATTGCGTTTGTTGTTGCGTTTATCGTAGACGAAGGTAGTACTGTGGTCACCCGAGCAGGAAGAATTAGCTCTGTATATGAAGGGAAAGGAGTTTTTTACGCCTTCCACGGACAGGTCCTACGTCAACCGGGCGCGACTGAAACCGCCTTCTTGACTATAGAATCATCGGCGCTTATTTCAAAGGACAACCACTATGGATTTGGAATAGCTTCAACAAGGGTGAGTTCATACTTTATACATGCGTCTGCTTCTCTGCTAGATAGATATTGACATAACGCTCTTCTTTAAAAGGACCCTCTCACATACTAGTATCTAATATGTTTGTTATAAACTGATATCGCAGAACTAGATTTGCAGACAATTACATTGAACCCTCGTTTATCCAGACCCCGATTATCCGGATGTCTCGCAATCCGAACAAAATTGTAAGGGAACGGAATTATTGGACCAGTATATTGCAGACGACTTTTGAAAACATTGTGGGTAAAGGAGAAATTGCTCGTGACGAGCAATTTCTCCTTTTCCCACAATGTTTTCTGCCATATCAGAAGACTATCTTTGAATTTCATCACGTTTTGATATGTCTTCTGCAAACTCTTTCAATTTGAGACGGTCGACAATTTGGCGTTTGCTAAAGGGTTATAAGTATACACCGCTCATACAGACCGTTTATGTCTTAATGTGAATAAGAACATGCTCTGCTTCATTAGTCCGGATTATTTGGTAAACCGGACATTTTGTTGGGAACGGGCGTGTTCGGATAAACGAGGGTTCACTGCATATTATTGTTACACTTATCACATCCCTTTCCTAATCGTGTGGTGGAGATTAACACATTTATGAGCTTATATAGTAAAGTGTTTTAACGATCTTTTTAGTAAAAAATGATCTTAATTGGAATTACCCATAGGCAGGAAGCGGTAGTTTATACACTAACATCATGTGGGTCTCACGAATGTTTGACAGTTCATGTTTATACCTTACGTCATGCAAAAATATCGAAAATAGTAAGAATGCCATCAAAGCACGAAGGCATGGACATTTGTTCCACTTTTAAGATGAAAACACAGATATAAACAAGCTTAATTTTATATAATTCAAAGTGTATTTTGTTTAGAGATGAAGATTGTTCAACTCACAGTTGTTACGTTAGTTACCTGTCGAGCCCAATCTGTTATACGATCCTTAATAAGGGCTCACCCTGCCTGATTGATACACGCCTCGGGCATTGTTTGACACGGGGATAACAATTAGCGGATTAATTTGGGTTTTGCGGAGATACTGTTAATATTGTGTCAAAAGATATATCTGTCTGTAACATCCGGACAGGTTGAAATAAGGTCAAGTTGAATGAAAAAAAAACATGGGCAAACCAAATTCGCCAAATTGGGAAGTCTTTAGCCAGAATGAAAACTTATTCGCATCTGGCGACCGACAGCGTGAGCCCTACTTATAAAACGGATGCAATTCAAAAGAGGGCAGAAATAACAAATTACTGTGTCCACATTGCTTTCCTCAGTAGGTAGATATCACGCGACATTCTCTTAGTTTAATCGACAGTTTTCTTCAAATATCCAATTGGATCATACAAATGAATTACTGAAAAAATATATGGAGTTCTTTTATTATGTTCATAAAATTCATGAGAATTAATTTACGAATGCATTGAGACCCAATTACAAAGACTTCTTTAACATAAGTTATTTTGTGCTTGAAATATAGTTTTCTCCAATTCAATCATGTTTATCAACAACCTGCTTGTTTACATATTCAAAATAACGAATTCTGATTGGTCGGTTCAAACATTTGTGTATCAACTGTCAAGGTCAGGGGTAAAAAAATCACACAATCTGAATTATGAAACTGGTTAATCTAGGTTACCTTTTGTTGGCAGTCACGTTTAAGTTGTGCTGATGTTTTGGGGTTTTTTTTGTGATAACTATTTGAACCTGAACAAAAGTTTACCAAATTATATAGTTTGATATAGCATTTATCTCCTTTCATGTGCCTTTAAGTGATCACAGTACAATTGTTTACGTTTTTTTTTTGTTTAGGAGTTACACCGCTATCATTTCGACCCACACAGTCAAAATTACAACACGACTCTCCCGCTATGTGAAGGCTCTGAGGGACACCCACGGACAGCTACTATCGCCGACCTTGAACTTTATATGACCTTGGACCAACACCGGAAGTACCTCTTCCCCGATGACGTCATCATTGTAAACTGGGTACCATATCGGCTCTTCCAATCAAACATACCGTTGATAGGAGTCCCTGGCCAAACAAATATGCTTACAAACGTCGACACCGGGAACCAGAAAGGGATTTTGTCCATAATTACCATTTATAAAACAAAAGACCCGGAATATACAGCAAATTTGGACATCTACGGATCGGATATTGACTCTTTAGTACCACACGTTGCTGCACAGATAGAATATATTCGAACCCAAGTCGACGAACAAAGTACAATGTGCTTGCTGGTTTTTGTTGATTCTTGTCTTGACGAATCGACTATAGACGACAAATTTACAACATTTGGCATACAAAGAAATAAATGGATGGATGAAGGCCAGGCGATGAAAAGTCCAAGACAGTTATTGATCCGCAAATGTTTCAAGCCTTAGATTTCCACCTTCAAACAGATAAAAACATGACAAATGCTGATCAGAGACTGGTTGGAGTGGCAGGCAACTTTTGTTTCAAAAGATGTATCATGGCAGAATTGACAATTACTCATGACGAATACTGTTCTATTCTGTAATAATGGTTTTAACAAAAATTGTATTCATTGGTAATCTTTCATACACGTTTTATAATTCTTTTGTTGCTGTATTTAATTCAGGCAATGGCAATCCTGCATATATATATATATGAAATTTACTAGTATCGTTTAAACGGTGTTTATTTATATAGTGAAATATTCATGAATTATTATGTTGAAGTTTGATAAAGTATGAATACATAACAGTCATTTAGTAAAGAAGGCCACAAATTACCAACTATTACTCGCACACGGAAAACGATAGGTTGAGTAGCAGAAAAAAATCGAAATCCTAGTGGAAGAATTTGCAGCAACAACCCGTCTTTTATTGGTGTATTCATCAATATATCAGAGTGAACATGATTACATAATTATACACGATCACAATGTCAGTATAGCTTATGCAACCACTTTGAAATACAGTATGTGAACGTTCTAAATTGACACCAATACCGGATGACACACATAGCGGAGAAAAGACGAGAACTTCATTCTTAACAACTTCTAGAAACCATTGAGATTAAAAGATAAATTGATTTTTGGAAACAATTTATCCTATTGTCACATTATGATCAACATTAAACAGATATTTAAGCAGACGATACAGCAACCTTTTTTTTTGGAAATTACCCAGCATTCTAAGGGTTAATCGTCTTTAGACGAACATGAGGCCAGACAGGTTTTGACAAAGCGAGTCCGACCTCAATTGACCTAAAAATCACTGAAACGTTAAATACGTGATGTATTCAGTTATTTAGCCTGCAGACTTTCAACGCATCTTGACATATTGGTATGATCATGACCTTTCATGAGGACAAACACCACAGATTCTGATTTAATTACTTGGATATCATATTCTTATCTCGCATATCTTGAGGTAAGCTATGAACTTTCGACTTTCTGTCACAAATATCAAGGTTTATAGTTTTGCGTTATACTATGTTATAAGAATGCTAACCAATTACCTAAGATATGATTTTAGGAATGGTCGAAATAAAAAAACAACAAAATGGACAACAAAAATAGCATATCTATGGTTTTCGTTATAAGAAAAAGTCCAAAAGTTATACCCAACCTGGGCAATTCACACAATTTTCACCGTCGTTCTTGAAGGCTCACACAACAAATGCGTTTAGAAGAGGTATTTCGAAGAAATTGGCTATGGACGGTTAGGTATTAAAGACTGGTAAGAAAATACGAGTTTATATGTATAGATAAGGTCATCCGTGGCCTAGTGGTTGAGGGAGTACATAACTTGAAAGCACATGACACTTATCCCAGTGTGCTGAAGTCTCGGCAGAGGTAGACTCCAATTGTCACGAGAGAAGTTCTCTAGGCTGGTTAACCGAATGCAGACAGTTATTACCGACTCGTCCAGCCTTACAGATATTCAAGAAATATGTCTTTCTCCATCTAGATCTACCTCTATTTTACGAGAATGGGAAAGAAGCTTTGGAAACAACTAAGTTAAAAGGGTAGATACACGTAGTGAGCAACTCATTGTAACAACGTCTTCTTTCAAAAATCAAAAGAAGAAAATATTTCTCTAAACACTTTTTGTTGTTGTCTGGTGTTGTTTTCAATTTGAACAAGTCCCAAATGTCTTATAAAGGGGTTGGTCCATGTTTAACCTTTGTTAACCTATACAGCCAGGCTCATAAATACTAATATACCATTATCACGTGACCAATGTCTACGATATAGAACAGATTGCAGATGGAGGCGCTAATGGGTGAGACGGTATTCATGCATTTTTTCAGCAGGTTATTTTTGTTTTTCACTATTTTACATACGCCATGTTCCGACGAACCATTTTGCACAACCGCCGGTGAATGTTCTTTCAATGTTGACCGTGCCGTTCGCTCCTAGACCGTGTAGAGATTTTCGAGTCGAGAGATGTGAATGGCCTAAACAACATCATCCGTCGACTGCGATTTCTCTTACCGGGCCGTAGACGTCACGCCGTCATAAGCCATGGGTTATCATATACCATCAGAACTGGAAAGTTAATGGTCAAGTTATGCAGGGTACACAATGTGGCTATCTTTTGCAAAAGTAGGTGAAAAAAAGCAAATATACCTAAAGCACGGCCATCTTGTTCGTACACTTTTCGCACACATTGATCACCTGATTAATATCATTGACTATATTTGTATTATGTTTCACAAATGTGGTTAGTTACAGAAATGGATGATATGGTCATTCGCCAAGCATCTGTAGCAGATAAAGATGAAGTACTGGGTATCCACGGTAACTCCTACGAGTACAGAGGGATCGAGTCGTTACCATCACTATATGATCACTATATGCGTTGTCACAATACGACAGCGTATGTCGGCACGATAAACAGTCAAATAGTAAGTATCATAGTACGTTAGATTGGCTGCCTGTTCGTCTGTGTGTAAGTACAAAACTATTTATCATACATCATAAGCGACTAACATGTATAGTGTAAGTAATCGCTTTTCGTATTTACCTTGCATTAACCTGAACCGTGCTGAATATTGTTGTAGCTTTTAGCTTATAAAATACTACAGGGGCCCGTTTTACTAAACAGTTTACGCTTAAGATTTGCGGAAGTCTAAAACAACAAGTCCTTTTATTTCAATATTTGGCAAAGCAATATTGCAAAGTAACACATCATTGGAATCGTCTCTCCGAGACGCTTCCAATGACGTGTCACATTGCAATATTGTACTTTCATTGAAGATATTATCCATGTTAATCAATTATGACTTACGCAAACATTTTCCGTAACTTGTTTAGTAAAACGGGCCCCAGGAAACTACATTGCTCGTGTTTTCATATTGATAGTGAATATTTTAAATTACATTTTGATATATTTATTAAGGCTTAGAACGATACTGGTTTCTCTCTTAAATGTTTACATCTTGTGTACTGATGGGCCTATTGCGTTAT